>CM034148.1:209331514-209931514 GCA_019776745.2 Taxus chinensis | reverse complement strand
TGTATTTAATTCGCGTAAATGCCGGTTTGTCATGCACCGAATCAGATCCCACGCAAATCATGGGATTTTATCCAGATGGATCACCGGTCGTCATGCAATGAATCAGATTTTGAAGAATATTCCACTTAGAATGTGTTGGGGCCGTGCATGTGTTTGTTCCTTCAAATTTAACGCCCAAAATAACATTCCAAAACTTTAAAAATGATTATTTTCCCATGGATAGTGGTCTCGTTAGAGACAGCCATATATGATAACCTATATTGATTTATATTTACAAATTTTGAAGGGGACGGGTTTCAGAGAACACTTTCTCAAATATATTAAAAAAAATAGTGAAAAATATTATTCTTGTAACTACTATTCCTAGTTCAAATGGTCACACATATTTGTTTTAGAAAATAGTAAAGAAACAAAAAATAATATGTAAAGGAATATACAAATATCTTAAATATACAAGAAAATATCTATTTATAGGATCTTATTTTATTTTTATTTTATATTTTATATTTAAATGTTCTATATTTCTTAGTAAATTAATCATAGAAATAATAAAGTTACTAATATATAGTTTTTATATTAAAGTTTGGGAATCTCATTAATTATATTTGGCTTGTATTTTAGATGTTTGATAAATGAAAGAATTTCTTGTGATGTTAGAAATGGGTGTTGCACAAGGGTCTCTCAATTTTTTTTTAGTATGTTCCCCTTGATCTATATAAATAATTTGCATTCCTATCAATGTATGCACATGGCCACATGTTAAAAGTAATCAATGGGTCTCTTTAGACTGAAAGATCGTAGAGGATATAAAAAGTACATGATGAGGAGAATTATGCTATCCATAAATATAAATATAGAATCTAAATTATACGTGATTCTTATTTGTTATTAGACTATTTTATCAAGTAGAGTTATATAGTTTATGTATATATTTTACATTTTTTAGATAATACACGGTTTATATTTTAGTGGTCTATGTTTTTTAAAATGTTATTTGAACCTTAGAAATGATATGAAAAATTAATTGAAAACATGATCAGCGATATAAATTAGATTATTAACCAATTATAAGTTATGTGATGAACTTATTTGTCCACAATAATTACATTGTTAAATTTTGGAGATAATACACAAATAATCTAGTGGTCTAAACTTTTTGTTAAAATTATTTGAACTATAAAAATGGTGTGAATAATTAGTAATATTTTAATATATATTTACATTATGTAAACTATTAATAATTTAGTTTCAAAACTTTAATTTTTTTGATATAATGAAAAAATGTTATTTTTGCACATTCAACATTCAACATTTAAGAATGTGAATATTCTATAAATTTGAATATGAAATAATAAAATTGTGAATTAGCTACAGTATATATTTTATAGAAACAATATGTATAAATATTAAAGATACTATTTGTAATGTAGATAAGTCATTTTTTTTCGGTTTCCCAAAATATTTATTGTAATTTACTTCTAATAGAGTATTAGTAAAAAGTATTATGATGCTATTGATTTTTTGTAGGCAAAATTGATTATCCACTATTATTACTTGTGCTTAAATGTAAATTATTCATTAATAACTTATGGTTAATTATATACTTAACAATAACACAATTTTAAAAGTAATGGTGATATATATTATTCATGTTTCTAACAAGTTTTATAACCTTTCTCTTTTTTATCTATTTAAATATTAGAAGTGTAGATTATTCACATTATATCACATTTGATATTTATTTTTTATATTATTAAAAAGGGGATTTAATCTGATGCAACGAAACTATCTACAATGCACACATACATACATATATATAATTTTGTGGATAACATATATTTAGAGAAGAAATTTTATAATTTTTATTTGAACATTAAAAATATGGTCAAAATTTGAATTATGATGCGTTAAAAAGCACATTTACAAGAAGTAGAGTTAAATGGTGTATTATATATATATATGTGAGATTTTATAATATATAAAATATTTGTTTAAACGTTTAAAATCATGCAAAAAAATTAAATCTTGAGGTTTTATATTTGGGATGTGTAGATTGTCCATAATCCTATTTTGAAAGATCTATTTTTTCTAAAATATGACAAAAATGTGAATATTCCATGATGAAATCTCAAAAATGTGGATATTTTACAATTTTATATTTCATTTTTATGAAATAACGGGAAAATTTTTCAAAACACTATAAGATATGATTCCTCCACATTAAAATTCATTGAGGTGGATGCTTCAAAAATTTAACATTACAATTTTATGAATTTGTGAAAGATTTACATTATATTTTATAGAAGTTATCCATTTATTGTTGAGAATTTACAATTTTTCTACAAAATGATTTAATTGTGGATAACAATGTAGATAAATAAGCCTAGTTCTAGTAGTGTATAACCTCTCCTATCTCTTTCTCTCTCCTCGGTTATGAAATGAAGTGAAATGAAATGAATACATGTCTCTAACCTTTTTCTTTTGAATGCAATAAAACTCCATCTGATTATCTATGTTTCGATTTACAATTTGACCGTCAACCATGTTACTACCACAACCTTGTGTGTGCTTTTGTCCATTGGTATTGGAGAGAGCTAGATGCTACATCAACTAAAACAAGTAATTTTGTTTAACTTGCAAAGTTAGAAAAAGCATAATTTCAGGAACTTGCAAAAAAACCTTCTTTAACCCAGAAAAGAGATATTAACTTCCATCTATGTTCCTTCTTATGCGGGGGGTCATATCAAGCTTAGATTGACCCTGATTGAAAATTTATGCTCTTCTTGCCGACCCCTCTAGGATCCCTATTACACTATTTTGCAGCTGTAGGAAGATGCTAAAATTGAAAATTTTGGTTTTGTTTTGGCTCACATTTGAACCCTAAGCAATGAACTACCTTTCACCTTCGCAAACCTCTAGTATTTTTACTAGACAACTTCCTAGAACCTTCAGTTTGGGAAAAATATCTTCTAGATAGTCTGGAAAGGGAATTTTGTAGGCCTCTAGTTGTAGTTTGATTCAGTCAAACTTGACCAATTATGACTAGTGGCTCTGAAAAACCTGTCGCCGTTTGAAACCCATTTATGAGTTCTTAGACTTGTCGACTATGATGAATTCTACATATAAAGGGGAAACTGTAGGAAGTTTTTCATTGCGCATTAATCCATCGAACATTAGTTTTGGACATGGTTTTTTGAGCCCTCGAGCTAACTTTTGATCATTTGTAACTAGGCCAATTACGATCGATGGACTCAGAAAACGAGGCTTTAGTTATAAATAGTTCGCCAGTTCTGAATTCTGTCAGTTCACGTGAACTATTGGTGTATAGATGGACACGTAGAAATTTACCCGTGGTGTGTTTGCTCCTCAGAAGACAGCGTTTGAAAGTATTTTCTTAGCCTCTAATCCTAAATTGAACGTTTCTGCAACTTGAAGGAAATCATGAAAATAAAGTTGTAGGACCCCGTCAGGTTACCAAACCACTGTGGAAACTTGTTGACACATGTAAATAAATGTTGGTAACTCTATCTTATGGCTTGTTATGTGAGATTTGAATTTTTAGAAAATAGTTTTTTTCTCCCTCTCCTATCTCTTTCTCTCTCCTCGGTTATGAAATGAAGTGAAATGAAATGAATACATGTCTCTAATCTTTTTCTTTTGAATGCAAATTATTATTATTATAATGTAAATGGAATACTAGATAACATTAATTATGCTAGATTAGGGTGGATACTATGCCGGTGATTTCTCACTGACTTCATGCTAACATGATTTTGCAGGATTGAAGTAAGATGGCGAAAAGGAATGTTGTAAATCATTGTTTATTATTGCAATTTTCATATGTCATTGGAAAATGTATATATGTATTGTTATGTTATGGTAAATTCTATTATTGAAATTTTATAATGTGTATGAGATGCTAGTTTTAGGGGTGCTTTGGGGAATGTGCATGTAAATAAAAGTGTTCTTTTAATTCATATTTACATATGGGAAGAAGAGGGTTGGATATATATGTTAAATGAAATTGTAGAGGAAATTCCAACATTTGTGAAGTATGAAAAGGTTTATGTTGGGGTTAGCATACTGGTTTTACAAACAATATATCAAGTCTAAGCTTACATGCAAATAAAAGTAGATATTCTACCAGAATAAATATACAAAACAAGAGATATAAATCAACACCAGATTTAATGTGGTTCACCCATTGTGGGCTACATCCACCAAGAAACAAGCCAATCTATTATCCAAAGCTTTGACAAGATATACAATGAAGATTTACAATATTCCACACCTCTCAGATGTACAATACTTTCTTTCCCTCAAGATTTTGCTCCATCACAAAGAATTATCTCTCTCACTTACCTTTTGTAATTTCTTTCTGATTCTTGTTAATCATCTTCTCTCTTACTTCTAAACCCTATCTTTTATGCTTATATAGTCATTTATAGACTTAGGGAACTTAGCCATAAATTACAATAAATAGAAATACTTTAATGCTAAAAAAAATCTAATTCCTGAGAGTTAATTAAAACATCCTCGCACAAGTAATTGATGCTGGTTAGCCATAACCACTGCCGGTTCCTTCCTTGCCTGACCGATGCCGGTCCTGGGTGACCGATTCCGATTCCACCTTAACCGATGCCAGTTACTGTATTTTCCAGCAAGTTTCCATTACATGCTAAACTGAAGTAATTGAGCTCCACAACTCAACAGTTTATAATTGAAGTTCTGAAATATTTTAGATGTCAGGGTTTAAGGGGATGTTCATCCACACATGAGTGTTATTTTGATCCTCAAATTTGGTATTGTAACAATTGGATATGTGTGTTAAATGAATTTCAATTTAAAATATTGTAGTGCATTTCTAGTGTTTAATAGAGGATTAATTAATTAGTGTGTTGTATTCTTACCTTGTAAATGTAATAAAGAGATTTAATTGAAACACTCAACCCTAGTATAAGATCTGTGCATAACATGTCTTCATGTGTGATCCTTCGTACCATAGAAGAGATTGAAACCGTAGAATGAACTTAAACTCTGCACTCGATGGAACCTCCTAATTTAGGTAAATAAAACCCCTAGTTGGAGTTCACCATCATAATCGTTATGTTTAGCGACCTTGTCATGAACCCATCGTTTATGAATGACATGGTCCAACTTTATTCGGAGTGTGTGGTATCCTTCTAGTTTTGGTAACCATGAGAAGAATGGCCTCTCTTAAGTTCTGACACCTTGGTTGAGTGGTGAAGACCACTTTAGAAGTCACCTTATGAGTCCTTGTTCGAAGCAATGACTATGCAGTGTAAAATTACCATCTATGGAGTAATTAAAGCTAATAATCCCTTAGTATCCTTTTGGATTACCCAATCTTACGAGATTAGATCTAGAAAATTGACTTCATCAACCAATGAATTCTTTGTCGGATCTAGACGACATAATTGGAGATTGTGAAATAGTTGTTCTAGGTCTTCAACTATTGTTAATGAAGTCCTTAGTCCCTATCAGTTAGATATGTTACCTTGGTTTCTACTAACATAACACCTTGGTCTTTTCTGGAAGGTGGTTAGCTAAAATATGTCCTCTTGCCTTAAAACTCTTATATAGTTGAGGCATAAATCCTTAGGTGCAATTGGAATTAAACCAAACCTTAGTTGATTAAGAGGTTATATTGGGATTCATGTGCAGTCGTAGTTCTTCTAATCATATACTTCTTTAAGATGTTAGTCAAATACTTTCATAACTCGTTCTATTATAAAACTATGCTAATAATGAGACCATAGTGCGATGTAAGATTTAATCATATAAGAGTAAAACAAGATTTGAGGTTAGGAATAATGTCACCCTTAGTGTCCTTACAAATTAATTAAACGTTTTCATGTGTTACAAAGAATATGAATTGCCTTGGTGTGATCAAACTTTAAGTAGAGCAAAATATATATAGATATATATATATATATATAATCTGGAAATGTTGAATGGATTCAAACAAGTTATTGGACTATGTTGACTATCGGGAAATAAAGATACTGTGATCGAATAATGTTTATGGGGAAAAGGTATCTTGGATCTAAATCCCCCCCCCTTATATCCTAATTTTGCTTTATGGACATCAAGTCAGATTCGCTTGAGTTGCAAGGGTAAAATGTAGACATTGAATAAATGCTTGAGAAGCATATTCTTAGTATAAGAATAAGATAATTAAGTACTTTGCATGTAATTTGAATTATGCCAAATAAGTATGTAAGTTATGGAAATTTCTGTAAAGGATAAAAAGCCAACTTAAAATGGTCGAATTGTAAATTAAATGTGGAATGAACTTAAGAATATGTAACTGGAAAAGGGAGGAAATTATCCTTGCTCAATAATGTTCTTTGAATGTTAATCGTAACTAAGATGCAATTAATGAAATGATGTGTTGTGGGTTTTCCAATCCTTGAGTCCTTTTCTTGTGGTTGGGTCATTGCTAGTATTCATTCATTGGAAAAAGTGTGGCATCGACATGTCTATGGTGTTGTCATGTTTCTATGTGATTCACTAACTTGTAAGTGTCGTATGCATTTTTGAGTTTTCACTACTTAGAGCCCTTGTGGCATTGTGTAGTGAGCATTGTAAGTAACAAAAAATCCTTTTATTTTTATTGTTTTTTTTTTGTGTGAAAAAATGTGGGCGTTACAAAAACAGTTTAGGCTATGTATAATTACAGGTGGGATCCTTTAATCATGTAGGAAACATGTTTTATTTTGGCCTCCAAGCTTCTTTTAACATATCAAAGCCAATGAAGTGTCAGTCATCCTATGCAGAACAATCATTTGGATCTTCTAGAAGGTTGGAACCACTAAAAATGTGCTCTGAGACTTCTCTCTTCATGTCTTCTGTCTTTCTTATTCCTTCTTCTATATATCTAACTGGAACTTATGTAAAAAAGGAGGGCTCTTTGTTGTAACGACACTATGTCAAAATGGTGGCCGACTACTCACAAGTTTCAGACCTCTAATTTGGTCTCTATAACGTAATCTCACCTTCTGTCATGACTATAATGGAATTATGCATACTTTGGGCAATATAGAATATGTTTTGTGGCACTTTTTTCTACCCTAGCTCATTTTATTTGCATTCTTGTCTCTCTATTCTATTTTGGTATGTTGTGTGTATCTCCTACTTGTAGGGTCTATTTTTCTTTGTTGTCAATGCGAAGCAAGGTTCATTCTTCATGGTTCTTATCTGTGGCACTCGTGTCTGCACTTTCTCCCATGTTTTCTCACCTTACTTCCCCTTGTGGAGATCTCTACCCAATAGTTTGAGTGGGCGCCCTCCTCAAAAGTTTAGCTTAATATTTTTTTTCCATAAAGTAAATAAATAAAATATGTCTATATTTTTGACATTTTTAAATTTACATCAGTGGTCATAATAAAATAATAAAAAATATATATTATTAAATTATCACGGAAGGATGAAAAATATTATGCGGATGGAAAACATTAGTCATAGTAGATGCTCATAATGCAAAAAATACAATATTTTATAAAAACACTGGTTCTTACAAGTTTGATTTAGCCATATCAAGTAGGTGATAAGAACTCTATCCTGAAATAAAGCACCATTTTTTTTGCAAAGAAAAAAATGTTTTTGTAGCTCCTGTGGTTTTGTGAAGAGTCATAGTTGGACTAGATCCTACAGATTCCTCCATAACAAAATAATAAAAAATTTCCCCAAAAAATTAAGAATAGAAAATCAAATTATTTTTTCCTTTAATTATACTCACCTCTACTAGATACACTAGTGACATTATAAAAAAATACATTAATCTTTTTAATAGAACAAATTACACACCTACATAATTTGGAGCTACATCAAAAAATGGGTAACAATACCAAAAAAACATCATATGTGCTTATAAATATGTGATATTTTCTTTTACTTGCAAAAATATTACAAATTTTTTTTATGTGTATACGTGAAATTTATGTTACTATAGCAATAATATCTATAAATGGCTTGATCAATATTAAGTCTTCAGAACAAATTATTTTAAAGTTAAAGTTCTAAAATTAACCACAAAAAAGATTTTTTTAAGATTCAGGCGCCCCCTGACGACTGGCGCCCTAGGCAATTACCTAGTTTGCCTAAGGCTTAATCCCCCTCTCTCTTTGTAAGATTGGTTCCTGTCGTCATTCCCGAAACCTTATTCACATACAAATTTACCAGTTAAATCATGATTTTTTACACAATTTTCTTTGAAATTACATGTTCTTGATTATCCATATTTATGAAAAAACAATTTCCATACCATCAAACAAAAACTTTCTTATCTCTCTTTTATTTTGATGATTTTATTACAAAATATTACGTCTCTCTCTCTCTCTCTCTCTCAATTACACACACACACACAGATCACACACACACACGAAACCACATACACACACAAATTGTGATGAGAAATCATGAGGGATTTAGTTACAAATTCACATGAAAACAATATATTGAGTAGGATTAAAAGTGATAAGATTTAATTTTAAATTTTAATATGAAAAAGTAATTTTACAAGGACAAGAATTTAGAGACATTATACTATTTGCAACATTAAGATGATGGAATAGTCTTATCTATTCTTACAAGTACAATTGCACAAAGAATTTTCTAAACATTTATTTTCACTCTTCACAAAGTCTGATTGACACAAGAACCTAGTCAATGTTGCGAACCTTCAAGATGAAAACTATAGTCTTAACTTATTGGATATGTAGTTCATGTTTAAATAGTAAGTTTTATAATGTACAAAGATAAGATTCTACAAACTTTTTGATTGAACTAGATACTTCTTTTTCCCTTTTAAGTCTTCTAATGGAAAGTATTAATTTGACTCCATTTCAATTATAAATCTGATTAAAAAGATAAGACCTAATAAATGGGCGGTCTTGAATACAAGTTATTAGGACATGATTAAAACGATGACATTTACAGACGACTTTAGAATGAAAATAATAGTTATAGGGAAAGAGACGAGGATTCGATATTTAATGCAAGAGTTGTTTTGATTTTTCCTTTTCATGGAATTTCTACACATTTATAGTCTTCTCTTTGAATGTTCCTCCTAGTCATTTCATTGTTATAGATTTTGTTAAAAAAAAACTTTGGTTTATAAATCTTTTTAACGTTCTACAACTCTCTTTCACTCTAGGGTTTAATTTTCAATTTTCAAGTGATCTTGCTAGTTTCCATAATTCTCACTTTTGCATTTTTTAGTATATTTAATTTGTTCTAGTAATATTAGAAGGTTTTTATTCAAAATTTTAATGTTTTTTTCTTCAATTTAGTTTGGTCACATTAGAACTATTTCAAAAGTTATAATTAACATTATTAAGAAGTAATATTTACAAGAATAATATTAAGTTATGTTAATAATTATTAATATATATGAAAAATATGGATTCAGCTATTTTTAATGAAAAAGATCTTCTATTATATTAAATTGTGAATAAAATATTTCAGTTTTCAAAGTAAAATAACGATAATTTGTTCCAGTTTTATAATTTTTAATGTCTAATGAAGTTTGAATAAAATTAAATTCAAAACATATATGGATTTATTTTGTTTTAAATTTATTTTATTGAAATATATTAATATAATAAGAAAAGTGTTTCAAAAAAATAAGTATGTTTATTGTTATGCAAAATCCGGATGAGAAAATAGATATGCCAATCACAAAAGATCATTATCCATGAGAAACTAGATAGCTTCATGAATCATTTAAGAGGAATATATTAAAATCAGGGTAGAAAATAACAATTTGAGAACCTTGGACTATGCACAAAGAAGACTTTCAAAAACATTAATTTTTTTTTTTAAATTTACTAAATTTAAAATATTTTAAATTTTAATTATCATTTTAATCCTAATTTATATTAAAGCCATTAATACGATTTGAAAAATAGTTATTGTGTTTGAATCTTCGATTAACATCAAACTATAATTTAAATTAAAAATTGAGTTTATTCGAACTTCACTACTAGCATAATTGAAATATTAAACCCACAAAATTATAGAACTACTATGTTTTTTTTCTAGATGCTTACTAAAAATGAAAAATTGGTTTAATTATACGGGTGCAAATTTAATTAATGACCAAAATATTTAATTCGTTTTTATTTTCAAATTTGAATTAGGAAAGTACGGATTTAAATTATAAATATATAATTTTATGATTCATTCCAATTAAGACATATAAAATCAATTTACATTCGTTTCTTAGAGTACACAAAAAAAAAAGATTTGGCCAAGGTAATCTCAAATTCTGAACCCAAGAAATTCTAAGGAACCCTTAAGAATAAAACCTAGAAACCTAAAGAAATTCAAGGCAATAACCTGACACATTTAGGTGAGGGGTGCTTTAATGGAGGTTAATAGTAACGTTAACTCTAGATGTTAATTTTCACAGAATTCAAGAGGGATCTCGTGGCTTCAGGGTTTAGGAATTTACCAACTTTTTCGGTTGGGTGGTGGTGTGATGGAGAGGCATGCAGGTAGTAAATTAGTGTGGGTTAAGCACATTCAACACTTTCGATAAGGAAAACCATCCAAGCTTTTTCATCATAAGGAACATCAAGAAAACAGAAATAAGCCATCAACTTGGAGATACAAACTCCAACCTTAAATTGGACTGCTCAGGGACTTAATCCTGACTTGAAAGATGATTGAAATTCACTCCAACTTCTCTAAACCCAATCTCAACACATATTCATCTCATAAATTGGGTAGTTTTTTCGACCAGTTTCGGTTGAAGTGATCCTCAGAAAGAGTTAAGAGGATTGCATCTGACTTGTAATCCTCCATGAAAGGTTGGCAGATGGTGAATGTGGATATGACCCATTGCAGTGACCACATCAAATTTTAAAAAGGCAAACCATTAAGCTAGCTTCATCTCAGACAAAGCACTACCAAATTATTTAGCAACATTAGATTGAGTCTCAGAGGACCCCTTTCAAGATTTGATGCATTTTCATTAGAACAGATGGTGAACTCAATGACATAGAGGTCAAAATATATGTTCCTAGATATGGAGGTTTATAATAAGAGACTTCCCTTGATGAAGTTGAGCTCAAATGCACCTTATTCAATCCTGGGGTGAAGAAGATGCATGCCACCTTGAGATAGTTGTATTGGAGGGGACTTCGGAGAGTCATGAAGCTCAGTTTGTGTCAAGTTATAAGTAGGGTAATTCAGATATATCATCAAAGGTTGAAGCATCAACATCCAATTTTCTTTCCTCAATTATACCGGGAGTGAATTAAAATGGGATTACCATTTCCATGGACATCATTGTTGGGAACCAAGTCGTGATACCACCATTAGTGCCATCATGGTCATGGATAAATTGAAAAATGGCCATGCTCATTTTGATGAGATGAAGACCAGGAAATTCCTATACAACTAGTGTAGTGGCATAGTATATCTTGATGAGATTTTCAGGTTACAAAGAACATTTACTGAAGATTATTTGTGACCGTGATCCATTTTACACTTCCCACTTTTATTCAATACCATGCAGTATTTTCCTGATGAAGATCAATTTGGCACAACTTATTATCCAAGACAGATGGAAAGATGAGTGAGGTGAATTAGATCTTGGAGGAAATGCTTAGGATGTACATCATGGATCATCATTGAGATAGGAGGAGTATTTTACCTTCATGGATTTTTCCTACAATAATAGTTTCAAAGTTTATAGGCATGGCTCCTTTTTAGGCACTGTATGGTAGAGAGTGCAAGACACCTCTGAGTTAGGATAGGTTAGAGGACAAGGTTTCTCTTAAGGACATGGATTTACTAGTTATTCTATGGAGAAGCAGGTTGAGATGTTATGATTGTTAGAGATTCCAGGAGGCTCATGAATATATAGGCAAAGAATTATGTTAGATCAGATAAAAAAATCATAATTTTAAGGTGGGCACAAAGGTTTTCTTCGTGTAAGGCCACATAAGATCCCTATCCATTACGGTCTTAAATTAGTTCTAATTATTTCTCCTAGATTTTGGGTCCCTCACTCTATATCTTGGAGCGTATCGTCCTTTGGCTATCGTCTAGCATTTCCACCCATAATATTTCTAATCCATGATGTATTTCATGTTTAAATACTTAGGAGAATTATATTTAGATCCTTCTCATGTGAATAACTATTTTTTACCTCATTAGTAGGCTTTAACATAAATTAAAATTCAAAATGATGGTGGATACATTTAAAAAATGTAAATTTAGAGCACATTTACCCTATTCATTAAAGAAATTTATAGGTTCGAGTCTTTAATGGGATAGGCTATGATTGCATGCTACATGGGAGGATGCTACATTTTACGAAATCCAGTTTCCATACCTATTAGTGACTTTTAAGAGGAATTCGAGTCTAAGGGGAGGGGAATGTAGTGCCCACTTCCTCTTCGACACTTATTATATTTTTGATTTCAATTACTGTTGACTATACATGGATATTATTGTATCATGTTGACATAGCATGATGTTAGATGATAGAGATACTTAGACTATTGTTGGATTCTGATTCATAATATGATGTGTATGGATTTTTAGAGACATTTTATATTTATGATGACGTGTTGTTGACATATTTATATCTATTCTGACATTCATATTTTTGTCATATTGAGTAGGTCTTAGCCAGTTGAACTAATCTTGTGATCCTATTGATATTGATGAAATGTAGAATTGAGATGTTGTTAGAAATTGAAAATAATAATGTTACTTTATTAGATGATGATTTAATTCATATGTAGATGATTGTGTATTTATATTTGTATATTTTATCTTAGATTTTTTGATGTGGCCACGAGGCCGAAGGAGGTATTGTGTGTTTTGCAGGTAAACATGTCACAACAATCAAAGGGAGATTGGAGACCAACCACATCGGAATACCGGATGAACTCATCAAGGGTCACCATGGCAACTTGTGTTTTTTGTGTGTGTCTTGTTTTTTGTTAGGGGGTCCCCATGGGGAGGGATAACCTCCAAATGTGACCAAGGGGTGGTTTGTGTGTTAGTTCTTTTATTTTGTGTTCCTTTATTTAATTTTAGTATGTGATTTTATAGTGATGTAATTTTCCTTTTTTATTAATTATTTAATTTGTGTCTAGATTAGTAAATTATTCATGTTACTAAAATAATTATGGATGGGACAAAATAATTCATTTATTAGATTAGATGGTTCTTTGGTTTATGTGTTTTAAGTTGAGTGTATGTGATTTTGAGTGTTGTACACACTCTACCCTCCTTCGAATTTCGGATTTGGCCTTAAGGGACAATTTTGGAGGCTTGTGGGACAAGTTAAACTTGTTCCACACCTCTTAAATTTATATACCAACCCTACCTATGGGTTGGGGGGTCAAAAATAGACCCCATTATGTGTTTTGGGAAGACAAATGGTAAGTTTTTATTGCACTTTCTTACATGTGTTTAATTTTTTGTCCTTAAGGGGTGTGGGTTGGAATGGTGTGTGTAAGAGGGTTGTCATACCTCTCAACCACCCATTTATTTGTCCTTGAGTATGGGTTTCACTTGGGTGATGTGGAGTGGAGAAGAAATGATGTGGCATCCTACTTGGAGCCACATCATCTTCCTCCTCCTCTTTTCTATTTATTGAAAATTTTGAGAGGTATTTGGGGTTACTCACTTATTTTTGGAGCTCTCTCTTTTGGATGCTTGCTTGTGGGAGTTGAAGGGTGCTTGGAAAATTTCTTGTGTTTAAATATTTTGGGACTAGCTTTCAAAGAGGAGCTTTACCATGGCAAGGTAGGATCTTTCTCTCTTATTGTTTCTCCTTGTTTCTTGCATGTTATGTGATTGTATGGAATTGTGTTCTTGCTTGAAGTGTTGGGTAGTAATTTGACCTTAGGTTGTGTTGAGATTTGGATATGGGGATGAAATATGTTGGGAGACATAAGAGTTTCTTTGTGGGTTTAGGAGGGAGTGGGTTTTGGATGCCCCACCTTGTTCTATTTTATTATTTTATTTATTGTGGGAGGCATAAGAGAGAGAGGAGGAGATAAGAGTGAGGGAGGCATAAGAGACATAGTTTTGTTGTTGTGGGGAGGCATAAGAGATTTTGGGTTGGTTGTGTTTTGGAGGAGTTTAGAGGTGGGCATCCAAACCCTTGGGAGGCACAAGGGCACCCCCATTTTCCTATCTCTACTTGGATATCTTAGAATCCATTGTTTGGGAATTCTTTGTATTTAAAATTCATGTTTTATGGTTATCTCTCTTATGGGTTGGTTGTTTGAAAGTGAATGTTGAAGCATTTTTTTACTTTCCATGTGTTGATACATCCCTTATTTCCTTGTGGTTGGGGCTCGGGGGCCAATGAGAAGAATTGCTTCTTCTTCTCATTGGAGTTTTAGTTGGGTGGAGAGTGTTTCCTCTCCCCCATTTTTGGTTGTTGTGATCAATTGTTAAGAAGATGGAGCTTGGTTGGAGACTTGATTCTTGGAGCAATATTTGAAGGCAAATTGTATCTCATTGTAATTTACTTATTGCAAAATTTCCCACTTAAGTGGAAGGTTATTGTATTTTATTATGGCAGAAAGGTTGTATTGTCTTTAGTGATCAAGATTGTATTGTATGTTGAAAAGGGAAAGAAATATTTGTTTTTGTAAAGCTAGTTTTGTTGTAATAGAAAATAAGTTTAAAAGGGGAAATATTTTATTCCCATTGTAGTTAAATATTTTCTCATATAATTGTATAGATCTTATTGGAAAGTTAGTAGTTCTTGTTTTAAAACTTATTGGAAATCTTGTAAAATTTGGTTGTGGGAATGTTTGCAAAAATTGTATAAAGCCAAGAAATAGTAAGTTTGATTTTATTACTTGAAAAGAATGTAAAGGAAAAGTTATGGTATTGCGTCCATTTCCTTGCATTGTTGAAAGAAAGTAAAACTATGTATGTTTAGATGGAAATAATTAAAGTTTTACTTGTCCTTTACATGTTCAACTAAATAGTCTAAAATTTCCAAATATAGTGGAGTAAAAGGAATTGCTCATTACTATTTAGACCTTAACCTTACTAGAATAGTAAATTTATAGTTTAGTCATTACAAAGATATATTTAAAACCTAATGTAAGCCAATATTATAACAAGTGAAATTTGACTTGCCTTTCTTAGACCCTTATTAAAATTATCAAATTTTAAAAGGAATTTTAAGTGTAAGTTTTAGTTTAGTTAATGCCATAATAATATACCTATTATTACTTAATGATATTATTAATATTATTAAATAAATATTATTATTATAATAATGGATATAAGTATAAATATTATTATATATACTATATTATTATATTATTATCATTCTAAAATATAATATAATAACTATGATATATATTAATATATATAATATAAGTCATAGTAATCAAATAAAGAAAAGAAATCGAATTTGTTTGAGCTCTTAAGGGCTGCGGTCTGTAGACTTAGTTATAGGAATGGGAATAGGGTTGGGGGGAGGGTCGTCGACCCCACCCCCCCCCACCCCATTTATAAATGGGATGGGGGGTGGGGTCAGCGACCCTCCCCCCAACCCCCAATAAAATTTATAACCAATGTATTTGCAATACAGTATTAATTGCAGACCCTGCACATTTTTACCTTACGACTGTGTAAAACAAACCCACAGCCGAACATTGTCATTTTTGTATTTAATTTTTATATGTGTGTGTGTGTTATATATATATATATATATATATATATATATCTATGACCTATACATAATTGTTTTTATAATTTGTATTTCAGGTTTTATTCAAGAAAGCATTTTCAAAATTTTCAAAAATGTATACACACACAAACACATATATGTGTATATACCCTTTTTCACAAATAGAAACATATATCATTTAACATTTCCCCTAAAATGGGGGCAAAACCCATGTGCCCATTTGGGCAAAGGCCAAATAAAGAAACAAATAAATTAAATAACTACATTTAAACCCTAGGTAGGGGAATAAAAATAATAAAGAGGTAGGAGAAGCATGTGTATCCATCCAAAAGCTTGGAATGACCTCTAATGGCTTCCTCCTTCTCCTCCAACAACCTGTAAAACAAAAGAGAAATAATAAGTCAAAAGAAAAGAGAAAGAAGCTTTCTTAAGAAAACTTTAGGGTTAGTTGTTTCTCCCTCATCTAAGGGCCCCAAATGAATCCATCCAAGGGATGAGATTCATCCCTAAAAAAAGTAGGTGGGGAGTGGGTGAGAGGAATTTGAATTTGAATTTAAATGTTAATTCTAAAATACATGGGTTGACTTTTTAAGGGGTCACTTTATTTGGTTATGGGGGTGTGTTTATTCTTCTAACCCTTGTGTTAATGTAAGGGACCTTGTTATTTGTTTTTAACTTAGACACCTTGTGGATTAAAATAACTTTAGTAATTATTTTAAATATCCCCTTTACCCTTGAGAATAAAATGTGTGAATTTCAATTATAGTGGAATTTAATTGTCTATCAAAATAACTTTTAGGGGGAAATTAAACCATGCTTTAGCCTAATCAAGTCATTTAAATGTATTAAGAGTTATAATATTTTTTTATAATGGAGAAAATATTTTAAGAGCACAGAGGCCCAAACACACCATATCTTCGACGGGTGATTTCTCAGATTCCGCGGCACCTAGATACATCTCATAAGATTTGAGACCTCCATGTGGGGGCCCTCTACGAAAGCCTCTCATGGTATTCTCCATCTCCATCTCCATCTAGTTCTCTCGCTATGTTATTGTTTGCAAACGTGTGAAATAGTGTAGTCTGAGTCAGTGTAGGGCTGCCAGAAGATGTAGTTTACAAATGGAAACTCGTGAGACCAAACCAACTACAACAATAGGTTGGGGTGTCCTGGTGAATGCTATTAGAGGCTTCATTTTGGTTCCCTACACCCCCCGTACTTTCGGGCTACCTCATCCGGGCGTAGTCCTTTAAGAGCCCTGAGGCCTAAACACGCCATATCTTCGACGGGTGATTTCTCAGACACCGTGGCACCTAGAAACATCTTGTCAAATCCAAGACCTCCAAGTTGGGGCCCTCTATGAAAGCCTCTCGTGGTTTTCTCCATCTCTATCCGGTTTTCTTGTTGTTCTATTGTTTGCAAACACGTGAAATAGTGCAGTCTTAGTCAGTATAGGGCTGTAGTTTGCAATTGGAAGCTCATGGGACCAAACTGACTACACCAACATGTCAAGGTGACATTTTGAATGCTAGTGGAGGTTTCATTTTGGTTCCCTACGCTCCCCGTGCTTTCGAGCTACCTCGTCTGGGCGTAGTTGCTTAAGAGCCCTTAGGCCCAAACACGCCATATCTTCAATGGGTGATTTCTCAGACTCCGTGGCACCTAGAGATGTCTCATCAGATCCAAGACCTCTAGGTTAGGGCCTTATAAGAAATCCTCTTGTAGTTTTCTCCATCTAAATCCAGTTCTATCGCTTTGCTATTGTTTACAAACGCGCGAAATAGTGCAGTCTGAATCAGTGTAGGGCTGCCAGAGGCTGTAGTTTGCAAACGAAAGCTCATGGAACTGAACCAACTACGCAAACACATCTGGGTGGCTTGGTCAATAATATTGGAGGATTTTTTTGGTTCCCTACAATCCCCATGCTTTCGGGCTACCTCGTCCGGGCGTAGTCACTTAAGATCCCTGAGGCCCAAACACGCCATATTTTTAACGGGTGATTTATCAGACTCCGTAGCACCTAGAGATGTCTCGTCAGATCTAAGACCTCCAAATTATGGACCTATACAAAAGCCTTTTGTGGTTTTCTCCATCTCCATCTGGTTCTCTCATTGTCCTATTGTTTGCAAACGCCCGAAATAGTGCAGTCTGAGTCAGTGTAGGGCTGCCAGAGGCTGTAGTTTGTAAACGGAAGCTCGTGGGACCGAACCAACTATGCCAACACGTCAGGATGGTCCGGTGAACACTATTAGAGGCTTCTTTTAGGTTCCATATTCCCCTCGTTCTTTCATGCTACCTCGTCTGGGCGTCGTCCCTTAAGAGCCCTAAGGCCCAAACACGCCATATCTTCGACGGGTGATTTCTCAGACTCTGTGGTACCTAGAGACGTCTTGTCAGATCCAATACCTCCATGTTAGGGCCATCTATGAAATCCTTTCATGGTATTATCAATCTAACATCATTTCTCTTGTTGTCCTTTTGTTTACAAACACACGAAAATAGTGCAGTCTAAGTTAGTGTAGGGTTGCCAGACGCTATAGTTTGAAATGGGCGGCCCCCCCCCTCCCCCCTCTAAAATGGAAGCTCGTGGGACCGGGGTCAAATCGAACTATGCTCAAAACTCAACATCGGATCGGGGTGGCTAGAATCTAAGTGAACACTAGTGGAGGCTTGAATGTTTTTCTTTTTTGGTTCCCTATACCCCCCGTGCTTTCGGGCTACCTCGTCCGAGCGTACTCCTTTAAGAGCCCTGAGGCCCAAACACGCCATATATTCGACGGGTGATTTCTCAGACTTCGTGTCACCTAGAGATGTCTCGTCACATCTAAGATCTCAACGTTGAGGCCCTCTAAGAAATCCTATCATGGTTATATCCATTCCATTCGGTTCTCTCGCTGTCCTATTGTTTGCAAACACGCGAAATAGTGCAGTCTGAGTCAGTGTAGGGCTGTCAGATGATGTAGTTTGAAAACAAAAGTTCGTGGGACCGAACCAACTACACCAACATGTTATGGTGGCCTGGTGAACAATAATGGAGGCTTCATTTTGGTTCCCTACACTCCTTTTGCTTTCGGGCTACCTCGTCTAGGTGTAGTCGCTTAAGAGCCCTGAGCCCCAAACATGCCATATCTTCAACGGGTGAAATTTTTGACTCCATGGCACCTAGAGAAATCTCATCAGATCCAAGACCTCCATGTTGGCCCTCTACAAAATCCTCTCACGATTTCCTCAATCTCCATCTGATTTAGTTTCGCTGTGCTATTGTTTGCAAACACGTGAAACAGTGCAGTCTGAGTCAGTGTAGGGCTGCCAATGGATGTAGTTTACAAAGGGAAGCTCGTGGGATCAAACCAACTACCCGAACACAATGGGGTGTCCTGGTGAATGCTAATAGAGGATTCATTTTTGTTCCCTACACCCCTCGTGCTTTCGGGCTACCTCGTTCAGGCGTAGTCCTTTAAGAGCCCTGAGGCCCAAACATGCCATATATTCGACGAGTGATTTCTCGGACTTCGTGGCACCAAGAGATATCTTGTCACATCCAAGACCTCAATGTTAGGGCCCTCTATGAAATCCTATCATGGTTATATCCATCTCCGTTCAGTTCTCTCGCTGTCCTATTGTTTGCAAACACATGAAATAATGCAGTCTGAGTCAGTGTAGGGCTTCCAAACGCTGTAGTTTGAAGAAAAAAGCTCATGGGACCGAACCAACTATGCCAACACATTGGGGTGGCCAGGCGAACACTAGTGGAGGCTTTGTTTTGGTTCCCTACGCTCCCTATGCTTTCGGGCTACCTCGTCCAGGCGTAGTCGGTTAAGAGCCGCGAGGCCCAAACACGCTATATTTTCGACAGGTGATTTCTCGGGCTTCGTGGCACCTAGAGATGTCACATCAGATATGAGACCTCCATGTTGGGGCCCTCTATGAAAGCCTCTCGTGGTTTTCTCCATCTCCATCCGGTTCTCTTGCTGTTCCATTGTTAGTCAGTGTAGGGCTGCTAGAGGCTGTAGTTTGTAAATGGAAGCTCGTGGCACCAAACCAACTACGTTAACATGTTGGGGTGGCCTTGTGAACTCTAGTGGAGGATTTTTTTAGTTCCATACGCTCCTGTGCTTTCGGGCTACCTCATCCGGGCGTGGTCGCTTAAGAGCCCTTAGGCCCCAACACGCCATATCTTTGACAGGTGATTTGTCGAACTCCGTGGCACCTAGAGACATCTTGTCAGATCTGAGACCTCCACCTTGGGGCCCTATACGAAATCCTCTTGTAATTTTCTCCATATCCATTCGGTTCTTTTGTTTTTCTATTGTTTGCAAACACGTGAAATAGTGCAGTCTGAGTCAGTGTAGGGCCGCCAGAGGCTGTAGTTTGTAAATGGAAGCTTGTGGGACCGAACCAACTATGCCAACACGTCGAGGTGGCCTGGTGAATGCTACTAGAGGATTCGTTTTGGTTCCCTATGCCCCCCGTGCTTTCGGGCTACCTCATTCGGGCATAGTCCCTTAAGAGCCCTAAGGCCCAAACACGCCATTTATTCGATGGGTGATTTCTCGAACTCCGTGGCACCTAGAGATGTCACATCAGATCCGAGACCTCCATGTTGGGGCCCTCTATGAAATCCTCTCGCGGTTTTCTCTATCTCCATCCGGTTCTCTCGTTGTTCTATTGTTTGCAAACACACGAAATAGTGCAGTCTGAGTCAGTGTAGGGCTGCCAGAGGATGTAGTTTGCAAACAGAAGCTCGTGGGATCAAACCAACTACGCCAACATGTTGGGGTGTGTTGGTGAATGCTAGTAGAGGCTTCATTTTGGTTTGCTACACCCCCCTGTGCTTTTGGGCTACCTCGTCCGGGCGTAGTCCTTTAAGAGCCCTGAGGCCCAAACACGCCATATATTCGACGGGTGATTTCTCAGACTTCGTGGCTCCTAGAGATGTCTCGTCACATCCGATACCTCAACATCGAGGCCCTATACAAAATCCTACCGTGGTTATATCCATCTCCATTCGGTTCTCTCGCTGTCCTATTGTTTGCAAACATGCGAAATAGTGCAGTCTAAGTCAGTATAGGGCTGCCAAATGCTGTAGATTGAAAACAGAAGCTCGTGGGACTGAACCAACTACGCCAACACATTGGGGTGGAACATTAGTGGAGGATTTTTTTTGGTTCCCTACGCTCCCCGTGCTTTCGGGCTACCTTGTTCGGGTGTAGTCGCTTAAGAGCCATGAGGCCCAAACACGCTATATCTTCAACGGGTGATTTCTCCGACTCCGTGGCACCTAGAGATGTCACGTCAGATCTGAGACCTCCATGTTGGGGCCCTCTATGAAATCCTCTTGTGGTTTTCTCCATCTCTATCTGGTTATCTTGTTGTTCTATTGTTTGTAAATGAACGAAATAGTGTAGTTTGAGTTAGTGTAGGGCTACCAGAGGCTGTAGTTTATAAACGGAAGCTCATGGGACCAAACCAACTACGCCAACATGTTGGGGTGGCCTTGTGAAATCTAGTGGAGGCTTTGTTTTAGTTCCCTAAACTCCTGTGATTTCGGGCTACCTCATTCGGGCGTGGTCGCTTAAGAGCCCTTAGGCCCAAACATGCCATATCTTCAACAGGTGATTTCTCACACACCGTGGCACCTAGAGACATCTTGTCAAATCCGAGACCTCCACGTTGGGGCCCTATACAAAATAATATCACGGTTTTCTCCATATCTATTTGGTTCTCTCGCTGTGCTATTGTTTGCAAACACGTGAAATAATGCAGTCTGAGTCAGTGTAGGGCTGCCAGAGGATGTAGTTTGCAAACGGAAGCTCGTGGGACCAAACCAAATATGCCAACACATTGGGGTGGCTTGGTGAACACTAGTGGAGGCTTTTTTTGGTTCCCTATGCTCCCCGTGCTTTCGGGCTACCTTGTCTTGGCATAGTCCTTTAAGAGCCCTAAGGCCCAAACACGCCATATCTTTGACGTGTGATTTCTCGGACTCTGTGGCACCTAGAGACGTCTTTTCAGATCCAATACCTCCATGTCAAGTCCCTCTACAAAATCATTTCATGGTCCTATCAATCTCGATTTAGTTCTCTCGCTATCCTATTGTTTATAAACATGCAAAAATAGTGCAGTTTGAGTCAGTGTAGGGCTGCCAGATGCTGTAGTTTGAAAATGGAAGCTCGTGGGAACAAACCAACTACGCAACCACATCATGGTGGCAAGGTGAATGCTATTGGAAGCTTCATTTTCATTCCTTACACTCCCCGTGCTTTTAGGCTACCTCGTCCAGGCGTAGTCGCTTAAGAGCCTTGAGGCCCAAACACGTTATATCTTCGACGGGTGATTTCTCAGACTCCGTGGTACCTAGATATGTCATGTCAGATCCGAGACCTCCATGTTGGGGCCCTCTACAAAATCCTCTCATGGTTTTCTCCATCTCCATCCGGTTCTCTCGTTGTGCTATTGTTTGCAAACGCGTAAAATAGTGCAGTCTGAGTCAGTATAGGGCTGCCAGAGGATGTAGTTTACAAATGGAAGCTCGTGGGATCAAACCAACTACGCCAACACGTTGGGGTGTTCTGGTGAATGCTAGTAGAGGCTTCATTTTGGTTCCCTATTCCCCCCGTACTTTTGGGCTACCTCGTCTGAGCGTAGTCCTTTAAGAGCCCAGAGGCCCAAACATGCCATATATTCGATGGGTGATTTCTCAGACTTTGTGGCACCTAGAGATGTCTCGTCACATCCGAGACCTCAACATCGGGGCCCTCTAAGAAATACTATCATGGTTATATCCATCTCCATTCGGTTCTCTTGTTGTCCTATTGTTTGCAAGTGCGTGAAATAGTGCAGTATGAGTCAGTGTAGGGCTGTCAAACGTTGTAGTTTGAAAATAGAAGCTCATGGGACCGAACCAACTATGCCAACATGTCAGGGTGGCCAGGTGAACACTAGTGGAGGCTTTGTTTTTGTTCCGTATGCTCCCCATGCTTTCGGGCTACCTCGTCCATGCATAGCCGCTTAAGAGCCATGAGGCCCAAACACACTATATCTTCGACGGGTGATTTCTCAGACTCCGTGGCACCTAGAGATGTCACTTCAGATCAGAAACCTTCACGTTGGGGCCCTCTATGAATGTATCTCGCAGTTTTCTCCATCTCCATCCGGTTCTCTTGCTATTCTATTGTTTACAAACACACAAAATAGTGCAGTCTGAGTCAGTGTAGGGCTATCAGAGGCTGTAGTTTGCAAACGGAAGCTCGTGGGACCAAACCAACTAAGCCAACACGTTGGGGTGGCCTTGTGAACTCTAGTGGAGGATTTTTTTTAATTTCCCTACACTCCTGTGATTTCAGGCTACCTCGTCCCGACATGGTCGCTTAAGAGCCCTTAGGCCCAAACACGCCATATCTTTGATAGGTGATTTCTCAAACTCCGTGGCACCTAGAGACGTCTTGTCAGATCTGTGACCTCCATGTTAGGGCTATATACAAAATAATCTCACGGTTTTCTCCATATCCATCTGGTTCTCTCGTTGTGCTATTGTTTGCAAACACATGAAATAGTGCAGTCTAAGTCAGTGTAGAGCTACCAGATGCTGTAATATGCAAACGAAAGCTCATGGGACCAAACCAACTATGCCAACACGTCAGGGTGTCCTAGTGAACACTAGTGGAGGCTTAATTTTTGTTCCCTACGCCCCCCGTGCTTTCGGGCTACCTCATCCGGGCGTAGTCCCTTAAGAGCCCTGAGGCCAAAACACGCCATATCTTTGACGGGTGATTTCTCAGACTCCGTGGCACCTAGAGATGTCTCATCAAATCTGAGACCTCCATGTCGGGGCCCTCTACAAAATCATATCGTGGTTTTATCCATCTCCATCCGGTTCTCTCGATGTGCTATTGTTTGTAAACGTGTGAAATAGTGCAGTCTGGGTCAGTTAAGGGTTTTCAGAGGCTGTAGTTTGCAAACGAAAGCTCGTGGGACTGAACCAACTACACCAACACGTTGGGGAGGCCTGTGAATAGTAGTGGAGGCTTTGTTTTTTTTCCTACACTCCCCATGCTTTCGGGCTACCTTGTTCGGGCGTAGTCGCTTAAGAGCCTTGAGGCCCAAACACGTCATATCTTCGACGGGTGATTTCTCTGACTCCGTGGAACCTAGAGATGTCTCGTTAGATCCGAGACCTCTCACGGTTTTCTCCATCTTCATCCGGTTCTCTCATTGTGCTATTGTTTGTAAACACCTGAAATAGTACAGTCTGAGTCAGTGTAGGGCTGACAGAGGCTGTAGTTTGTAAACGGAAGCTCGTGGGACTAAACCAACTATGTCAACATGTCTGGGTGGCCTAGTGAACTCTAGTGGAGGCTTCGTTTTGGTTCCCTATGCCCCCGGTGCTTTCAGGTTACCTCGTCCGAGCGTAGTCCCTTAAGAGCCGTGATGCCCAAAAATGCCATATCTTCGATGGGTGATTTCTTAGACTCATTGGCACCTAGAGACGTCTCGTCAGATTTGAGACCAGAATGCTAGTAGAGGCTTTGTTCTGGTTTTCTACGCTCCTCGTGCTTTTAGGCTACCTTGTCTGGGCGTAGTCCCTTAAGAGCCCTGAATGACTATATTGGCTTAAGAATGAATTTGATAGGGGTATGTCTAAGAACACATGGGAGTTATCAATCGCCTAGTAAATCTTTCTTGTTTAGTTCTGGATGGGATTTAACTGGCCTACGGCTTAGTGACCTTCCATTCATTGATAATTTATGCTATGATAAACACATGGATGCTTTCAAAAGTGCCTTAAAAAGGATAGGGGTAGTCATCAAGCCTAGTGAAAGGTGTGATGTGATTTCCAAATAACTTGAAATGCCTTCAGATTTAAAGGTAATAACAAGAATTGGACAGGATTAGAAAATCAAGAATCATTGAGTGTCTGAATCAGAATGTCATTGCATCTAGAGATATTCTCAAGCATTGGAGTAATGTATATGGAGAGACATTCTCAAAATATCAATAGATGAAATGCATCAGATTGTAATGACTCTAGGGTGTTTTAATAGGGGAGAAGACTACGAAGCATAGAATAATGTAGTAAGTGCATGATAAGATAGGAACTAGTACAAAGAGACCACGAGCAAGAAGAAGCGCAAGTAAGGTAAATACACATATACAAATTGATAAATTGAATGAATAATTACTCAGATTAAGTAACTCTTTATATACATAAATTATATAAATATTGATTTCCAAAGTTTGATGCATATTATACATTGAAAATGCTAGTACATGTACATCACCAATAAATGAAAAAATAATCCATAATGTCTTAAATATTGTCAAGTGCACATCATATCATTTTCATGAGAAAATAATCTCAGAAATGTAAGGTCTCATACAAAATTATCAAGTTCCAAATAGTTTTTTAATTTGCATAATAAATACAAAAATTTCCAAATAGGTCATATACCATCAAGTTCAAATGTCATATAGGCGTACATACAATGCCATGCACATAGGCATATAAAAACAATGTCATGTAAGACATATATTTCCTACTCATCAAAATCTATCCCTCTCTTGGCCTTGCTCGAAGAAGGCCCTCCCTTAGACGAAGATTGAGATCCATGAGATGACTTTGGATCATCTGGGCCCATGCTTCGTGTCCTCTTCTACTGAATACTCACCTGTAAATGAAAACAATGTTTTTTTGTCAAAACTTAATTTGTATATGTTTTCAACATGTATTTAAGACCATGCTATAATGAAAGTAATTACATAAATACACAAACTTACTGCAAGTTTTCGATCACACCGAATTTTCATCTCATGCTCAGATGAGTCATCGGGAGCTCCTGTAGTACAAATGGGGGTACGAAGACGACGAGATGGAGGAGTCTGTTCCCTCAAAGTGAAAATGGAGGGGGTTAAAGCTCCCTACATACACATAAGATCAAAAAATCTAACATCAGAATTAGTGAAAATAAAACTAAGTACATATATGTACATAATGACAATATTTTAACTAATTTTATCAATATAGAACTATTGTTTTTACACCGCCACACCTGTGAATCAAATGAACAGGGATGCTACCTGTCACAGGTAACTCCTGCATATACACAATGAAGGACATTATTAACATAATTTAATAATTCTACAATGAAAGGCATTACTAACATGTAATTTAACATAATATGAATTAAACGAGAAATTTAATAAAATTTACGTGTTGTTTGAATACCTTAGTGAGTTGTTGCGCAGATGAAATCACAGTGGTAACACCTTTATCTACTTGTCACAGAGATGGTGGGGTGTCTAGTGAAGTCAACATCTTTATCAAACATGTATATCACGTGAGTTAGAAGGACATACAAGAACATACATAATTTGACTTGAAAACTAATATATATATATATAGACACACACACACACACACACACACACACACACATGCAAATACACACACACACACACACATGTACGTGAAAATTTTACATAATTAACATTCTAAATTACCTCTGTGAATGTATGTGTATGCATGGTGCTCACCGCCTGTGGTCGGGATGAAGATGTGCCTCCCGCGTGCTATAATATCAATGCATATACATGTACAAATACAATTATTTCGAAATATTAACATATATAAGTAAATCAAGTACTCCAAACTTTTTGTAACACACATAACAAATTTACTTGCGAAGGTGACACCAATGAATTTAATCCAAACGTCTCACTCAAAAGGACATCTGACATAGTGACATTATCATGTTCACCCCTAGCACCAGGTGCACCAAAATTAGTATGCATGAAAGTATCATCCTCCTCGAGCCCCAAACATATGCTACCACATGATGAGAAAAGATGTGGCCTCATAATAGTACTCCCTGACGGAATACTCTGTGTACCTCCATGAGCATCTGGCTAAGAAATCTCCCTCGTATGTCAAACAAGAGTTGTAGATAGCCCCTAAGCACGTGGAGTGTATCAATCTCTATTGTCTCCTTAATTGCTTGAGGGACAATCTCAGGGTGAGGGGACTTCTGTGTAGGGAATCTACCGTGTTGAATAGGTACACGTTGTGCACCTGGTCGATCCTGTGCAGATCTTTTTCCTTGGCCTTGGAAATACTGAAAATCAAAATAATTTGGGATCTCGTTGAGGATAAACTCGCAATAGAGTTTCCTCAGAAAGTATAGTGGCACCTCGTCGTTATTACAAGAAGGAAAATAAAACACCATCCACCATCGGTCCCAAAAATTATTTTTAATCAAATTATTATTGCACCAATGGATGGGAAATCATTTACATGACAACAGAACAGGAAAATTAGTGTGGTGGTCTGTGAATAAGGTACATATGAGGTCTTTTGATTTTTTTTTTCTTGACATCCACATATGACATTTTATTGGAATAATAAACCCTACAACCCTCTCTGTAAGTTGTCCAACGATCAATTTTCCCCGTTTCCGCATAAATTTGAACAAGTAATTCCTCCAATGTGTTTGCAAGAGAGGCACAGTGGGGGTTTATAGATTGTGAATCCCTCATTGTTTTGATTAAATCCTCAATTTTAATTTTGTTTTCAACTATGTGGGTTGCTAAATATTCTTGACTACTCGAGGGATGTTGAGAAATCATGGGATTTTTGGGATGGATGAAAGGAATAATAGTGTTTGATTGTGGTTGATTCCCTCGACCTCTAACTGTAACAATACAAAATATGTATTCAATTCAAATTTTAATCTATAATCATCATATTTCAATGCAATTTTGAGAAAATAATTGTGCTTACCTCTTCTCCGTGGCACCATCGTCTATTCAGATCCTCCTGGTGATCCAGAAACGATCCTTTGAGCTTGAGATCCAGGTGAATGAAAAAATGCGAGGGCACAGTTAAGCTCTGAAACTCACATTTGAGGGAGATAAAAAGAAAGAGGCTCGGGCCTATTTTTTTTGTTTATAGTAGGCATAACGCATACGCGTTATGTAACGCGTATGAGTTATGCTTCAATAAATCCCAAACCTGAAAATTGAAAATGCGATCGCGTTATAATAGAACGCGTACGCGTTTTGAGTTTTTTGGATTCATGTCCACTTTTTGGCACCCCAAATTTGTGCACTTACCTACCTATGGACTTGATTCATTATATAGGGGTACACCTTAAGGAGTTACAGATAACTAGTGGGTTGTTGAACCATGAGTTATTATGTCACTTGGGTTAGGGGTGCCTGGACTCTATGTGCCTAGGGCCATAGGGAAAATGGCCTCTTTGGGGAGCGAAGAGGAAAATTTATTTCATTTATTACTAATTGAGGGAGACGTAAGAGATTGAGGGAAGCATAAGAGACTTGAGGGAGGCATAAGAGATTGAGGGAGGCATAATATATTTGTGTGGGTGTGATTGGTGCTTTGGGAGGTATATGGAGTTGTTCTATGATTCTTTCTCTTGGGAGGTATATGGAGATTATTTGGTGATGCTTCGGGGAGGTGTATGGAGTTGTATTTTGTTACTTTTTGAGATATCTTGAGATTGTTTCATGATGTCTTCTGATGTGTGGAGTTGGTATAGTGAGTTATGCGTACTCTTGTGAGTCTTGTTACACATTGTTATGATTGAGGCTTGACTCTACCCTTGGTTAGTATGGACTATTGGATATTGTCTTAGCAATATGTTGACCTATAATCATGAATTTTTGGGTCATGTGATACCTATTGTATATGTATCAGTGTGATGATTTTATTTGTCAGTCACATATGTGTACTGGATATATGTCCATGACATAATTGTTGGAAATTATTTGTTATGTGGACTACTTGTTGTCATTCCATGGAGGAATTAAAGACCTTGTGATGTGATACAGTCACGAAAGTATGTAGCAAGATGTCTTGTGGGTTATTTGTGTTGTGTTAAGTTTTGTGTGACATCTTGATGTTAATTACTGTTGGGCACCCATGAACATAAGATAATTGAAAATTCTAAACAATGAGCATTAATATTTGAGATTAAAAGTATTATAAATGAAAATATTAACTAAATGAAAGGTAAAATAGAACTATCAATCTTCACATAACATTAAACTTTAAGATATTGTCAGAATTAGTTTACTTCTTGTGGTCGTACTACACCGACTAGTTCCTTTGTTAAGAGACATGTGTCCTTATTGAATTTATTGCCTACGTACCCTTCAAGCTTCGGTGTTGTGTCGCATTGAGGATGATGCTCTTTAAAGGGGAGGGAAATATAATGCCTCCTTTAAATATTAATAAAATGGAATGATTTTTTAAAGGGGAGTGTGAACTAACAGGGGAGTCGTGTTAGTGCGCAGCAAGTGGAGAGGCACATTCCCACGTATTTTAAAACCTTTCATTTCCCTTTCACAGTAATTTGAGCACCTTATTAAGGCCTACAGATATGAGTGCAATTTAATGAAGGATGTCAATGGAGGAGTAAGTGGGTTTGGCAGAATGTTTTAAAATAATATTAATAAAAAAAAATGAAATTTTGATGGAATGTGTGCTGATAGTGGGGTTGGTAGGGTGCAAGGGATTGGAGACAATATAGAGTTAGTGACCCCTCCCCCCATGTGAAAGCACGTGGGCTCACTCCCAACCCATAGACATGTCATGTTCCTTTCTCAACGATTCAAAAACTTTAATTTTTAATCTCCAACTGTCAACGATCTCCCAGCTTGTGCGCCAAAGTTGAGGGTTTTTTTAGATGTTGTAGTTAGAAGCACTCTAGTAGAAGGATAAGAAATAATGTGGAAGCATGGACATGCACATGAACTATTAACCAAAATGCCTAAAAGAAACGTGTCTCGTGGATTGCAATCTCCTCTCAGGCTACGCCAAAAAAGGGGAAGCTCTAGAACAGGTTGCGGGTTCCCTGGTAGATATGGACACAATAAAAAATGTGCTCTACTGAATAGCATGGACTACAAGATATACACAAAATGAGTTTGTGTAAAAGTCTTAGAATCTCTCAAGAAAATATGACGAGAAGGTGCAGATCTATATTTCTACAACTTTTGCGAGCACCTTCCCAGCCTGCGCCAAAATGAGGACTTTCTCTTATGTTTTGTTGTAATTTCTCCAACAGTTATGTATGCAATGGTGGAAGTATGCATTTGGCATGAGAAATGTTCAATTGAATTCCTGAAATAAATGGGACGTCATAGAATGCAATGATAGAAGGTTTTGCACAAAATGGGTTTGTTGAAAAGGCTATATAAACTTTTGATCATATATAACTAGAAGATTTAAATTCAGATTAAATAACCTCTGCTAGCGTTTACAATTCTGTGCCAAATGTGAGCTATGAAAAAGAGTATGGACATCCATCAAAGTATATGACATAGAAGAATTTTGTTAGATGGCAAGTATAAATGAGATTTTCATATTTTCCAGTGCTCCTACTTGACATGTAGTTCGCCACTGAGCTTCATCCACTCATACATGAATAAGAATGATCTATTTAAAAATAAAACTTGATCTTTCCCTAATTTTTTTTCAAGTGGATTCAAAAAGATCTTACGAAGTGGAGGGTGTCTGGAATAGGAGAAAACAACATGAAGGTTGCCAAAGAATTTGTTGCCTTTTGGGTGGGCATTGTGGGTGGTCTACTGTATGTGGATCTCTACTATGCATACGTGTAAAGAATAATGATGTTCATAATTTGGGGATTATTTTAGCTCTTGGAACATTATCCTGGCTTGGTGCCTGATGTGGACCTAATGTTTCATTGTATGGATAGGCCGAGGATTGAAAGATCAAAATACAGACTATCCAACCTATCACCACCTCATTTTTCTTATACTGTAGAAAAAGAGATCATCTTGACATTCCTTTTTCCAGTTTGGTCCTTCTAGGGATGGATTACAGGAGATATACGAGGTGGGCTTTGTGAAAAAGGCTTGAAACCCCTCTAGCAACTTCAATCGGTTCTTGGAACACCAAAACCACGTGGATTACCTATTACCCGCTTCACTCATCATTTCCAGGCATGGTTCATCTCCCCTCATCTCTCATAATTTCTATCATTTAGTTTTATTTTGGAACAGATTAAACTTTTAATCCAAAGGTTTTTTGTACATTTGATTGTGTTAAATAAACTAGTTTTTAAAAAATGAAACGTTATAATGAAACTTACAAGACCTATTTTTCCTTGGTAAACAAGGAACTTAAACCCTCACTTAGAGATGATCTAGAAATGTCCAAACCAAACTAGATAGCTACAATACCTATTTTATTGATGAGTTGAAGTTGAATTCTCGGTAAATATGTCGACCATCTCCTGGTTTAAATAGATAAATTGTGACTTCCAGTGACTCGCAAAGTAACCTTCATAACTCTGGAAGGAGGAGATTAAGCTTCCTTCGTGTACCTTGTTTTGTGAGGTGTCACTTCAATCTTTGGATCGACCTCGAATGAAAATTTGTGAACTTTTTGTGCCCTTATAGGAGCCCTGTCACGATGTTTTCCAGCGGTAGGAAGCTGCTAAATCTTAAAAGTTGGCTTTCGTTTTGAACTTCCATTTGAAACATGGATAGAGAAATTACTATCCATCTTCGCAAACCTCTAGTGTTTTTACTAGACAATTGCATGGAACCTTCAGTTCAGGGATTTTTTTTTTGTATAGTTTGGCAAAGCCATTTTTGTAGTCCTCTGATCACAGTTTGACTATGTCAAATTAGGCTAATTAGAACTGGTGGCTTCATAAATCTTGTCACTGTTTGAAAAATATTTTCTAGTTCTGAGTTTCGTCGACTCCGATGAATTATCCATATATGGGGGAACTTGTAGGAATTTTATCATGGTGTGTACATCCATCAAACGTTAGTTTCAAATGTGGTTTCCTGAGCCCTTGAGCTAACTTTTAATCATTTGCAACTAGGCCAATTACAACTGATGGCCCCAGAAAACTAGCCCCCAATCGTAAACCATTCGCTAGTTCCAAATTCTGTCAATTCCCATGAACTATTGGTATATAAGTGGGCATGTATAAATTTAACTGTGGTGTGTTTGCTCATTGGTAGACAACATTTGAAAGTGGTTTCTTATCCTCCGAGCCTGATTTGAACATTTGTAGCTAGCAGGAAAATGTAAAAAGAAAGTTATAGGATCTTTGTCAATTTGTCAATCCACTGTGGAAACTTTTGACACATGTAAATAACTGTTTGAAACTCTATAGTGTAACTTTTTGTGTGAAATAGAACTTTTGAGAAAATGGTGTTTCTCTCTCTTCCTTTCTCTTTCTCTCTCCTTGGTTACGAAAGGAAGTGAAATGAAATGAAATGAATACATGTTTCTAAACCTTTTCTTTCGAATGCAAATTATAATTATGATTATATGTAAATGGGAAACTAAAGACATTAATTATGTTAGATTAGGATGGATTCCATGCCAGCGATTTATCATTTATTTCATGCTCACATGATTTTGTAGGATGCAAGAATGATGGCGAAAAGGTGATGTGTAATTCATTATTTATTATTATAATTTATATAGGTCATTGTAAAATGAATATATGTATAATGTAGTCTCATGTTACAGAAAATTTATATTTGAAATTTACTAATATGTATGAGATGCTAGTTTTAGGGATATCTTAGGAAATGTGCATCTAATCATAGGTTCAATTTGATACATAGTTACGTATGGTAAAAAGGTTTGATATATATATGGTAAATGAATTTGAAGTTAATATCTTGTAGTGCATTTTCGGTGTTCAATAAATGATTAATTAATTAGTGTGTTGTATTCTTACCTTGTAAATGTAATAAAGAGATTTAATTGAAACACTCAACCCTAGTATAAGATTCATGCATAACATATCTTCATGTGTGATCCTTATTACCATAGAAGAAATTGAAACCATAGAATGAACTTAAACTTTGCACTCGATGGAACCTCCTAGTTTAGGTAAATAAAACCCCTAGTTTGAGTTTACCATCATAGTCGTTATGTTTAGTGACATTGTCGTGAACCCATATTTTAGGAATGACATGGTCCAACTTTATCCGGAGTATGTGGTTTCCTTCTAGGTTTGGTAACCACAAGGAGAATGTATTCTCTTCAGGTCTGACACCGTGTTGAGTGGTGAAGACCACCTTAGAAGTCACCTTAAGAGTCCTTGTTCGAAGCAATGACTATGCAGTGTAACCTTACCATTTATGGAGTAAGTAGAACTATTAATCCCTTAGTATCCTAGTGGACTAATAAGTCTTACAAGTTAGATCTAGAATTTTCTTTTCATCGATTGAATTCCTTGTGGGACCCCTAGACAACACAAATGGAGAGAGTGAAATAGTTTTTCTATGACTTAAACTCTTGTTAATAAACTCTTTAGTTCCTCTCATCTAGATGTGTTACCTTGGTTACTAACAACATAACACCTTGGTCTTTCATGAAGGTTTTTTAGCATAAATATGTCCTCTCACCTTAAAATCATATATAGTTGAGGTGTAGATCCTTAGGTGCAATTGGAATTAAACTAAACCTCAGTTGATTAGGAGGTTAACTTGGGGCTTGTGTGTAGTTATAGTGCTTCCAATCATTTACTTCTTCAAGATGTTAGACAAGTACTTTTGTAACTCTTCATGTCTTAAGGTGACACAAAAAAAAGACCTAAGAAACAATGTAATGAAATGAGAAACAAGAGTATATGTGATAATGGTTTAGGAACAAATTTTCTCTTGAAGTCCTTATGGTAGATTTAAGCTTTTACTTTTTGTTAAGAATGGATACAAATTGTTCTTGGTGGGACTAGGCATTTGAGCCAGTATAGAGTCCACTAAAAATAAAATAAAATAAAATTATGTCATGTAAATGCTTAATTGAATCAAACTAAATTTGGAACTAAAACAACCATAGTACGAGAACAATTGTGCTTCTAATGGAAGGAAGTTTATAGGAAAGGGAAACTTGAACCTTCACCTCCTTTGATGTGTATTATTTTCCCTCGACAACTTCTGGTTGGTCCCCTTGCTTAATGAGGGTAAAATTAAACGTCAACTAAACATATTTTGAGAAACAAACCTTTAGCATAATAAAGAGAGAGGAACTTTGTATGTAATTGGAAATATGGAATTTAATTATGTAAGTTATGGAAATTGTCATAAGGGATAAAGAGAAAACTTAAATGGTCGAACAATAAGTTGAATGTGAAATGAATTGAAGAACTTGTAGGTGGAAAAAGGAAAAAATTATCCTTGCATAGTAATATTCTTGGAATGCTAATCGTAATTAAGATGTAATCATGGTAATGATGTGTGTGGGCTTGGCAATCCTTGTGTCCCTTTTCTTGTTGTTGGGTCACTGCTAACATTTGTTCATTGCGGAAAGTGTGGCATCGACATGTATATGGTGTTGTCATATGTCTATGTGAGTCGATGAATTATGTAAGTGTCGTATGCGTTGTCGAGTTTTTATATTTGGAGCCCTTGCGGTGTTGTGTAATGAGCAATGTAAGTAAAAAAAAATTATCCTGATATTTTACTGTTATATTTTTGTGTGTAAAATGTAGGTGTTACACACATCATCTCTCCTCCATCCCACATCACCAAGGTGAAACCCAAACCCCAAAGCATAATAAATTGGTGGTTGGGGAAATGACCACCCTCTTACACAGTCAACCCAAACCCACACCCCTAAAGGACACGCATAAATACCTTTGTAAAAAAAGTGCAATTAATTTCTCTTTTTCTCCATTAAAACAAAAAATAGGGCCTAAAATAAGCCCCTCACATCATAGGCGTAGTGGGTGGGTGACTTTAAAAGGTGTGGGACAAGCTTAACTTGTCCCAAAAGTCTCCAAAATGACCTAGAAAGTCAAAATCCGAAATTCACTTGTGAGATTGAGTACACACCACTGCAAAACAAATTAAATTCATTCCAATCTAACACACATTAAGGATACCAACTCACATTTATCCCCCCTTTTTGTCACATCCTAATAAACACTAGACTAACCAGTTTTAATTAACTTAACAGGAGTGCTAAACAATAATAAAAAAGTGACTCCACATACTAACAAAAATACAATTACTAACAATAAAGTAAAATTAACAAACCAAGGTCACAAACTTACCCAAGGTCACATTTGAGGTCCCCCCCCCCAATAAGGACCTACAAAAAATAAACAAAAACAACACAACATACAAATACATGAGTTGCCATGGTGACCTGTTGTCAATACCCCACATTCCTTCATTTTTGATCTCCTATCCCCCATAGTTTGTTGTGTTATAATTTCCTGCAAAATCAAACAATACCTTTTTGGCCTCATGGCCATCTTAATGACGTCGAAATAATAAAACACATGCATGTATACATAACAATTTAAATCATCGAATATCATAATTAAACCAATGTTAGAATTAAGTAATTCACCAATTGTTCAATTTTCTAATATTTTGATTCTACCAATCCATCAATTTGTACTAAGATCATAACATCAACAATCATCTAGAAATATCCATAAATCACATTCAATATGTCAATACAGTAGTAATAGTTAGAACATCGAATATGATATATGAATCACATATAAAATTCATCGCAATAGTCACATTATGTCACAAGGCTAACACATATGTACTGTCTATCAAATAAGTAAAACAGGTGTATCAATGCCCATCTAGCAATGTCTAATATTTAATACGATATCAAGGTCTAAGGATCCAATACAGAGTGAACAGAGACATAACAATATAAAAATAGTAATGATATTACAATCAATCTGTAACAAGGTAACCATTATAGATCATCATCATATTCTTAAATTCCCATCAAGGTCCACAATACAACCATACAGTCAAAATAATAATCAAAACACAATAGTAATCATAATGTCTCGCACATCTTATTAGTATGCTAACTAGAATACAACAACAACAACGCTTAAGATTAAAATCAATTCGAAATTGAAACATAGTGCAATCAGTGTTGAAACGGAGTGGGCATTACATAATTATAGCAAACAAAAACTTGAACAATAAATAAAACACAATTTCATTTTTCCCCTTTATGTTCTGAGAGCCTTAAAGCTTACAATAACTACATAAATTAAAACACATGCTTGAGCTTTTTTATGGTGGAAAATATTGTTGTTGAAGGCAAAAATGTTGGTTTAACTTGGGATTTGTTTAGAGTTTGGCAAAAATATTGTTTTGAAAATTGTGGTTAAAACCTCGAAATGAAGCAAGATGAAGTTTAAACACCTCAGTGGTTATAGATAGTTTCCATGGATAACCATGAACACCCGATTTTTAATTTACAGAGGAGAAGGTAGTGGGCTCACCGAAAACCTAGATAAAACTTGATGAAAACTATACACTTTATCAAGTTTATCAATTTAAACAAATAAAATCAAAAGAACCAAATCTTTTAAAATAAATACATATTACTCTCATAATTATTCATTTGGAAAAAGTAAATGATAAAGTGAAATACACTCTAAACAACCAATTTACATATAGATCGAATTTTCAAGTTTGAAGTGGAATTTAATATAAAATCACAAACATGCCTAATTATTACATGTACACAATAAAACTTATTCACCAAAGAAATTACTGCAAACGTAATGACTGACAAGAAGATGACCGATTTTATTCCAACCAAGCTATATATACCTAACCTCCAAAATGTGACGGCACTTAATTTAACATAGTATGTATTTGATTTTTCATTTGATGTTCCAGAAAACTTAAATGCTTCTTTATCCAAGATTCCACCATTGCTTGAACTTGCCTATTTCTTCACGCAACCATTGGTTGGACAATATGTTCCAAATAAAGTTTAGTTCGTAATGGTCTATTCATTTTACAAAGCTACGTTCTGGCAGGAGATGCTTCCATGTACATAACCAGGATTGTTTACAAATGTGATGCATGTAAAGATTATAGATACTACGAGCCACTTTGTTTTGGGGTAGTTGCATTGAATTTACGCAAATTTTACCACCCTTCAAAAATCCAACATATTTGTTTTTTCCACCGTCAGGTAGGCCATTAAATATTTCAAGACTGTTCGATACTAAAAACACTGGGGAAATCATATCTCCCAATTGGCTTTTCTCGTAAGTTCATGGCCACACATGGGTCAAAGTATCAATGAATCCTCCATGGAATGGAACACAGTGCAAGGTGACGGTTGCAATGAGGGATGCCATTTGTGTTGTAGTATCCCTTGTTTGGGTAGTCTGCCCTTCCTCTTTTACATTCTTTTTCTGTCCTCGCAATATTGGAAAACTCGATTTTCCAGCTTCTTTCAGAATCCATGAACAATCCAAATAGAGATGGATTCTGGATTTTTGCTGCCCATTAATAAATCCAAGTGCAACAAAGATACATCATATATAGGCATTTATATTATCACCGATGAATAGAAAATGTTTTGCGATGAGAAGTTGCCACAAACTATAAAGTATAATTGATACCAACATGTCAAAATCTAATTTTCATAACCATCATTATTTAAAACTAATTGGGAATGTACAACTTGCTCCATGCTGGGTAGTTAACAGATGATGTCTACAGGTCTTAGAAATTGCAAAATGGATCACAAGATTTAACTAGCATTGAAAATAGTTTCTATTTTCCCACAACACGTCAAAAAAATGTAGGTCCAATCTAATTGCCACGCTTCTAAATTAAAATGATTTTTTCAAAGTAATCCATGAAATAGAAACAGTTCGCTGAAAAGTCTAGCACATCTTGTAGACTTTCTATTTATCCAAATGATTTCTAACATGTAGGTCGAAATAGAAAAGGAAAATCCACACCTTGCAGAATAGGACATAATGCCATGCCAATTCACTTATTTAGTTTATCCACATCACATGTCACTCTCCAAACAGAAAAACCACGTTCTAATCTCATTGCTAAGTAGGATCAGAAAAAATTAGACTTAGTTTGATTTTTATTATCTAAATTTAAACAATCTGCATAGTTCCTCCTAATCTCTTCAATGGAGGCTGCTAAATGCTTTAGTCAAAAAAAATCTGAATTCCACTGATACACAAATATTAAGCTTTAAATTAAATAATAGGTACAAAACAGTACAGTGTTTTACATTATAGATACATAGGATGATATATGGAAGCCCAATAGAAAGTAGTTGTGACGGTCATGGAAGATTAATGTGTTAAAAGAAAATAGTCTTACAACGTAATATTCCGAAAAAGATATTGAAGGGTGCATGTAGTGTCCACTTCCCTTTGACACCTTTTTGATGTTGATTTCGATACTATTGACTATACTTATGGACATTATCATACCTTTTTTATTTAGCATGAGGTTAGATGTTAGAGATACTGGACTGTTGTTGATTTTGATTCATATATGATGTGTGTGGATCACTAGAGACATTTTATATTGATGTTGATATGTTGTTGACATGGTTATATATATTTTTGACATGCAATATTTTCATCACATTGAGTAGGCCTTGATAATTGAACTAATGTTGTGATCATTATGACATTGATGAAATGTAGAATAGAGATGTTGTTAGAAATGGTAAATGATATTGTAATTACCTAGATGATGATTTGATTCATATGTAGATGATTGTGAATTTATATTTTCATATTTTATCTCAGGATGTTTTGATGCGGCCACGAGGCCGAAGGAGGTATTATGTGTTTTGTAGGTAAATATATTCACAACAAACATTGGGGGATTAGAGACCAACCACATTGGAATTCTAGGTGAATTCAACAAGGGTCACCATGGCAACATGTATTTGTTATGTGTGTGTTTGAATTCTTGTTAGGGGGAAATTGTGACCAAGGGGTTCTTTGTTGTCTTTTATTTAGTTTCCTTTATTTAATGTAGTATGTGATTTTTAGTGATGTAATTTCCTTGTTTTAATTTTTTACAAAATGATGTATTATTCCCCTTTATCTTAATGGGTTTAAGTGTCTCAATTATAGTTAATTAATCTTGTTATTAAATTAATTATGGGTGTGACCAAATTTTTTCATTTATTAGATTGGATGGCTCTTGGTTTATGTGTTGTAAGTTGAGTGCTTGTGATCTTGAGTGTTGTACACTCTACCCCTTCATGGAAATTCGAGTTTGGCCTTAAGGGCCAATTTTGGAGGCTTGTGGGACAAGTTAAACTTGTCCCACACCTCTTAAATTGCTATACCAACCCTACCTATGGGTTTGGGGGTAAAAAAATAGACCCCATTATGTGTTTTGGGAAGATAAAAAGGTAAGATGTTTATTGCACTTTCTTTCATGTAATTAATTTTGTTCCTTAGGGGGTGTGGGCTTGGTTTGTGTGTGTAAGTAACTTGTCATTCCTCTCACCCACCAATTTATTGTGCATTTGGGTTGAGGTTTGACTTGTGAGGTGGAGTTGAGGATGTGTGATGTGGCATCCTACATGGAGCCACCTCACCCTCCTCTCTCCCTTTTCTATTTATTGAAGTTATTTTGCTTGTTTGGGGGTTACTTCATCATTTTGTGCTCTTGCATTTTGGTGAGTTATAGGATTTTGAGAGTGCTTGTGGTATTGGTTGGAGCTTGTTGGTGATTTTTGGATTTGAAGAAGCTTGGAGAGTTACTCTTGTAACAAGCTCTACTATGGAAAGGTAGGAGCTTTACTCTTTCTTAACGTTATTCCTTTTTCTATTTTAGTGTTTATGTGTGTTTTTTGAGTGTTTTGGTATGCTTGTTGGGAGCTTGGGTAGATTTCCTAAGTGTGGTGTAGGACGGTACTATGGGAAGAATTACATGTAGGGATGGCATAAGAGTTATTTCATGTTTTTGAGGGAGTTTGGGTTGGTTGCCCCACCTTGGACAAGGAATTTTCTTGCATTTCTTACTTGTTTCTATTATGAGGAAAGAATAAGAGAATGAGGGAGGCATAAGAGTATGTGGGAGGCATAAGAGGTACTTGAGGGAGGCATAAGATCATGTAGGGGTTTTGAGATTTATGTATTGGAGGTTTTTTGAATGTGGGCACCCATTTCCCATTGGGAGGCATAAGTGGCCTCCCCATAGGTTCTTTCTCTTTTGGCTTTCATTTTTAAGCCTTGTTTATTTTGGTTATTTTCCTTCTTGTGTTAGAGTTGAGTTGTTTGTGTGCTTGGAATGGTTTTGAAATATTTGGTTTTTTGTTGTGGAAGCTTATTTGTTTCCATGTGTTGGATCCAATTTTCATTGTAATGTGGTTGGGGTTCAAGGGCCAATGAGGAGGATGGCTTCTCCTCCTCATTGGATACTTTGGTTGGGTGAAGAGTGTTGGCTCTTCCCCCATTTTTGTTTTGGATCAAACAAATCATGAAGGAGCTCTCTTGTTGGTGATGTGAAGCTTGGAGCTCTTGTTGGAGTCCTTATGAAATATTTCTTGTGATAAAACCTTCTTATTGTTATTCCCACTTAAGGTGGAGGAACTTGTAATATTGTAGTTCATCTTAGTTTCATTCTTGTAAAGCTTTCCCACTTTAAGTGGAAGACATTGTATAAATCTTGTGAAGAAAAGTTATATTCATTATTGGATGTCAAAGTTGTTTTTCCTGTAGAAAAAGGAAAGAAATATTTGTGTTGTAAAGCTAGTCTTGTAAAAATTGAAAGGAAGTTTAAAAAAAAAGAAATACCTTACTTCATTATAGTTGATTTATGTCAAAAAGAAATGTGTTGCTCTTGTTCTAAATAAATTATTGGAAAGTTAGTAGTTCTCATTTTAAAACTTATAGAAAAATTTGTTATACTTGTTCGTGAGAATGGTTGGAATTTGTATTTTGTAAGAGGAATGAAATAGTTATTTCTTTTGTTTTACATGAAACTTATAGAGTAGTGAAAAAGTTATAGTTGCTCATTCTCTTATAGTGGTTGAAATAAATCTTAAACCTATTTATGTGGATGGAAAGAACTTAAGTTTTATATTATTTTTTTCACTTGTCCAATGAAACAGGCTAAATTATAACTCTAGTATGTTACTCTCATTTAAAAATTAGTGTAAATCTAATACAAATTATTAGGGAAAATGAAATGTATTATATTTTACCTCCTATACAATATTATAGAACAAGTATTTAAATCATTAATAATATCAACCATACTCCATTGAATGCTTTTGATAGTAATATGATTATCTTAAATATTATTAATAACAAAATGTTTAGTGGTAATGGGATTACTAATGTGGAAAATATATAATACTATAACTATTCTACTATTGATGAAATAACTATTATCTAAATACTATTATTATAACATTAATAATATTAATATTATTTTATACATCACTATTATTATTATATATAATAATAATAATAATAATAATGATGATGATGATATAATATATATATATATATATATATATATATATATATATATATATATATATATATATAACAATTATTAAGTAATCAAACAAAACAAAACAAAATCGCAGTTTTATGAGCCTTAAAGGCTGCGGCATAGTTGAAAAGAGGTAAGTGGTTGGGGGGACCCTCCCCCCAACCCAAAACTAATGTTTTAAAAAATATAAACCCCGCCCCCTCCACCTGCGGCTAATTAGATCTTTGCGCAGTTTTCCCTATTGCGGCAGTTTTCATTATTGTGGACTATGTAAACCTAAATCTCACGGCCACTTTGCTTATAATACTTGGTCATACAGTTATACACACACACATGTGTGTGTGCGTATATCTATAAATTTCTCATTTCCGGTTTATTTCAACTATGGAAAATTTTGAAAAATACATATATATTTGTATACATACATACATATACATATACATATACATATACATTCTTGAACCCAAATGAAAAAATCTTATCATTTAACTATAGAAATAAGATGGGGTAAAACCCACAAGCCCATTTGGGAAAATCAATGAAATATGAGGTAAATAGAAATACACAAGTACATTTAAAACCCTAAGGAGGGTATAAGCAAACAATAAAAATAATGGAGATTTTATGCCTCCCCAAAATCTTAAGAAGACCTCTAATAGATTCCCATCCTCCACCAACCTACAAAATCAAAGAGAAACAATAAGCTAAATGAAAAGAGAGAGAAGCATTCTTAAACATGATTTAGGGTTAGTTGCCCTCTTTCCTCATTAAAGGTCCTAAATGAATCCATCCAAGGGATGAAATTGATCCCTACAAAAGGTAGGTAGAGAGTGGGTGAGTGGAAATTGTCTTTTAATTTAAATGTTTTTAATTTCAAATACATGGGTTGACTTTTTAAGGGGTCACTTATGAGTTAGGAGTATGTTTATTAAGTCTAACCCCATGTCAAATGAGGACCTTGTCAATTGATATTAGATCTTGTGGGATTAATTAATTTTTAGTATTTATTTATATTGACCCTTTTACCCTTGAGATATAAATGTGGAAATTGTAACTATACTGAATTAAATTGTTATTAAACTAATACTTAGGGGGAGATTAACCATGCTTAGTCAAATTAAATGTATCAAAGTTTAAATGTGGGTTTTCAATATTTTGTTATAATGGGAACAAAATTATTATTAAATTTAATTGACTTAGATGATTAATGGGACAACTGTATTTTCGAAGCCTGTATGTGGGCACGTTTCTAAAAAAAAATATTCCATAATTTTTGTAGCTAACCCTAGGTTGTTCTTGAGTCTCGTGCAAGCATTTTTAGCAGGCGTTACACTTGGTATCAGAGCCGTGGGTTCAAATTTTGAACCTTTGGGAACACTAGTAAAACACAAAACATGAACATTAAACCTAGTACAATATTAAACTTAGCACAATACTAAACCTAGAAAACAACTTGTCTGAAAAATCGTATATTTTAGTAAACATAGAAAACTGGAATAAAACCTAGAATGATGAACTAACTCTCACCTTGGTCTATGCAGGAGGCGAGGACCAGACGAGGGGTCCTTTCACATAGACCTAGTCTTGCCACCTCCAGAGCATGTCATAGCATCCATTCTACCTCAGATTTTATAGATGCTTTAGGATGTCAATGTTGCTATACGTGGAGGGTCCTTAGGAGGACGATCACCTAGACATGATAGGGAGCCATCCGTTGAAGCTTACACATCTCCTCGACACAGCGAGGAGCATAGGGCCGAGAAATCCCGCGTGGATTCAGCCAGAGTAGAGTCACCGCAGAGGGGACAGGGAGACAACATTTCAGGACACAGGGATAAGTCTCGGAGCCCTAGAACTTGTAGTGTCCACTTCCATTCGACACCTTTTTCTTATTGATTTCAATACTATCGACTACACTTATGGATATATTGTAGTTTTTTATTCAGCATGATACTAGATGTTATAGATACTGGATTGTTGTTAATTTCAACTCATATATGATGCATGTGGATAATTAGAGATATTTAATATTAATGTTGATATAATGTTGACATGGTTATTTATATATATTTTTGACATGCGATATATTTCATCATATTGAGTAGACCTTTGATAATTGGATTAATGTTGTGATCATTTTGACATGGATGAAATGTAGAATAGAAATGCTGCTAGAAATTGGAAATGATGTCGTATTTGCCTAGATTATAATTGATTCGCATATAGATGATTATGGATATATATTACATATTTTATCATAGATGTTTTTAATGTAGCCACGAGGCCGAAGAAGGTATTTATGTGTTTGCAAGTAAAATTATTCACAACAAACATGAGGGGGATTGGAGACCAACCACATTATAATTCTAAGTGAATTCAACAAGGGTCACCATGGAAACATGTATTTGTGTCTGTGTTTGAATTGGTTAGGGGGAAATTATGACCAAGGGGTTATGTTTTGTCTTTTATCTAGTTTCCTTTAATTGATGTTAGTATGTGATTCATTGTATTAATTATTTGGATTTTAGTGTATGTATTTTACCTTTTTTTATTAATGGGTTGTAGTGTCTTAATTAGAGCTAATTCAACCTTGTCATAAAATAATTAAAGATGTGACCAAAGGAATGCATTTATTAGAGTAGATTTCTCTTGGATTTTGTGTTGTAAGTTGAGTGCTTGGGGATCTTGAGTGTTGTACACTCTACCCTTTCATGAAAATTCAAATTTGGCCTTAGAGGCCAATTTTGGAGGCTTGTGGGACAAGTCAATCTCGTCCCACACCTCTTAAATTTTTATACCAACCCTACCAAAGGGTTGGGGGGTTAAAATTAGACCCCATTAGGTGCTTTGGTAAGATAAAAAGGTAAAATGTTTATTGCACTTCCCTTCTTGAAATTAATGTTGTCCTTAGAGGGTGTGGGCTTAGATTGTGTGTATAAGTAAAATATCATTCCTTCAACCACTTATTAATTGTGCTTTGGAATATGGGGTTGGCTAGGGTGATGTGGAGGGGAGAGGAAATGAGGTTGCATCCTACTTAGAGTCATATCATTATCTTCCCTCCCTTTTCTATTTATTGAAGTTCTTTTGCTGGTTTGGGGGTTGATTATTTTTTGTTCTTGCATTTTGAGAGTTAGAGGATTTTGGTCTTGGTTGGAGCTTGTTGGTGTTTGCTTGGGTTTGAAGGAGCTTGGAGATTTACTCTTGGAACAAGCTCTACTATGGAAAGGTAGGAGCTTTACTCTTGCTCATGTTTTTCCTTCATTTGTGTATATGTGTTTGTTATTTTGTGTGTTTTCGGAATGCGTTTTGAGGTGCTTAGGTAGATTTCCTAAGTGAGGTGTAGAAGGAGACTATGGGGACAATTCATGTAGGGAGGAATAAGAGTTTTATGTTTTGGAGGGAGTTTGGGTGGGTGCCCCACCTTGGACAATGAATGCTTGCATTTATTACTTGTTCTTGTATGAGGGAGGCATAAGAGTAGGTGGGAGGCATAAGAGGTACCTGAGGGAGGGATAAGAGTATGTAGGGGATTTTTGATATGTATTGGAGGTTTTAAGGTGGGCACCTATTTCCCATTAGGGGGCATAAGTGGCCTCCACATAGGTTTTTTCTCCTTTGGATTTCATTTAGAATCCTTGTGTATGTTTTGTTGTTTTCCTTCTTGTGTTTATAGCTTGAGTTTGGCTGTGTTTGGAATGGTTATGAAATACCTGGTTTAGTGTTGTGGAAGCTTGTTTGTTGCCATGGTTGAATCCACCTTTCATTATAACGTGGTTTGAGCTCGGGGGCCAATGAAGAGGATGGTTTCTCCTCATTAGATATTTTGGTTGGGTGGAGAGTGTTGCCTCTCTCCCCATTTTGTTGTGAATCAAACATATCATAAAGGAGCTATCTTGTTGGTGCTGTGAAGCTTGGAGTTTTTGGTGGAGTCCCTAAGAAGATTCCTCTTGTAATAAAATTTGTTTTGTGTTATTCCCATTTAGAGTGGAAGAACTTGTAATATTTATTCTATTTTATCTTGCATTATTGTATGATTTTCCCACTTCAAGTGGAGGACATTGTATTGATCTTGTGAAAGAAAGTTGCATTCAAATAATTGTTATTAAAGTTGTATTGTATGTGGAAAGAAACAAATAAGAAAGGAAAGAAGAAAGTTTTTTATTGTAGAGTTAGTTTTGCAAAAAGAAAAGAAATTCATTCTCTTTAGTTGAAATATTTTTTGTATTGTGAGAAAAGTAGTTCTTTGTGTTAAAATATATGAGCTATTTGCAATGGAAAAGAAATTTTACTTTCATTGTGAAGTTGTTTTATTGTAAATGTGAAATAAGGAAATATAGAAGTTGTAAGAATTTGAAAATGCATGCATAGTAAACTTGGATGTAAAAAAAAGTTGTTATTATTTTGGATATTTGAGTTGTAGTGAAAATGAAAGAGACAACAAATTTGAAATAGGGAATTGTTGCATTTTGTATTAGAAAAATAACAATGTAGAAGTAGATATAAATCCTTTATTTTTACTCTTGGAATTTAAAGAAAAATAGTTGAACAAAATGGAATAGATCTTGTAGTTATTATTATTATTGGATTTCAAAATGTTCTAAATGAGTAATTTTAATTAAGAAATGATCAAATGGAAAGAAATTACAAAACTGAAGACTTTAGGTGCATAAAACTAATGTCAGAATGCATATTACTACCTTTTAGCAACTTTTGTTTTTGGGAAAACTTGGAATTTTAGGTTTTGTTTCTAAGAAACAAGACCGTCGCCCTATGCAGAGTGGCAGTCGCGTAACCGCTGCTCAGGTAAGATAGCGGTCTAAGAACCACCACTCTGCAGGGTGGCGGTTCACATCTTGTCACCCAGGTAGGGCGGCAGTTCCAGGACCACCGACCTGCTCTGGGCGGTAGTTATGTCACTTACGGCAGAACTTCTCGGATCCACATCTATGCATAATTTGTAACTTGTTTATACTAAATTTTAAGTTGTAAATCTAACTAGGAAACTTCTAGAAAGAAAAAAAACTCAAATCTTGTTGTATTAAACATTTAAACCTACAAATGGAAGATTAAAAAAATTCCTTCTCATTTATATTTATGGGATTGGGTTTTCCCCAAATAGAAAACCCCAAATACATTTAGTGTTGACACAAAACCAGATTAGTAAAGAAAAAACCCTCTCAATCCTTAAAAGAAAGAAATTACAACAATAATAAAACTACAACTAAACTAATCTAAACTAGATCTCCTTGTAGAATCCTCCATAGTTCTTCCTCTTTTGCTCCCATGGCTTCTTTCTCTCCAACCTACAAATTCTAGCAAAACTAATAAACCAAATGAGGGAAAGTGAACCCTAGGATCTAGTGGCCAAGACTGTTTTGATCTAAGGGTGGAGGATTAATCCTACTTTTGTTTGGTAGAAATGTTTTTTAATTATTTAAATTAAATCATTAAGGGTGTGTGTAGATGGGTGAATGGGGCCATTTAATTACCTTGGGGTGTAAAGTTCTTATTAATCCTTAGTATGTTGCAAGAATTTAATAAAAAGGACTTTAAACTATTAGGATAATAAAACTAAAGTAATTAAGACTGAGGTTAACTATATTAGGATTGAACATTAACTTAGAAGAGAAAACAATTAACCAAGTAAATTAAATTATGACACCTTCCTAGTTGACCTTTAATTAATCGACCTTAGAGGTAAAGCAAATGTAATATGTAATCTTTTAATTAGACCTGACCCATCAATCTTAAGCTGAGTTAGTAAGGTAAGTTAATTTAACGAACCCTAAGGGTTAAACATCCTTGTAACCTTCTTTTAACTTAAACAAAAAAAATAGTCACAATTTTTGGGTTAAGTGTTAGGTTGTAGCATGTTCCTAGAGCGTCGTTTTGTGGGTTTTACACTTGTTATCAGAGCTATAGGTTAAAAGCTTGGACCCTTTGGGACACCTATAAAACACTAAACATGAACAGTTAACCTAGTGCAAAACTAGTTTTTTTAATCTAGAAAACCACAATGTCATATAATTATATAATTTAGAAAACATAGAAAAATGAAACAAGACCTAGAACAATGAACTAACTCTCACCTTGATCTGTGTAGGAGGTGTGGATCAGACGAGGGGTGTTTTCACATAGACCTAGATATACCACCTCCAGAGCAGGCGGTAGCGGCCATTCTACCTCATATTTTAGGGACGCTTTAGAATGCCAATACCGCTATACGCGGAGGGCCCTTGGGAGGAAATTTTTTTAGACATGACATGGATCCATCAGTGGAGGCCCATGCATCCCCTCGACACAACGAGTAGTATAAGTCAGAGAAATTCTATGCAGAGTCGGCTAAGGAAGAGTCACCACAAAGAGGGCACAGAGACATGATTTTAGGACATAGGAATAGATCTCGGAGCCCTAGACAGATGGAGGAGCATGCAGAGAGACCTAGGGGTCGTCAGACGTCAGCTGTAGACCATATCAAGGATATCCTGAAGCTACAACCATATCACTATTCGAGAGATACAAGCAGTTTTCAGGCAGAGGCCTGGTTGGTGAGCTTGAGTGGATTCTTCAAGCTTTTCCCTTGTACTAGCAACACAAAAGCTCATGTTGCGATCCATCTTCTGAGGGATGGAGCAGGAGTCTGGTAGAGGACTGAGGAGCAAAAGCTCCATGTTGACTCAGAGACAATTACCTGGGAGCTATTTGAGAAGCGTTTCAAAAGAAGGTATTTACCCAAGAGGTTTATTCTGCAGCGGATAGATGAGTTTCATGACCTCTGTCAGGCATCGATGACCGTAGCTGAGTATGAGAGTCAATTTCTGGACCTACTCCATTACATCGACTATATGCAAGCTAAACAGGTATGGATTCACAAGTTCATCACGGGCCTGAATTTGGATTTGGGTTTCGTGGTGTGCATTCACCACCCACAAACATTAACATAGTCCGTGGAGAAGGCCTATATTGCAGAGGATACACAAGGGAAGATGTAGTGTGCTAGAGAGAGAGTTCAGAGCCACATCCAGCAGATGCAGGATGGAAGATTGAGGGGGTCAGTTCCTCCTCCTTGTGGTGGATAGAGTTCAGGACAGGCTTTGTTTAGGCCACCACAATAGCCACCTCAGTAGCAACAACAACAAACCTACCCACATTATAGACCTCCTCAGAAATTTAATGCATAGAGTGGGTGGAGTTTGGGGCCTCCTCCTAGGGGTCCCATCAGGACATAGGGTGTATCGAGATCTCAGTCAGTAGGAGCTCGTCAACAGATACCTCAGCAGTCCATAGCTAGATCGTCATGGTCCACTTCTCAGACCTCTAGAGTACCAGTCAGAGCTACATCTCACTGGAGAGGACCAAGAAGTTGTTATGGTTGTGGCATTGCGGGGCATCATTAGAGAGAGTGTCCATAGGACCCTAGTAACAAGGGTAAGACACAAATCTCAGAGCCTACTATTCGAGATATGACACAGAGCCATCGGATCTACACAACAGTTGAGAACCGCTAGGATGAGCACCAGAGTACTGTAATAGAGACAATAGGTAATGTTGGTGGTATTTCCACCTCTATATTATTTTATTTCGCTTTATCTAATTATTTTATTGCACCATCCTTGGTAGAGCGTTGCAGGATAGTGGCAGTTAGGAAGGGTCATAGTTGGGATGTTGAGATGGCTTCTGGAGCCAAAATTTCTATAGATTCCATAGTTAAGGAGTGTGTAGTGGATTTGGGACCCTTCACCACTACCTCGGATCTTCGAATCCTTTCGTTGGGTTCTTATGGTGTCATTTTGGGCATGGACTGATTGTTTGCACACAGAGCTAGAGTGGACTGTTACCATAAGACTATTGATTGTAAAGATGATCTAGGAGTTGATTCAGTGACATCAAGGGTTAGGAGACCCATTTCCATTTTCACCATCTCCGCTATGCAGCTTAAGCGGTGTGTGCGACGGGGTTTTAAGATGTATGATGTTACGGTTAGTGATAGATCTGAGGATGAGTCTAGTGGACCATCCCTTAATGACCATCACATTTTGAGAGATTTTGCCAATGTTTTTCCTGGGGAACTACCGGGGTTACCTTCCCCATGTGAGATAGATTTTCACATAGATCTGGTTCTGGACTCATAGCCTATATCACGAGCTCCGTATCGGATGACTACTCTTGAGCTATATGAGCTCAAGTTGCAGCTTGAGGGCCTTCTGGAGAAAGGCTTAATCTATCCTAGTGTATCCTGTTGGGGTGCACCAATGATTTTCCTGAAGAACGATGGATCTCTGCGGTTGTGTATTGATTACTGCCAACTGAACAAAGTAACGATCAATAATTGTTACCCCCTTCCACACATTGATGATTTATTTGATTAGATGAAGGGGGCCATAGTTTTCTCCAAGATAAATCTTAATTCAGGGAATCGTCAACTTAGGATCACGACGGTGGATATTCATAAGAACTCCTTCCGTATGAGATATAGCCAGTATGAGTTCTTAGTGGTACCTTTTTGTATGACAAATGCCTCCGCAGTGTTTATGAGCTTGATGAATGGGGTGTTCAGGACATTTTTAGATTGCTTCATGCTCATCTTCCTTAATGAATTTTTGATTTACTCACGTACGCGTGAGGAGCACGAGGATCACCTTTGTCAGGTTCTTCAGTGTCTTTGTGAGCATCATCTTTACGGGAACTTGGAGAAGTGTGCGTTCTTTCAGATAGAGGTGCAGTATTTGGGCCACATCATTTCCGGGGAAGATATTGCAGTCGATCCTTCCAAGATTTGAGCTATCATGGATTGGCCAACACCCACTAGTGTGACCGAGGTACGCAGCTTCATGGGTTTGGCAGGATATTACAGGATATTTTTCCAGGACTGTTCTCGGATTGTGCACCCCATCACTTCCCTTCAGTGGAAAGGGAAGAAGTTTTTTTGGTCAGATAGATGTGAGAAGGCATTCAGGACACTGAAGGAATGTCTCATGACAACACCTATTATAGCAGTGCCAGATCCTCAGGGAAAGTTCTACGTTTGCACATATGCTTCTTTGGTAGGACTTGGAGGTGTGTTGATGCAGGAGGGCAGAGTAGTTACTTTTGAGTCTCAAAAACTCAAGGATTATGAGATTAATTATCTAACTCATGATCTTGATCTTGCAACATTTGTGCACACCTTGGTACGGTGTGTTGGTTTGAAAATCTGTTGGTTAGGTAGGTCGTGGGGAAATAGGCCAACAGTGTGTAGGGCATAGCCTCTCTTTGAGACAACAAAGTGAAACTGGTTTATTGCTAATCTATCAAGCAAGAATTTGTGTAAATCTACACTCTTCTAACTTCAAGGGGTTTGGGATCTCATCCCAGTAGAGGTAGTTCCAACTATGAACAAAAAGGTAGGAGGGAAGGAATGGAGGAGGGTAGATCTGAAGGAATTAAAGAAATGAATTCCAAGATGGAAAGGTTAGAAGGATTATGCTTTGAGCTGGTAGTAAATAGAGTCAAACTTACTTGCATAAAAAATTAAAGCAATACTGATGAACATATGACAATAGTAGGAATGAATCTAATGGAATAAAAACATAGATCTAACTTAAGAATGATCTGATGCAAATAAGACACACATTAAGAACAAAGTCTGAATATGTATATTAATATTTCTTCTGTTGCAATAAAATACAAAGTCTTTCTCTCCTCACTTCTCTTTTCATACAAAAAATGTTCACCCTGAACACAACAAGTATTCTAGTATTTATAGAAGGAGAGGAGGAAAGAAGACAAAAGAAAACCCACTACTTACAAAATATCTTACAAGATATTTACAAAAGATTTAGAAAATATCTAAAATGTCAATAGTTGACTTGGGCAAGTTTTTGGATGGCAACATCCCATGGTGCAACATGGATGAGGTCATCATGTATGCCAACATGCTTTTTAAATATTCTACAAAAATGATCAACACATCCCAGGAAGAAGAAACTACTTTTCCCTTTGTAAAATGGCTCACTTTTCTGCATGTCAACACATAGATTTCTCCTCTTTGTAAAATGGTGCACTTTTCTGCATGTCAACACACATATTTCTCCCCTTTGTAAAATGATGCACTTTTTTGTATGTTAACACACATATTTCTCCCCTTTGTAAAATGGCACACTTTTCTGCATGTCAACACACAAATTTCTCCCTTGAAGGATAAGAAAAAAGTGGCTAAGTCTTGAAACAACTTGATTTTTTGAAAGGGAATTTTGGGCTATTTCGAACGTTATCAATTTTTGGTATATTTACCTACAAATTTCCTTTGTCAATTTTGCAGGATAACAGCTGGCTCTTTCTGGGGACTATCTTTAAGTGAAACTTAAGGGTAGAGAATCCCAGATTTTTCATGTGCCTATCCATTGGGTTACAGAGAGTCAAAAACAAGGGCGACTAGGGGGCGAACAAAAAAGGAAAAGAAAGGAAACACACAACAAATAGAAAGCAAGCACACAACGAACAAGGAAAATATACAAAGAAGAGAGCAAGCTCTACTTCCTTAAGATCTTCAGGTGTTGCCCGCTATAGGGAAGTGAGAGCTTAGTTCCGTCCAGATATGAGAGATAGAAACTATTCCCTCCATTGAGCTGCTTGATCTTGTATGGCCCTCTCCAAAGAGAGTCAAACTTCCCATGCATCCCTTTTGGTTCTATTCGTTTGTCCCACAGAAGAACAAGATCTCCTACTTAGAAATCTCTCTGTTTATCTTTCTTGTCGAACAGTCTCTTGACTTGATTCTAATGTTCAGTGATCTTGTCGACCACTTTTACTCACTTTTCTTCAAGTTCTGTTAGGTACATAATCATCTTTTCAATAAAATTCTAAAAAGTTTCATCTTCAATTGCTCGAGCCAAACGCAGAGCAGGAAGTTCTGTGGAGATAGCGATTTCAACATCGATCCTATACAACACCTGGAAAGGCGACATGCCGAGAGACCTCTTTGGAGTGATACGATCCTCCCACAAAGCATCGTACAGTGATTTGTGCCAAGACCGCTAGTTTTCATCAACTGGCTTCCATGATAGTTACTAGGTTCTTGTTGTTCGATTCTACCTGACCATTTCCTTGAGGATAATGATCAGAGGCATGAGCCAAGGTTATTCAGTATCCATAACAAAAACCAATAACCTCCCATGAAGAGAAGTTGGAAGTGTTATCAACAATGATTTTTGTGTGGAATGCCAAATCTCACAATAATATTCTCCTTGATGAAGTTGCAAACAACTTCAGAAGTGACATGCTTTACAGGTATGGCCTCCACCCATTTCTTGAAGTAATCCGTTGCTGTTAGGACGTAACTATGTCCAACACTCGATTGAGGATTGAGTGCTCCAATGTAATCAATTCCCCATTTCCTGAATGCTTCATCAATGATGACGGGCCTAAGGGGAAACGCAACCAACTTTGGTTTGCCAACGAACTGTTGGCAAAGTTCACATTTTGCTACCCAGGTGGCTGCATCCTGAAATAGCGTTGGCTAGTAGTACATGTCCCGAATGATTTTATGTGTTGTCATGGATGAGGAGAAGTGACCACCGCAGGCTGAGTCATGAAAAATCTCCAACAATTTTACCTGCTGCAGCTTGTCAACACATCGTAGAAAAACACTGTCAATTCCGCGTTTATACAATCCATCATCCCATATAACATATCTTGCAGCTCTGAGCTTCACCGTTCGCTTTTCCTTTGTGATTAGGTGAGTTGGGCACTCACCACAGGTGAGAAAGAACATGATGTTAGAATACCACTCGTCGTTGGTGGAAAGAAATAGAACCATGGGCAAAGAATCCGCTTTCTCCAGTGCATTTTGTTCTCCATCAATGTGATCAGCTTTCTCTTCAGGTACCTTTGAGTCTTTATTTTCAGCCATCAGCTGACACAGGCCCTTAACTCTTACCAACTTGGTTGGTTTGATGTCTAGGTCGTATTCTTGGACCTTGCGATCCAATTCCCTTGTAAGCTCCCTAACTCATGTTGAGTTAGGATAGACTTAACAGCGGTATTAGGAAACATCACTATTATATGAGAATTCAGAATATGGTAGCAGAAATTTTTGACTTCTGTTACCATGGCAAAGGCATACTTTTCCAATTGTGACATCTTTAGTTCATAAGGCTTAAGAGGAGAGCTCATGAAAGCAATCGGGGATTAAATATCCTCGAAGTTCTTTTGCATCAAGATAGCTGATACAGTATGCACAGATGCATAACTATACATGATGAAGTCTTTGCTAAAGTCATGACACACTAGAACAGGAGCGTGAGCGATGGAGGTTTTTATGTCTTCGAATGATGTCCTACCTTCCTCACTCCATTGGAATGTTTGGGACTCTTTCATCATATCAAATATATGGCGAGTCTTCTCAGCAAAATCAAGAACAAAGCATCTAAGAAAATTTACCTTTTTGAAGAAAGAGTGAACACCAGTCTTTCTTGTAGGTAAAGTAAGGCTATGAATAGCCTTGACCCTTTCGACATCTATCTTAGTTCCTTCTCTGCTAACAACATATCCTAGCAGCTTTCCTTCAGTGACCCCAAAAACTAACTTCTTGGGATTTAGTGAAATCTCGTGCTTTCGGCATCTGATCAAGACTTGTTCCAAATGATCGTAGTGATCACTTCGTCTTTTCGAGAACATGGTCAGGTCATCTAGGTAAACTACGATGACTTTTCCTATCATATCTTTGAATGTAAATTCCATTGCTTGTTAGAAGGTGGCACCAGCTTTGATCAAACCGAACGACATCTTGTTGTAGGTGAAGGTACCCCAAAGAGTGGTGAACGTTGTTTTGAACTGATCTTTAGGCGTGACTTGAATTTTATTGTAACATGAAAGACTGTCAAGCATAGATAACATTTCTAAACTGGTTACTGCCTGTAGCACTTGATCGATTATCAACAGTGGATAGTTATCTTTTAAGGATGACTGGTTCAAGTTGTGAAATTCCACGCATATGCATATCTCGCCATTCTTCTTCCACACAGGCACAATATTTACAACCTAGGTACTGTGATGAATTGGAAAAATAATTCTTGCATCCAACATCTTCTAAATTTCAACTTGGATGGTACCCGAGATTTTGGGGCTGTAGTGCCTTTTGTTTTTGACGAAAAGGCTTGACATCGTCCTTGAGCGGAATGTCGTGCCAGATTTCCTTTGGCTTGAAAGACTTCAGATCAGCATAAGACCATGCTAACACATCCATGTACTTTTTCAGCAACGTAACAAATTTTCACTTTTCCTCGGGCGTACAACACTTCCCGATATTCATGGAACAAGGATGTTCCGCAGTACCCAGATTGACGGATTCAGTTTCCGGAGAAGAGCAAGGATCATCCTGTCACTTTTTCTTGACAAAATGGTTATGATTATCAAATAATTGTTCTAAGGAAACCAAACCTTTTGGAATCTTATTTCCTTTGAGTTGTATCACTGTATCTTTTTCAGATTCATGTGCTTGACCGGTAAGAGACTCGCAACACGTAGAAGTTAATCCATCAAAATGGAGTTCTTTGAAATTATCAGCTTTCTCTAAAAAAGCAATAAGTTGGTTGTCATCATTGAACACTTGTCAGTGCTGTGAATTATCTGGTACACTTGGGTGAAAAACCACCTCAATGGTATATGTATCCATTTTTAACCCTGGGTGAGGGAGCATGAGAGAGGTTGAGATGGCCAATGAATGAACCATGTCATTTTGGGCTCGCAGAACTGCTTTGATTGAGAAAGCGTCAAACTCTTCGATGCTATCCCATACGGCATTGCGGTAGTGTCTGAGCCGGTCATTTTTTACTTGATATATCCCTTTTACCTGATGTTATCCAATTCCCCCCCCAGGGTTGAATTGATAACATACATCAGGATTCTCAAGTCCTAGGAAAATTGATTGATCCAGGGCAAAAGTCATGTTTCTAGGGTCCCCTCATATTTTTTCTAACTCCCCTGTCCAAGAAGAAGAGAGCAAGTTCTGAGAAAATGTAAAAAATTGCAAAAAACAAGCTCAGGCCAGGAAAAAATCGCGAAAAATGGCTAAGTCCTAGTCCAGGCAGTCCTTGGGACAGTTGGGACATCTGGGCGCGAACCGGCCGAAAGGCCGCCAGGCGGTCTGCGCAACATTTGGGACATCCGGGCCAAAGGGACGCGCGGGACGCGGAAATCCGAACTGGCCGAAAAGTTGAAAAATTTGACTAACTGTTGAAACAGGTAGCCCGAAACAGTCTGGGACGCGCGGGCCAAAAGTACGCGAACCGGCTGGATCGGGCGAATCAGGAAAATTTGTCCCAGACGGTTCGAAAGCAAGCGGGACATCTGGGCCGTGAGTACGCGAACCGGCCAGTTCGGCCGAAACAAGGAACTTCAGCACCGGGACAGTCAAACCAGAAGGACGCGCGGGACGCGGGAAGCCGATCCGGCCGAAGGAGGAAGAAAATCGACTAATAGTTTGGGACATTTGGGCCGTAAAGACGCGAATTGGCCGAATCGGGCGAACCGGAAGAATTTGTCCCAGACGGTCCGAAAGCAAGTGGGACATCTGGGCCGTGAGTACGCGAACCGGCCGGTTCAGCCGAAACAGGGAACTTCAGCACCGGGACAGTCGGACCAGAAGGATGCGCGGGACGCGAGAAGCCGATCCAGCCGAAGGAGGAAGAAAATCGACTAACAGTTTGGGACATTTGGGCCGTAAAGACGCGAATCGGCCGAATCGGAAGAATTTGTCCCGCGAAGCACTGGGACATTTGGGACAAATGGACGCGAACCGGCCGGTTCGGCCGAAACAAGAAACTTCAGCACAAGGAAAAGTGGGATAGTTGGGACAAAGGGACGTGGATAGCCGAAAAGCTGAGAGCCAATCAGATCGGGCCACGTGTCATCGGCAGATAAGGGACAAGGAAGCCCATTTCGGGTGGATCGGAAGAATTTGTCCCAAAAGGCACTGGGACATCCGAGACAAAAGACGCGGTGGACACGGAAAAGCCGGCAGACACGTGGACCAACCAGGAGATGACACGTGTCACAAGGGAAAAGGTCAAAAAGTCAAAGGGTGAATTTTGAAGGGTCAGCCCGAACCAATGGGATAGTGCGACGTGTCCCAGCTAGGGCCCACAGGGAAATTTCAAAGGAAAAGCCCGCGGAAAGGTGGAGGAGAGAGAATTATTCAGAAAATCAGAGCCTGCCACGTGTCGTCCAGGTGGCGAAGCGCGGGAAAATATTTTAAAATCCGTTTTGGTCTGTTCCGTGCCCTAAATCTTCAGATCATCATATCTTTTGATCCAGAGCTTGGATTTGCACGTTCTTTATATCAACAGAAAGATGTTGAAATTCTCTACATGATTCTGGGATCAATCTTGCATTTTGGTGTAGTCTTGAGAGAGAAATTTAAGAAACGGCTCTGACGCATGGTAATGCCAGAAGTGACATTCCAATGACCAAATTTAATGCAGAATGGGTCGCACTCTCCTCCCATGTGGTCAAAGTGACAGGGTATGGGTTTGTAAGGTCCCCCATGCTGTTTTAATGCACCTGCATTCAAGGAGGGATGGGCTCTCATGTTTTTGTACGTTTCTTGTCCCCTGGACTCAACGCATGCAATGTAAAAGCCAGATTTGGCTCATTTTGGGGAGATCACAAGTTGTTCATCTTTTCTGCTCTGCCCTCCCTTCTTTTCTTCTCCAGGGTTGAAAATGGAGTTTGAACCTTCTCCCTACTCTGTAATGGCGTTTTTTCCTTTTACTAATGAAATGATGTTCTGTGCAAACTTCTAAAGCAACAAAAAACGTGTTTCGTGATGCATCTGTCCATCCTTGCTCGTCTTTTGTTTGTTCTCTTCTTGCCTCTCTTCATTACAGGTATTTGTGCATATTCTAATGTTCATCACAGGTCTGGAGCTGTGTTCATGGAGTTTTGGGACATTTTCTGTGTGAAATCTATCCTTGGGTTTGTGATGCTTCTGTCCATCCTTCCCATTGCTCACCTCTCTTTGTTCCATGGCAGCTTTGATAGATGTTCAACATTCTCCTTCTCTGGTGTATCACCATTTTAGTGTAGGCTTTTTCTGTTTTTCCCTTCTCTCTCTCTCTCTCTGTCTCCTTGGCATGGTTAGATTAGGATTAGATTAGCTTGCCTGCACTGGAATAGCTTGTGGCAGGTAGTTTAGGAGCAGGAACCAGCCTTCTCTGGAGATTCCTCTCTCGGTTTCACAAGTCCCACGCTTGGAGAGAGGTCTCCATGTTGTGCAATCACACTGGATGCCTGAGTGATCAACCTAGAAGCCTAATCTGCATCCAGGGGTGCTGTGATTTTGCACCAACACCTGATTGACAATTAGCTCAGCATCACCTTGCACTCTCAGATTCCTGATTCCTTTCCCTTTTACAGCTTGCATGCCAAGTAACAAGGATTCATACGCGGTAGTATTATTCGTATTGAAGAACTACAACTTGGAAGAAAAAGATAAAATATCCTCTTCATGAGATATTAGAACAACCCCAGCACTGCATCCACTTGTCGCACAACTGCCATCAAACTGCAATATTCATACTTTGTTGAGATCCTCTTTTTGGATGAGAACATCTATTCTATCTGAGTTGGTGGATAGGAAGTAGTTCCCCATCCCTTACGATTCAAAAATAATCTAAGCCTTAGGGTCGTCAGGGTTGGTGACTAGATATTTCTTTTGTGACTCTGGTTCTAATGTCTGCATCACCCCTTTGATAGGAATCCTAGCTTTGGACCAGTCCATATGAATTTCCCCACCAACTTCTTTACAAAAGTTCCTCCCTAGCAATATCTTGTATGCTGATGGAATATCAGCTATGAGAATAGTCATTTTTACCCTTTTCTTAGGAAATGCTGTGAATGCAAACTATGCATCCTTGATCTAACCAATCAATGGTACCTATTTGGTTTCCATGGAGTAGCATCTGCCAAAAGGTTTAGTAAGTGTGAGGCCCAAAGCATGGGTGACCTTTGCTGGCATAACATTGTCAGAAGCTCTAAAATTAATTATATAGTAGCTTAGTTTATGACCATTGATCAAGAGAGATAGATAAAAAGGTTCAATTTTCCCCAATGTGGAAGTCGAGGCAACGCTTATGCGAGATGCAGGAGGAATGGGAAGAATTCCTTTTGGGGAAATAGGAGGAGGGATGACAGCCTAGCTTTGGATATACTTAGTTAATCTTATAAGTTGCTCGGGGTTGGACTGATGGTACTCAGCTTCAGACATCTGGATCTTGGTCTCTTTAGCGTGATTGACTATGTCGAATGCGACCAAGGGTTGCGCTAACGAAGGAATGGATTCTTCATTTCACATTTGTAGAGGAAGGTTACTGGTCTTTATGGGACTGGAAAAAGGCTGAATTGGAGGAGAAATAGGAGGAAAATATTTCTTTATAAAAGGTTTAATAGGAGGTTGAGTAGGAAGGGGATTACCTCTTTTAATGATCGTTGGAGGAGGAGCTACCAAAACCTTTTCCTTTTGTTTTTTAGCAGAAACTTCTACTTATTTTCCTTGTGAGTGAGTGAAAATTGTGTATGATTATTCGCTCGCATACCCTTGGGTACCCTCTTCTTCATCAGATTCCTCGTCTTCAAATTCCATATACCTAATAGTACAGTCGCCAGTCGGTTCACCGACATCTTGATCATCTTTTCCTTGCGACAAAGGTTCTTCGTAATTTGGATCATCTTCTTTGATTTAAACCAAAGCATTGACTAGAGTGGCTTCAATTACTAACCTTAGAAAAGTAGCAGGAAAACGCGGCCTTTGGGGGGCGTTGTTGGGAGTGAAGTTCCTCCGTGGGATATCTCGGTATGGAGCAATAGATGATGTTTGAGCCAATTTATTCTGTAATGAGAGCAAGTCATTCGCCATCTTCTGGAATGTGGGATCTGATGAGGTAGCCTGAGAAGAAGTTGAAGCCTTTGATTTTGATGGCTCTCATCTTAACTCACCAGATATAAGAAGGTTGTCTTCTATCTGAATGGCCATAGCTTGAGCAAGGGCCAAGGTGGGTATCTATTCCTGTAAAATTAAGAAACTTACTTTCGAACTCATGGCGTTCAAGAAGAAACACTTTTGATTCTCTAACATCGGCATCATGGAAAGCGGCACACGGTTGATTAGTGAATTGAAATGGGTGATAAAATCGTGCATGGTTTCATTGGCATCCTTCTTCATGTGAGTGATTTGCGACAATAACAAAAATGTGTCTTCTGAAGGTTTGTATCTATCTTCAAATGCAGTTCGCAATGTGGCCCAACTGGTGATGGATCCGGGTGGTAAATCCTGGAACCATTCTGATGCAAGCCCTTGCAAGGTCTCCGGACGTACTGATATGTTCTCATGAGTCACGTCCAAAATGATGCATGACATAATAAACACAGCTATATGCGCGTCTGTGCTTTGATTTTCGCTCCCATCAAATCTCGGAAAATTTTTGTGATTTCATTGAGGGAGGGGGTTGACTAGATGTGGCAGTGCTAGAGGACCCATGGCATTTCCCCATGGTACAGGCAGATTTACTACCATTTGAAAAGTAGGAAAAAGAATGCGAGTAGGGAGTGTGGTTCCACTTAGCAAAAGAGCATTGCAAGTTGATTTCGAGGCACCCTGTGAAATCTGACTCTTTCATGGAGGCAAGACACTTCTTGCTGATCGATCCGCTGAGCTCAGTGATGCGAATCGTGCTGGAGTGATACTGAAATTGTTCCTTCGAAGTAGATCAAAAATTGGATCAACTTCCTCACGAGATCTTCTGCTACAAGTAAATGGTTCACCCGCCAGTGTACCCGTTCAGATCTACAACAATTATGAGTAGATTTACAACAATCTTTTTGTTTATACTTGCTGATTTTATGATTTTTCTGGCAAAAATCAGAAGCATGTACTTTTTTCAATATTTAATTTTACCCTCTTTAATAACAACCAATTGCAGTTTTCTGACAAAGATTAATAAGGATAAAAAGTGGGTCAATTCAATAGGCTGATTTTCAGATCTTTGACCTGAATTTTGTAAGTTTTTTTTAAAAATATCATGAAATGTCAGAATCTCAGATCTACTGAAATATACAAGTTTTTGTAAAAACTCAACGAACTAAAAGTTTCTATCTGGTCCAGATCTATGGATTTTCATAAGGAAATTTTCAATTTTGATCACTTATGCAAAAATTTTGAATTTCAACAAAGGGTTAAAATTTCCAATCTGGTAGTGATTTTTACAAATTTTTAGTTATTTCCTTAGTTAGATCCCCAGTAGAGTCACCAAAAGCTGTTGGTCTGAAAATTTGTCGGTTAGGAAGGTCATCGGGAAATAGGCCAACAGTGTGCAGGGCATAGCCTCTCTTTGAGATAGCAAAGCGAAACTGGTTTATTGCTAATCTATCAAGCATGAATATGTGCAAATCTACACTATTCTAACTTGAGGGGGTTTAGGATCTCATCCCAGTAGAGATAGTTCCAACTAAAAATAGAAAGGTAGGAGGGAAAGAATGGAGGAGGGTAGATCTGAAGGAAGAAAAGAAATGAATTCCAAGATGGAAAGGTTAGAAGGTTTATACTTTGAGCCGGTAGTAAACAGAGCCAAACTTACTTGCATAAACAATAAAAGCAATACTGATGAACATATGACAATAGTAGGAATGAATCTAACAGAATAAAAACATAGATCTAACTTAAGAAAGATCTGATGAAAATAACACACACATTAAACACAAAGTTTGAATATGTGTATTAATATTTCTTCTGTTGCAAGAAAATACAAAGTCTTTCTCTCCTCACTTCTCTTTTCATACAAAAAATGTTCACCCTGAACACAAGTATTCTAATATTTATAGAAGGAGAGGAGGAAAGAAGACAAAAGCAAACCCACTACTTACAAAATATCTTACAATATATTTACAAAAGATCTAGAAAATATCTAAAAAGTCAACAATTGGCTTGGGCAAGTTTTTGGATGGCAACATCCCATGGTGCAACATGGATGAGGTCATCATGTATGCCAACATGCTTTTTAAATATTCTACAAAAATGATCAACACATCCCAAAAAGAAGAAACTACTCTGCCCTTTGTAAAATGGCACACTTTTCTGCATGTCAACACACATATTTCTCCCCTTTGTAAAATGGCGCACTTTTCTGCATATCAACACATAGATTTCTCCCCTTTGTAAAATGGCACACTTTTCTACATGTCAACACACAAATTTCTCCCCTTTGTAAAATGGCACACTTTTCTGCATGTCAACACACATATTTCTATCAAACTTCCTTGGGGGCTAAAACAAATTTTTTGGTATAGTTACCTGCAAATTGCCCTTGTCAATTTTGTAGGATAACATGGTGGAGACACTTTCTTCTCCGCCAGAGATTTACACTCATGACTGATCACTTGAGTCTTTGCCACATATTCACGTAGCCCAATCTCAATGATCGTCAGTGACATTGGATGGAGTTGCTTTGCGAGTATGATATGGAGATAGAGCATGTTAATGGGAATGAGAATGTGGTTGTAAATGCCTTGAATAGACAGAGACATGTGGCTATGGCTACTTCAGTGGCAAAAAGTTTGTGGAGAAGGATTTTTCAACTTCCTCATGACAGTTTCTACCTTACAGCTAGAGCAGAGATTGAGTCTCAGAGACCCCTTGAGGGGAGATTTGATGGATTTTCAGTAGAGGCAGATGGTATTCTCAAACACAGATGTCGGATATATGTTCCTAGAGATGGAGGCTTGAAACAGGACATTTTGATAGAGGTTCATCGTGCACCTTATTCAGCCCATCTGGGGGTGAAGAAGATGCATATCACTTTGAGACAGTTATACCATTGGAGAGGACTTCAGAGAGATGTGGCTCAGTTTGTGTCACGTTATTTAGAGTGTCAGAGGGTGAAGGCCAAGCATCAACATCTAGCTGTCCTTATTTTTCCTCATGCCATACCAAAGTGAAAGTGGGACACCATTTCCATGGACTTCATTATTTGCTTACTGACGTCGAGATACCACCATGACGCCATCATGGTCACGGTGGATAAATTGACGAAAGTGGCTCCTTGTTTTCCGGTGAAGACCACCTCTACAGCTAGTGCAGTGACACAGATATATATTGATGAGATCTTTAGATTACACAGGATTCCATGGAAGATCATTTGTGACCATGATCCTTTATACACTTCCCACTTTAGGACCACCATACAGCATGCTCTCGAGACGAAGATCAACTTCAGCACAACATATCACCCTGAGATAGATGGACAGACTGAGCGGGTGAATTAGATCTTGGAGGACATGCTTAGGATGTACGTTATGGATCATCAGCCGAGATGGGAAAAGTATTTGTACTGGGTGGAGTTTTCCTACAATAATAGTTTACAGAGTTCGATAGGCGTGCCTCCTTTTCAGGCATTATATGGCAGAGAGTGTAGTACACCTCAAAGTTGGGACAAGTTAGAGGAAAGGGTTTCTCTTGGGCCAAGATTATTACATGACATGGAGCAACAGGTTTTTGTGATCAGGAAAATATTGTAGGAGGCACAAGACAGGAAGAAGAAGTATGTGGACCAGCATAGGATAGATCATAGTTTTGAGGTGGGCACGAAGGTGTTTCTTCGTGTCAAATCGCATAAGAGCCCTATTTGTTACAGAAAAGGTTCTAAGCTTGCTCCTAGGTTTGTTGGTCCCTTTGAAATCTTGGATCGCATCGGTCCCTTGGCCTATCATCTAGCATTTCCACCTAGCTTGTCTCACGTCCATGATGTGTTTCATGTTTATGTGCTTAGGAGATATATTTCTGCTCCATCTCATGTGCTAGATTGGACCTCATTTCAAGTGAAGGATCAGGGGCAGGTGAAGGTGGAGTCTATCTACATTATAGAGTGTATGACCCTGGGACTTTACGGCAGAGAGATTTACTAGGTTCGGGTCCAGCGGTAAAAATATGATGAGACTGCGGCTACATGGGAGGATGCTACATTGTTGCAAGTTCATTTTCCACACCTGTTACAGTCATTTCTAGGTGGAAGTCGAGCCTAAGGGGAAGGGGATATAGTGCCCACTTCCCTTCGACACCATTTTGTTATTGATTTCGATATTATTGACTACACTTATGGATATATTGTAGCTTTTTGATTTAACATGGTACTAGTTGTTAGAGACACTAGACTGTTGTTGATTTTGACTCATATATGATGCATGTGGATTATTAGATACATTTTATATTGATGTTAATATACTATTGACATGGTTATTTATATATATTTCTGACATGTGATATATTTCGTCATATTGAGTAGACCTTTAATAATAGGATTAATTATGTGATCATTTTGACATGAATGAAATGTATAATGGAAATGTTGCTAGAAATTGTAAATGATATCACGTTTTTCCTAGATGATATTTCATTCACATATAGGTGATTATGGATTTATATTGTATATTTTATCATAGATGTTTTTAATATGGCCACGAGGCCGAAGGAGGTATTTATGTGTTTGTAGGTAAAATTATTCACAACAAACATCGGGGGGATTGAAGACCAACCAGATTGAAATTCTAGGTGAATTCAATAAGGGTCACCATGGCAACATGTATTTGTGTGTGTGTTTGAATTGGTTAGGGGGAAACTGTGACCAAGGGGTTATGTTTTGTCTTTTATCTAGTTTCCTTTAATTGATGTTAGTATGTAATTTATTGTATTAATTATTTGGATTTTAGTGTATGTATTTTACCCTTTTTTATTAATGGGTTATAGTGTCTTAATTAGAGTTAATTTAACATTGTCTTAAAATAATTAATATGTGACCAAAGGAATGCATTTATTAGAGTAGATTTCTCTTGGATTTTGTGTTGTAAGTTGAGTGCTTGGGGATCTTGAGTGTTGTACACTCTATCATTTCATGGAAATTCAAATTTGGCCTTAGAGGCCAATTTTGGAGGCTTGTGGGATAAGTAAATCTTGTCCCACACCTCTTAAATTGCTAAACCAACCCTACCTAAGGGTTGGGGGGTCAAAATTAGACCCCATTAGGTTTTTTGGGAAGATAAAAAGGTAAAATGTGTATTGCACTTCCCTTCTTGAAATTAATGTTGTCCTTAGAGGGTGTGGGCTTAGATTGTGTGTGTAAGTAAAATATCATTCCTTCAACCACTTATTAATTGTGCTTTGGAATATGGGGTTGGCTAGGGTGATGTGGAGGGGAGAGGAAATGAGGTTGCATCCTACTTAGAGTCACATCATTCTCTTCGCTCCCTTTTCTATTTGTTGAAGTTCTTTTGCTGGTTTGGGGGTTACTTGATTATTTTGTGTTCTTGCATTTTGAGAGTTAGAGGATTTTGGAAAGATTTTGGTCTTGGTTTGAGCTTGTTGGTTTTTGTTTGGGTTTGAAGGAGCTTGGATATTGACTCTTGGAACAAGCTCTACTATGGAAAGGTAGGAGCTTTAGTCTTGCTCATGTTTTTCCTTCATTTGTGTATATGTGTTTGTTATTTTTTGTGTTTTGTAATGCTTTTTGGGGTGCTTGGGTAGATTTCCTATGTGTGGTGTAGGAGGAGACTATGGGGAGAATTCATATAGGGAGGCATAAGAGTTTTTTATGGTTTAGAGGGAGTTTGGGTGGGTGCCCCACCTTGGAAAATGAATGCTTGCATTTCTTACTTGTTCTTGTATAATGGAGGCATAACAATATGTGGGAGGCATAAGAGGTACTTGAGGGACGCATAAGCGTATGTAGAGGATTTGTGATATGCATTGGAGGTTTTAAGGTGGGCACCCATTTCCTATTGGGAGGCATAAGTGGCCTCCCCATAGGTTATTTCTCCTTTGGCTTTCATTTAGAAGCCTTGTAAATGTTTTGTTGTTTTCCTTCTTGTGTTTATAGCTTGAGTTTGGTCGTGTTTGGAATGGTTGTGAAATAATTAGTTTAGTGTTGTGGAAGCTTGTTTTTTGCCATGGTTGGATCCACCTTTCATTGTAATGTGGTATGGGCTCGGGGGCCAATGAGGAGGATGGCTTCTCCTCCTCATTGGATATTTTGGTTGGGTGGAGAGTATTGCCTCTCCCCCCATTTTGTTGTGAATCAAGCATATCATGAAGGAGCTATCTTGTTGGTGTTGTGAATCTTGGAGATTTTAGTGGAGTACCTAAGAAGATCCCTCTTGTAATAAAATTTCCTTTGTGTTATTCCCACTTAGAGTGGAAGAATTTGTAATATTGTATTCTATTTTAGCTTGCATTATTGTATGATTTTCCCACTTCAAGTGGAGGACATTGTATTGATCTTGTGAAAGAAAGTTGCATTCAAATAATTGTTATTAAAGTTGTATTGTATGTGGAAAGAAATAAATAAAAAAAGAAAGAAGAAAGATTTGTATTGTAGATTTAGTTTTACAAGAAGAAAAGAAAGTCATTCTCTTTAGTTGAAATCTTAGTTGTATTGTGAGAAAATAAGTTCTTTGTGTTAAAAGATATGAGCTATTTTCAATGGAAAAGAAAGTTTACTTTCATTGTGAAGGTGTTTTATTGTAAATGTGAAATAAGGAAATATAGAAGTTGTAAGAAGTTGAAAATGCATGCATAGTAAACTTGGATGTAAAAGAAAGTAGTTCTAGTTATTTTAAATATTTGAGTTGTAGTGAAAATGAAAGAGACAAAAAATTTAAAATAGGGAATTGCTGCATTTTGTATTAGAAAAATAACAATGTAGAAGTAGATATAAATCCTTTATTTCTACTCTTGGAATTCAAAGAAAATTAGTTGAACAAAATGGAATAGATATTGTAGTTGTTATTGTTTTTTTTGGAATATATAGGGTAAAAGGAGGGTTTTAGAAGGTCCCACAACCTTATACAAAAAGGCCCATTAGGCAAGATTTAGCAAAATAAAAAATAGAAGATAAGTACCCTAAAAGATTCCAAAAAAGGACAACGAAAAAGACAGCAACAGAAAAGAGAAGAGCATCATATGAGCTTTTTCAATTCAGCGACAACATTTCTAGCTCTAGGAGATCCCAAATCCTCAGTAAGATGATCCGCAAGGGTGATGAGCTCCAAACAATCTCTGGAAATGGCGTTCCTGATAGTATCAGTGAAAACCTCCTAGGCCTTCAGGGAATTGAAGGCGCGTTGGAGCTTGTTAAATAAAGAGGACACCAATTTAACTCTACGTTCATCCCTCTGGGAGTCAACAACCACAGGCTCAATAGGATTTACATCCATATTCGAAGGAGACTTCAGGGTGTTAGCATGAGGTTCATTGTCAACGAAGACTGGAATGTCCCCAACTTTCTAAGAGTTGGGGTCTTCAATAGGCTGGTTCATCTCAATCTGCTCCGAGGCGAGGGAATCAGGGTAAAGCTTGGTACGACCCAGGATGTCATCGGCAAGAGAAGTATCGGGGCTGGAGACAGGGGATATCACCTTAATACTGGTGTCAGCACCCTCCAGAAATAGGCACGAATGAAGCGGGGGGAAAGCAGGGGGAGAAGAGGGGTTGGAACCGTCCTAAGATGGGCCTAGGATGGTGACATCCGAGTCGAAATAAGAGGAAATGTGCAAGCGACGGTGGCATTTGGAAGAGCAAAGGGAGGCGGAGGAGGGACAGGGGGAAGGCGAGGGAGAACGATGATGGTGACCCATTTTGGTGGGAAAGTGGACTAAATCAGCATACGAGGCAGCAACAAAAAATAACAAGTACAGTAAACCCTGATGAAGGATTGCTCCTTCCCCGTCTCAAGCCAGTTGAACAGAATGCTCCAAGGATTGATAGAGGAAGGCAGTCAGGTTGATCTTTTTTCCCCAATGTAGATGCGAGAGGATAAAAAAGTGGGGGCCGTAGACCAGATGATAGTGGTTGTCAATGGTGAAATATCGCATGATGACTTCAACAACTTTGTCCCATGGGGAGACAGAGAATCGTGAGTGTACCCTGAGAGATATTTGGTAGGTTTTTCACCTGGAGTGATGAAATCCTACATTTCTACATGTAGTGAGTGCTTGAAATAAATATCGCCGGTGGCTGGGAGACCCGTGGCATCAGCAATTACATTGGTGGAGATAGTAAAATACGTGTTGCCAATCTAGACACACCCCCTTGACCAGGAAGCCATTGCAGCATATGAGACCAGGGCCGAGTAGCCCCCCATTCTTTCAAGAAAAGTGGTGATACTATTTTCCAATAAGATGTTCCAGATGTCCTCATCATCCTTAACCGTGTTGCAGAAGGAAGGTTTTATTCGTTTCAATTGGCCACCCATACTGTTGAGAGGTTTGGAAAGAGTGCAAAAGAGGGGACATTGGAGGGCCTTAAAAAGCCCACCTAGAGCACGGGAGCCATCCGCTTCAACATCATTACCCTCCCGCCAGTACATAAGATGATTAAGGGGAGGAATTGTACCATGCATGAGGAAATCCGCCACATCATGACACATCTCTCCTTTCAAATGTTTCAACACCAAAGATATTTTCATAATAAATGAAAAATTATTACCACCGCATTTTGGGGAGTCCATAAAGGCATTGCTGACACCCAAGTCAGCTCACCCTTCCACCAACCAATGTTAGGAAGAGAGGTCATTCTAGATAATTTGGAGGAGATCGGCCGGGAAGTTGTCCTTCTAGCTTTGTTGAATTTCAAGGATAACTCTGATGTTATACAAGCGGTCCGCCGCTTTGTTTCCTTCCCGAAGGATGTGCTAAAACTAAATTTTTTGGAACCTCCTTTGGAATATTCTGATATCAACAATAATATTTTTGATTGACCATTGACCAATATCTGCAGACTACAGGGGATTGATGATATTGAGGGAGTCACTTTCAACCTGGAGAGGATCATTGTCAATTTTGATAGCTAGCTCAAGGCCTTTGAGAATGGCCATGGCTTCCGCACGATGGTTGGTGCCAAAGCTAAGATTGTGGGCAGAGGCAGCTATAATGGAACTGGAGGAGCTATGAAGGATGGCTCCTCCACCTGATTTACTAGGATTTCCTTTTGAGGCTCCATTCGTATTAATTTTTCTCTAGCCATGTGGGGGGGAGGGGGGGGGGGGGGCGGGGGGAAGCCATCGCACTAAACCACGATCAGAAGTAGGGGCTTTATTTACAGGGATATTTGCCAACAGCCGTTGCCACTCCTGAGAGTTACAAACTTGAATTTTTTGTTGATATTTGGACCAAAAGTGAGAGTTGAGATTATCCTAGAAAGTCAGAGTGATCTGGATGGCCACACAATCAGGTTCAAGACTCTGGTATTTAAATTTCCTTTTGTTCCTTTCTTTCCAGATGCCCCAAATGCCATGCGGGAGGAGAAGTTTCCAAGCTAGAACCAGGGTTGGATGGGAGAAGGCGGAGCACCATTGAGAGAGGGTGTCCTGTATGGACTCTGGAAAGGTCCAGAGCACTCCCATCTGTGATAAAAACCAAAGCCAAATATCTTGAGAAAAGCGACAATGGATCAAAAGATGGGAAGAGGACTCCACTACCTTAGTATAGAGCACACATCTAGTGGGAAGAGAGAAACCCCTCCTTTTCAAATTTTCCCCTGAGAGGAAAGCATTCTTAGAAGAAAGCTAGGAGAAAATGCCAATTTTGGGGATTGTTTCCTTCGGCCAGATTTTGGTGAGGGGAGGACCAGAGCCGGTACAATGCATGGAGAGGTAAACAACTTTAGTCGAGAAAGCTCCAGATGGGGAGAGGGGCCAGATTATCTCATCCTCAGGCTAGAAAAAGGGGATATAGATGGAGGAGATCTTGCTTCTAAGTGAAGTCAGGAGTAACCTCTGCTGATCTCTTATTCCAGCCCAATCCAGAATAGTCTAGGAAGGTATGGAGTTCACCACCTTCAAGTAGCCAGAAACTAACCTTCCATGCCTATTAATGAGGCTTATTTTAACGGGATCCCATGAGGGGTTGCGATCCAGTGGCTCTTCCCCAATCCAATGATCCCGCTAGAAGTCAATAAGCCTACCATTTTAAAACCTCCATTAGTTCTAGCCCGAATAATGGGGATGGAACTAATAAAAGAATTCCAAATGGCCGAACCTCACATCGGATTTGAAGTAAGAAATTTCTTATTATGAGCTAGGTACTTATCTCTGAGGATCTGAGGCCATTGAGAATTTACTTTAGCAACTTCCCAGCCAATTTTAGCTAGGAGGGCCGCATTCATATCAGCCATCCTTCTTAACCCGAGCCCTCCAAGAGAGGTCGGCTTACACACTTCCTTCCAGGAGACCAGATGGATCCTCTTTTTTTCTTCCGCCCCAAACCACAGGAAGTTCTTTTGGATTCTTTCCACCACCTCCTTCATCGAGTTGGGAAATTTGAGAAGGGACATGAAGTAAGTAGGAAGACTCTAGAAGGTGGCTTTAACCAGTTGGAGTTTTCCAACGTAGCTGAGCAAGGCCCCTTTCCATGCAACGAGCTTTTTTTGATATCTTTTGATGACAGGATTCTAGAGATTTTTTCTTTGCTTTCCTTGGAAGAGGGGAATGCCTAGATAGGAGGCAGGGAGGTCCACAATTTTGTAGCCAAAAATATCAGCAATCTTCCTCTGGGTCCTGGGAGCAGTATTTATGAAAGAGATACTGCTCTTGTTGAAATTAATGATTTGCTGAGAAACAACTTCATAGAGAGTTAGGATATCCATGAGAGCATGGGTTTCAATCAAAGAGGCAATGCTTAACAACAAAGTGTCATATGTAAATTGGCTATGAGTGGCCGAGGGCAAGCTAGAGGTGATTTTCAGACCTAAAATGACAGACTGACTTTTAGCGGCCTCAAGGGCTCTGCTGAGGGAGTCAGCCATAAGAACGAAAAGGAAGGGGGATAGGGGGTCACCTTGCTTGATACCTCTGCTACTTTTGAAGAATCTCGCTGGAATTCCATTTATAAGAATAGAGAAGCAAGGAGTCGCAATACAAGAGAAGACCCAATTACACCATCTTTTATCAAAACCCTATTTTTCCAGGACCCTAATCAAGAAAGGCCAGTTGACTCTATCAAAATCTTTTTGCATATCGAGCTTAAGGATCATTCCAGGGGATTTTGAGTGATAGGCCGAGTGGATAGCCTCATGAACCGTAATGATACCACCTTGGATGAGCCACCCATTAATTAAGTCATTCTGGTTCTGAGAGATGAGAACATTCATTAGGGGTTTATGCCTAGAAGCCAACATCTCAGTGATGATCTTGTAAGTAGTGTTGCATAAATTGATTGGCCTAAAGTTGGAGACATCTTTTGAGCCCTGCTCTTTTGGGGAAAGGGCTAAGAAGGTGGTGTTCCATTCTTTTAGAAGGTTATTACTATTATGGAACTCATTAACTACTTTGAAGAGATCCTGTTTGATGGTCTCCCAGAAAACTTGGAAGAAAGCAGCTGGAAAACCATTTTGGCTTGGAGCTTTGTTCCCTTTCATGGCGAAGACCAATTTGTGGAATTCCTCCATAGCAAAAGGTTTGATCAAACTATTGTTCATCTCAGAAGACACAAGCTGGGGGATATTTTGGAGCATAGAGGACATTGATTGCTCCGAAGGAGGTTGATTGACTTGGAGGAGGTTAGAATAGAAGGAGACAAGCTCATTGGAAATGTCAAAATTAGAGGTTAACATGATACCTGAGGATGAAACCAGATCTCTGATCTTGTCTTTGCTTTTGTGCTTTGAGGTAGTGATATGAAAGAATTTGGTGTTGTGATCCCCCTGTTCAAGCCAAAGGGCTCTAAAATGCTACCTCCAATAGGTCTCCTCCTCTTGAAGTGTATTGTGGTATTCGCTGAGGAGGGAGGTTTCTTTTTGGTGAAGGTGATCCAATCTCCCATCGATTTCCATGTGAGCAAAAACTCTGGCAATACCCTGTGACAGCTTCTGCTTGCAGAGCTTAATGCTGCCGAAAACTATGGTCTTCCATATTATGAGCTATTTTTTAATTTCTTTGAGCTTGCTGGAAAACATAAACATGTCAGTGCCCTCGACATTGATATCCCACCATTTAGCGACTAGAGGATTCAGGTGGTTATTCTCAAGCCAGGAAAGCTTGAACCTGAAGGGAGGGTTCTTGATATTCAAATTGTGATTCACACTTAGCAGAAGAGGGTTGTGGTCAGAGGTAGCCCGAGGGAGGGAATTGAGGTAAAAATTAGGAAAGAGAGAGATCCAGTCCAAAGAGCCAAGCAATCTATCCAGTCTGCTTTGAATATGGTTCCTACCCAATCTGCGGTTAGACCACATAAAAGAGGAGCTGTGAAGGTCCATGTCAAGAAGTGTATTCTCCATAATGAAGTCAGCCAGAGATTCCATGCTGACAGGCATGGCAGGAGCTCCTCCCTATTTTTCCGAAGGAAAAAGGGGGCAGTTGAAATATCCCATTATTAATATGGGGATATTGTCGCAAGTGATGATAAAGTTTGAGATGTATTTCCACAATTTTCCACGTTGGGTCTCCAAATTGGGGGTGTAGACATTGATGGAAATCCATGTGGAGTCTAAACCAACTTCTTGGAAGAGAATGCACAGGAAGTTGGGGTGTTTGAGCAGACAATCACCTTTGAAGCTTCTGGGATCCCATAAGGTGTATAATCCTCCAGAATTCCCTGCCAAAGGTTGAGATTCAAAAGATGTAGTTGGCCAATTTTTGAGGAGACGATCGTATTTTTTAAGTTTAGTTTCCTACAAAATTATGATATCATGAGAGTTCTAAAATTTTATATCTTTGATGAATCTTTGCTTTTGAAGAGAGTTTAGACCTCTTATATTCCAAGAGATGATCTTCATTTCTTAGATTTGGATTTGCTCCACACCACCATGGGGATTGTGCTCTATGTTCCTTGAGCGACATTAAGAGCAGCTTCTTGTTGGAGTTTGATATTGCTCAGAGTCCATCCCCTGACTTTTTCAGTGCCAATATCAGACTTCTTGCTGTTGCTTCTTATACAACGGAGTTTAAAACTATCATCAGAAGAAAGAGCCGTAGGGGAGATGGCTGAGTCCAAGGGAGGGCGAAAATGGGGGGCCAGGGGAGGAGGCTCAAGGAGGGTGGATCCAAGGAAAAGGAGCCAAGGTGGGGAAGGGGAGGAATGAGAAGGGAGAGAGGAGAGGACAAAAGAGGAGGAGGGGAGGAGGGTACAACTAAGGAGGGGGTAACATCCTTAGAGGAGGGGGGGAAGAGCCGAGGGGTTCACCGAGAGGGTCGAGGAATTGAGGGGGAGATGGGGGCATCAACAGTGGAAACCATTCATGTGGTATTGTTTTTTTTCGCTCTTCCAGGAGAGCAAAGGAATTTGAGGTGGGAATGATTGGGATCTCTGTAGAAGATGATTTTGGAATATAAATTTTCTTAGATTTTGGGGAGGGAATTTGGGCTTTGGGTTTAGGTTGAGGTTTGGAAGGGAAACCAGAGGCCCGGTGGCCAATGCTTTTACAGAAGGAGCAGGCTTGAGGAATATATTGATAGTCAATACTATGTTTCCAGTTCCCTAGGTCAAATAGTAGCTCTATCTCTTTTGGGAGAGGACATCTGCCATCAACATTAACACAAAAACGAGCATGGATGAATCTAGTTTTAGCCTTAGTAGCTTGATCAATGGCTATTATAGAACCTATAGTGAGAGAAATACCTTCAATAACCGCAGGATCCCAGAACTCCAGGGGGAGCCCCGGGAGGTGAACCCATTTTGGAGCATGGATTCATTATGTGGGTTGAAGCCCGGAGACCATTTCCTGAGGTAGAAGCCACGTCTACCAAAAAACCAAGGGCCACCAATAAGAGCTCTCGTAAAATCCTCTTTCATGTTAAGGAGAATAAAATGAATCTGTTGGGCATTACTGCTATTTCAAGCGCCCCACATGGGTGCCATTTTAACCATGCCCATTTTTTGATATCCTCCAAAGGGGGTCTAGGGCCCATCAGTTTTTCCACTAGAGAAAGGTCACGTGAAGCAACAGTAGCATCAGTGATGTGAGTGGGAATGCACAGTGAGAAGGACCCATCTGTCAGTGAAGGAGAGAGATTTTCCATACGAGGAGTGGAGGTGGAACCATCCACGATCATATTCTAGGAGTCCGGTGGCTTGGGAGAAAGGGCCCCTGACATGAGGGACCCTTGATCCAGACCAGAAGGGTCCAGAATCTGAGCTAACACAAGAGAAACAACAGGAGCTAGGGCTTAGGGTTCGCAGCAGGAGAAAATCAAAATTATTGTAGTTGCTATTGTTACTATTGGATTTCAAAATGTTTAAATGAGTAATTTTAATTAAGAAATGATCAAATGAAAAGAAATCACAAAACTGGAAACTTTAGGTGCATAAAACTAAGCTCAGAATGTATCTTAGTACCTTTTAGCAACTTTTGTTTTTGGGAAAACTCGAAATTTTAGGTTCTGTTTCTAAGAAACAGGCCCGTCGCCCTGTGCAAAGCGGTGGTCATGTAACCACCACTCAGGCAAGGCGACGGTCTCAGAACCGCCGCTCTGCAGGGTGGCAGTTCATGGTTTGTCACCCAGGTATGATGGCAATCCCAGGACTGCCAGCCTACTCTGGGTGGCAGTTATATCACTTATGGAAAAAATTCTCGGATCCACGCCTGCGCATAATTTGTAATTGGTTTATACTAAATTGTAAGTTTTAAATCTAACTAGGAAACTTCCAGCAAGAAAATAATGCTCAAATCTTGTTGTATTAAACATTTAAACCTACAAATGGAAGATTAAAAACATTCCTTCTCATTTATATTTACGAGATTGGGTTTTCCCCAAATAGAAAACCCATAATACATTTAGTGTTGAAACAAAACTAGATTGGTAAAGGAAAAACCCTCCCAATCCTTAAATGAATGAAATTACAACAATAATAAAACTATAACTAAACTAATCTAAACAAGATCTCCTTATAGAATCCTTCATAGTTCTTCCTCTTTTGCTCCCATGGCTTCCTTCTCTCCAACCTATAAATTCTAACAAAACTAATAGACCAAATGAGGGAAAGTGAACAAAGGAAAGGCTTGAATAAAATTCATAAGGATTTTAGGGTTGAGTTTGGAACCCTAGGATCTAGTGGCCAAGGTTGTTTTGATCTAAGGGTGGAGGATTAATCCTAATTTTGTTTGGTAGAAACGTATTTTAAATATTTAAATTAAATCCTTAAGGATGTGTGTAGATGGGTGAATGGGGCCATTTAATTACCTTGGGGAGTAAAGTCCCTATTAATCCTTAATAAGTTGTAGGAATTTAATAAAAGGACTTTAAACTATTAGGATAATAAAAATAAAATAATTAAGCTTGAGGTTAACTATATTAGGATTGAACATTAACTTAGAAGAGAAAACAATTAACCAAGTAAATTAAATTATGCTTAGTACCTTCCTAATGAATAATTGGTTAATGGACCTTTGAGATAAATTATAAAATATGTTAACCTTTTAACTAGACTTGGTTCTTCAATCGTAAAGATGAATTTAGCAGTGTAAGTTAATTTAATGAACCCTAAGGGGTCAAGCACCCTTGTAACATCCTTATAACTTAACTATTCCAGAGATACAAATGGATTTTAGGAAGAGGCCTGGTTGGTCAGCTTGAGTGGGTGCTTCAAGCTCTACTCTTGTACTAGCAACACGAGATTTCATGTTGCGATCCATCTTCTGAGGGATGGAGCAGGTGTCTAGTGGAGGACCGAGGAGTAGAAGCTCCACATTGATTCAGAGATGGTTACCTGGGAGCTCTTTAAGGAGTGGTTCAGGAGAAGGTACTTATCCTAGAGGTTTATTTAGCAGTAGGATAGATGAGTTCCATGACCTCCGTGTCAGGCATCTATGAGTGTAGCTGAGTATGAGAGTCAATTTCTAGACCTACTCCAGTATGTCAACTATATTTAGGATGAGCAGGTATGGATTCATAGGTTCATTAGGGGCCTAAATTTGGATTTTGGTGGTGTGGTGTGCATTCACTACCCACAGACCTTAGTAGAGGTTGTGGAGAAGGCCTATATTGTAGAGGAGACACGAGGAAAGATTCAAAAGGCCAGGGAAAGAGTTCAGAAGCCACATCTAGTAGATGCAGGATAACAAATCAAGTGGGTTAGCTCCTCCTCCTTGTGGTGGACAAGGTTCAGTACAGTCATCATTCAGACCACCACAACAACCATCTCAATAGCAACAGTAAATCATCCACCATTCAGACCTACTCAGAGGTTCAATGCAAAGAGGACAGAGTATGGGGCCTCCTCCTAGGGGTCCCATTAGGAAATAGGGTGCAGTCGAGAGCTCAGTCAGTAGGAGCTTGTTAACAGAGACCTCAGCAGTCCATAGCCAGATCATCAAGATCCATAACATAGACCTCTAGAGTACCGGTTGGCGCTTGCATCTCATTGGAGAGGACCAATAAGTTGTTATGGTTGTGGCATTGTTGGACATCATTGGAGAGAGTGCCCATAGAACCCTAGTAATAAGGGTAAGATGCAAATTTTAGAGCCTACATTTGGTGACATGGGGCAGCCATTGGATCTATGCAATGGTTGAGAACCACCAGGCTGAGCATTAGAGTACCATGATAGAGATGACATGTAGAATTGGTAGTATTCCTACCTCCATTTTGTTTGATTCTGGTTCATTAGATAATTTTATTACACCATCCTTAGTAGAGCGTTGCAAGATGGTGGCAGTTAGGAAGGGTCTTAGTTGGGATGTTGAAATGTCTTCTAGAGCCAAAATTTTTCTATAGACTCCTTAGTTAAGGAGTGTGTAGTGGATTTGGGACCCTTCACCACTACCTCGGATCTTCGTATCCTTCCATTGGGTTCGTATGGAGTCATCTTGGGCATGGAATGGTTGTCTGCACATAGAGCCAGAGTGGATTGTTACCATAAGACTATATCATATACAGATGATCTAGGATTTGAGTCAGTGATAGTAGGAGTTAGGAGGCCCATTTCCATTCACACCATCTCCGCTATGCAGCTTAAGTGGTGTGTGTGACGAGGTTGTCAGATGTATGTTGTTACAGTTAGTGACAGATTAGAGGATGAGTCTAGTGGGCCATCCCTTAATTACCATCCCATCTTGAGAGATTTTTTTGATGTCTTTCAATGGGGCTACTAGGGTTACTTACCCCACGTGAGATAGATTTTCACATAGATTTGGTTCCAGGTGCAGATCCTATCTCATGAGCACCTTATCAGATGACTACTCCTGAGCTCTATGAGCTCAAGTTGTAGCTTGAGGGCCTTTTGGAGAAAGGCCTGATCCATCCTAGTGTATCCCCTTGGGGTGCACCGGTGATTTTTGTAAAGAAGAAGGATGGATCTCTATGGTTGTGTATTGATTATCTGCCAGCTGAACAAAGTAATGATCAAGAATCGTTACCCCCTTCCACACATTGATGATTTATTTGATCAGATGAAGGGGGCCACAGTTTTCTCCAAGATAGATCTTAAGTCAGGTTATCATCAGCTGAGGATCATAGAGGTAGATATTCATAAGACTACCTTCTGTACAAGATATGGCCACTACGAGTTCACAGTAGTGCCTTTTGGTCTAACGAATGCCCCCGCAGTGTTCATGAGCTTGATGAATGGGGTGTTCAGGATATTTTTGGATTGCTTCGTGCTCATTTTCCTTGATGACATTCTGATTTACTCACATACGTGTGAGGAGCACGAGCAACACCTTCGCCTAGGTTCTTTAGTGTCTTTGTGAGCAGCATCTTTATGGGAACTTGGAGAAGTGTGCATTCTTTCAGACAGAGGTGCAGTATTTGGGCCACATCATTTCTGGGGAAGGTATCATAGTCAATCCTTCCAAGATTTGAGCTATTATGGATTAGCCAGCACCCACTAGTGTGACAGAGGTGCGTAACTTCATGGGTTTGGAAGGATATTACAGGAGATTTGTGTAGGACTTCTCTCAGGTTGCGCACCCCATCACTTCCCTTCAATGGAAAGGGAAGAAGTTTGTATGGTTAGACAGATGTGAGTAGGCCTTCAGGACACTAAAGGAATGTCTCATGAAAGTGCCTATTCTTGCAGTGCCAGATCCTCAGGGTGAGTTCTTCATTTGTACAGATGCTTCTTTGGCAGGACTTGGAGGTGTGTTGATGCAGGAGGGAAGAGTGGTTGCTTTTGAGTCTCACAAACTCAAGGATTATGAGCTCAATTATTCGAATCATGATCTTGAGCTTGCAGCAGTTGTGCATGCCTTAGTTTGGTGGAGACACTTCCTTCTTGGCTAGATATTTACACTTAGGACTGATCACTTGAGTCTTCGTCACCTCTTCATGTAGCCCAATCTCAATGCTTGTCAGTGGCGTTGGATGGAGTTCATTTGTGAGTACAACATGGAGATAGAGCATGTGCAGGGGAAGGAGAATGTGGTTGTAGATGCCCTTGAGTAGATGGAGACATGTGGTTATGGCCACATCAGTGGGTACATATTTGCGGAGCAGGATTTTATAGCAGCTTCCTCATGACAACTTCTACCTTGTAGTCAGAGTAGAGATTGAGTCTCAGAGACCCCTTGAGGGGAATTTTGATGGATTTTCATTGGAGGGAGATGGCCTTCTCAACACAGAGGTTGGATTTATGTTCCTAGAGATGGAGGCTTGAGATAGAACATTTTGACAGAGGCTCATCATGCACCCTATTCATCCCATCCCGGGGTGAAGAATATGCATGCCACCTTGAGACAGTTGTACCATTGGAGGGGACTTTGGAGAGACGTGGCTCAGTTTGTGTCACGTTGTTTAGAGTGTCAGAAGGTGAAGGCTGAGCATCAACATCTAGCTGGCCTTCTTTTTCCTCATGCTATACCGGAGTGGAAATGGGACACCATTTCCATGGACTTTATAGTTGGGTTACCGATGTCGAGATACCACCATGATGCCATCATGGTCACGGTGGATAAATTGATGAAAGTGGCTCATTTTTCTCTGGTGAAGACCACCTACACAACTAGTGCAGTGGCACGGGTATATCTTGATGAGATTATCAGGTTACACGGGATTCTGCAGAAGATCATTTGTGACTCGACCCTTTGTACACTTCCCACTTTTGGACTACCATGCAACATGCCCTCAGGACGAAGATCAATTTCAGTACATCATATCACCCTGAGATAGATGGATAGACTAAGTGGGTGAATCAAATTTTGGAGGACATGCTTAGGATGTACGTCATGGATCATCAGTCGAGATGGGAGGAGTATTTGTACTTGGTGGAGTTTTCCTACAATAATAGTTTTCAGAGTTCGATAGGCATGGCTCCTTTTCAAGAACTATATGGTAGAGAGTGCAGGACACCTCTTAGTTGGGATAGGTTAGAGGACAGGGTTTCTCTTGGGCTAGATTTACTACAGGACATGGAGCAGCAGGTTGTTATGATCAGGTAGAGATTGTAGGAGGCACAGGATAGGCAGAAGAAGTATGTGGATCAACATAGGATAGATCGTAGTTATGAGGTGGGCATGAAGGTGTTTCTTCATGTCAGACCACATAAGAGCCCTATCCATTACGGAAAAGGTTCTAAGCTTGCTCCTATATTTTTGGGTCCCTTTGAGATCTTGGAGTGTATCAGCCCTTTGGCCTATCATCTAGCGTTGCCACCTAACTTGTCTCACGTCCACGATGTGTTTCATGTTTCTATACTTAGGAGATATATTGCAGACCCTTCTCATGTACTAGATTGGACCTCCTTGCAGGTGTAGGATCAGGGGCAGGTGATGGTGGAACCTGTCTACATTTTAGAGAGTAGGACCCTAGGCCTTCGAGGTAGAGAGATTGACCAGGTTCGAGTCCAGTGGGACAAGATATGATGAGACTGCGGCTACATGAGAGGATGTTACATTGCTACGAGTTCAGTTTCCACACCCGTTCCATTGACTTCTAGGAGGAAGTCGAGTCTAAGGGGAGGAGGATGTAGTGCCCACTTCCCTTCGACACCTTTTGTTATTGATTTCGATATTGTTGACTATACTTATGGATATTATTGTAGCTTTTTGATTTAGCATGATGTTAGATGTTAGAGATACTGGATTGTTGTTGATTTTGATTCATATATGATGCGTGTGGATTATTAGAGACATTTTATATTGATGTTGATATGTTGTTGACATGGTTATATATATATTTTGACATCGTGATACTTTTTATCATATTGTGAGTAGACCTTAACAATTGAACTAATCTTGTGATCATATGGATATTGATGAAATGTAGAATCAAGATGTTGTTAGAAATTGTAAATGATATTGTTACTTGCCTAGATGATGTTTTGATTCATATATAGATGATTGTGGATTTATATTACATATTTTATTTTGGATGTTTTGATGTGGCCATGAGGCCGAAGGAGGTGTTATGTGTTTTTCAGGTAAACATGTCACAACAAACAACGGGGGGATTGGAGACCAACCACATTGGAATGCTAGATGAATTCAACAAGGGTCACCATGGCAACATGTATTTTGTTATGTGTTGTGTGTTTGAATTGTTGTTAGGGGGGATCCCCATGGGGGGAATCACCTCCAATTGTGATCAAGGGGTTGTGTGTTATTATTTTATTTAGTTTCCTTTATTTAATTTTAGTATGTGAAATTATAGTGATGTATTCTTTGTTTGTTAATTACTTGATTTATGTCTAGATTAGTAAATTAATTAGTTTAATAAATTAATTAAGAATGGGTCAAAAGAATTTTATTTATTAGATTAGACGGCTCTTGGGTTATGTGTTGTAAGTTGAGTGCTTGTGATCTTGAGTGTTGTACACTATACCCCTTCATGAAAATTCGGATTTGGCCTTAAGGGCCAATTTTGGAGGCTTTGTGGGACAAGTTAAACTTGTCCCACACCTCTTAAATTGCTATAACAACCCTTCCTATGGATTGGGGGTCAAAAATAGACCTCATTATGTGTTTTGGGAAGACAAAATGGTAAAATATTTATTGTACTTTCTTTCATATAATTAAATTTTAGTCCTTAAGGGGTGTGGGCTTGGATTTTGTGTGTAAGTAAATTTTCATTCCTCTCACCCACCAATTTATGGTGCATTGGGGTTGAGGTTTGACTTTTGAGTTATGGGAGTTGAGGATGAGTGAGGTGGCATCCTACATGGAGCCACCTCAATCCTCCTCTCTCCCTTTTCTATTTATTCAAGTTCTTTTTCTTGTTTGGGGGTTACTTCATTTCTTTGTGCTCTTGCATTTTTGGGAGTTAGAGGATTTTCGAGTGCTTCTTGAATTTTTGGAGATCTTCTTGGTGATTGTTTGGGTTTTGAAGAATCTTGGTGTGGGACTCTTGGATCAATCTCTACCATGGAAAGGTAGGAGCTAAACTCTTGTAAAATATTTTCTTTTATATTGTGTATATGTGTATGTTTTTGTTGAGTGTTTTGGTATGGTTGTTGGGTGCTTGGGTAGATTTCCTAAGTGTGGTGTAAGAGGGGATATGGGGATCTTTCATGTAGGGAGGCATAAAGAGTTAATTTCATGTTTTTTGAGGGAGTTGGGTTGGGTGCCCCACCTTGGACAAGAAATTGACTTGCATTTCTTACTTGGTCTATTTTTATGAGGGATACATAAGAGAATGTAGGGAGGCATAAGAGAATGCGGGAGGCATAAGAGGTTCTTGAGGGAGGTATAAGAGTGTGTAGGGGTTTTGAAATGTTTATTGGAGGGTTTTAAGGTGGGCACCCATTTCCCATTGGGAGGCATAAGTGACCTCCCCATAGGTTCTTGCTCCTTTGGCTTTTGCATTTTGAAGCCTTGTGTACTTTTTTGTTTTCCTTCTTGTGATTGTATTTGTATTGATTGTGTTTTGGTATGGTTTTAAAATATTTGTATTGTGATGTGGAAACTTGTTTTATTACCATGTGTTGGATCCATTTTCTATTGCAATGTGGTTGGGGCTAGGGGGCCAATGAGGAGGATGACTTCTTCTCCTCATTGGAATTCTTGGTTGGGTGGAGAGTGTTGCCTCTCCCCCCTTTTTTATGATCAAATGAAGCATGGTGGAGCTCTCTTGTTGGTGATGTGAAACATGGAGCATTGTTGGTGTCCTCAAGAAATCTTTCCTTGTGAGAAAACCTCCATGTTATTCCCACTTAGGGTGGAGAGACTTGTAATAGTTGTATTCCTTTTAGCTTTCATTCTTCTAATTTTTCCCACTTTAGGTGGAAGATATTCTATTAATAATGGTTGGAAAGATTAGTTATTATTGATTGTTGGATATTGAAGTTGTGTTCTATGTTGGAAAGCGAAGGATGGAATGGTGTTTAGTAATGCTACTTTTGTTGTAAATAAGATAGAAGTTAATAAAAAAGGGGGGAAAAAATATTGTTATTCAACTGGTAGTTGATTCATTTTCCCACAAAAAGGGATTGCCTATTGTTTTATAATATATATTAATGAAAATAAATTGTTGTAATGTCTCTAGTGGGATATAAGGAATTTTTCATTAAGGAAATATTAAAACTTATTGTACTTACTTGAAAGGCATGTAAAGGAAAAGTTAGGCTATTTCCTTCAAATTCCTTACATTATTGAAAGAAAGTATAACTTAGATGTGTAGATGGAAAGAACTTAAATTTTCAATTGTTATGTGTTTGGTAAATAAAAATAGAGTATTTCTTAATACTAGTAAAGAAAAGAAATTTCTTCAATTACAACTTAGGCCTTGGCCTCATTGGAAGGTGGAAATTCATTATTAAGTTATTGCAAAATACTTATAAAACCATGTAAGCCAAAATGGAAACAAGAAAATTTTGTCTTGCCCTCTAGACCCTTATTAAAACACTATAAAAAAACACAAAAATTTAAGTGTAAATTTTAGTCTAGTCAATGCCATCAATAATATAACTATTATACTATTAATGATATCACTATTATCTAAATACTATTATTATAAAATTAATAAAATTAATATTATTATATAAATCACTATTATTATAATACTATAATTATTAAATATAATAATAATAATAATGATATTATATATATATATATATATATATATATATATATATATATATATATATATATATATAACACTTTTTAAGTAATCAAACAAAACAAAACAAAATCGCAGTTTTAAGAGCCTTAAAGGCCGCATCATAGTTGAAAAGAGGTAAGGGGTTGGGGGGACCCTCCCCCCAAACAAAAACTAATGCTGGTATGATCTCAAAAAGGGATGGACCATGGTGGTTAGGTCTGCTCCTTATTGTGGGTCAAGTTGCTTTGGCCGGCTAGCTTTGAGGAGCCCTTCCCCCTTGTTGTTTTTCCAACTTTTGGTTGATGGGATTATCTGTTTGCTTCTCTTTTAATCTATAGGGCCTTGTTTCTTGCTGTCTCTTTTTCGTTCCTAATCACTTATCTTTCGATTGTCGAGGGTTCTCGATCTGTCTTCCTCTTTCTGTTGGGAGATACTTTTATCCAATTTTGGTGAGCCTATGATCTCAGAAAGGGATGGACCATGGTGGTTAGGTCTGCTCCTTATTGTGGGTCAAGATGCTTTGGTCGGCTAGCTTTGAGGAGCCCTCCCCCCTTGTTGTTTTTCCAACTTTTGGTTGATGGGATTATCTGTTTGCTTCTCTTTTAATCTGCAGGGCCTTGTTTCTTGTTGTCTCTTTTTCATTCCTAATCACTTATCTTTCGGTTGTAGAGGGTTCTCGATCCCTTCAAAATCTACTTATTACCTAATCTAATAAAAAATATTTGTGTATGAATTTTTATTTTCTATATTTGAAATTTTAATTTTGGTATATTTTAAAATAATAATAATAATAATAATCTTCAACTTTGCAATTATTTGCAAATTTTGGATACACAAATCATGAACAAATGTATTGAGCACTTCTAGACTTGACCTTTTTTTGGAATACAATTGTATGATTGATGTAGTAACACCAATGCTTCTCATAAAATGGAATATTTTTAATGACTTTAGTGTTATATAAAATATCACTACAACATATAGGCCTTTTTTACCACAATTATTCCACAATTTGAAATATTTGTGGAACAATTGTGGCATCTCTATAAGAATTTCATTTATTTATTTTTAGGTATTGTTGATGCTCCACAATTTACACATAGTGATGATAATTCATAGAGAACTCACATATCATACACTTCCTCGTAGAAAATCCACAATTTTTTGAAATTAAAATTAAAATGTATCATAAAATATAGTTACCAAATTCTAGTTGCAAGATATTATTAATAAATTTATATTCATATTGAAATTCTATTCTCTATATTTTTATATTGTTTACATGTTTGAAGAAAAATTATAGAATTTTTAAGTTAAAATACCATCCAACTGCATAAAAATATATGATTATTGAAGCATATTTTAAGATATTAATGTAATAATAATATAATATTACCTAAAATGTATATTAACTATAATATATTGACTTGATCGCTCAATATTAATTATATTATATATAATAACTAATTTAAAATTAAGATATCGTGAAATTCCACTAAAAATAAAACATAACTAATTGTTTTATAATATCAAAATTAATATAAATAATGCCTACTAATTTATCATTTATAACATATAAAATAACTAATTTAAAATATATTTTTTAATAAAATATATTTTCTAACAAAATATCCCACACTCTCCTCCCTTACTCTATGTGGTTGCAGTTTTTTATGATGAATGTAGTTACTTGTATAACCTCTTGAGTACCATGCAATGTGTAAACATGGAGTGCATCGTCATGCATTATCCTCAATTGTTGGCGAGGTAGATGGAGGATAGTTAAATTGCAATGGAGTCAAATTCAGGTGTATGCACTAGAAATAGTAGTGATGGATTGGTGATCACCTACTTTCAGTTGGAGTTCGAATAAGTGAGACTCGTTCCTCCTACGCGCCAAGAATTGAGGAAAGACAACATGCAAGGAAGTGCATACATTAAGTGCATTAAGTGAGACTATTTTATTCGATATTGTAACCAAGGCTAGGGTCATTGGAGATCTTCAAAAGCCTCGAAAATCTCTCCAAACAACACCCCATAGGAATAACAATGGTCTCTCTGAATATCCTGTAGCAACCTTTGCTGTAAGCAATGATCTGTGGGTTCCCCAGTGACATTGGTATGGGGAGTTGTTTACGTGAGGCTGAATAGAAATGTTTCATAGGTTGTGCAAACCCTTGATTTGGGCCGAATATAATAAAAAGGAAGTGTTGATTTCTTTCTAAAAGATTTAATGCTTAATTGCGCTTCTTTTGTATTGCAGAGAGCTTCGACTACAAAGGGGAAGTACGCAAGGCTCGTAAACTACCTAAATCTCCTGATCCCAAAAAAGGACGAGATCCACAGCATTATTAGGAATCATATTTATTTCTATGTAAATTCTTCTGCTTTATCTAGTTGTAAATACAATAAGTTGGTAACCATATCTTTCAGTGACACATTTTTACTTGTTAACGCTCTAATTTTAAAATAGATTCTTCTTTTTTGGTATGCATACATAAGAAATTATTATTTAATTAAATGTTTTCTCTTTTCCTTGGAACAAGGCTAGATAACATGCTTTGTGAATTTCTTCCACGTTGGAATACGAAAGTTTTGTTTTTGATCAACTGTTAAAATATGGTAGTTATTGTAATAATGTATCAATGGTTAGACGACCAAGCTTAAGTGATATGTAACCTATTTTTTTAATCATAAAATAGCTCTTATAATTTTTAACATAGAGAACAAGAGGGTCGACGGCCCCAGCAACCACCCTGCTCATTTTGATATGCACCACACAGTGGTTAACAACGACAATGGGTATCATTCAATGTTGGCCTCCTTTAGGGCGGTCTGAACCAGAGGAAGAATGTACTTTAGATGGTGCACTATTTTTTCCCTTGGGAGAAAACCCATGTCCAGGGAGTTATGTAAGTGTGTCATGGATTCCACAAGATTGTTCCATCTAAATTAACAAATTCTATTCCTATCTTGTTTATAGAACCTTAAAACCCAGTTGTAATCAAAATATCCTAAGTATCATGTAAGTTAAACGTGGAGTTAGTAAAAATCAAACTGGGGACCTCAGGTAGTCAATTATCATTCCTAACCACAGCACCGCAGTGTTATTTTGAAAATATTTTAGCAAATTTAGTATATGAATTCATCTACGAATGTACACGACAGTCAGTGTGAACAGTTGTAATCATGCACATTTTCTACTGATTTCACTGTAAACAAAATCAATCCTCTAATCGTGGCACAATACTAAACTACAACAACCTTTAATTGTTGAGGGAGAAAAAGAGTAGCAGATCAATGGTGATATTGATATAGAGATGGAGATGATGCTACCTAGTACATCTTGAAGATGATATGTTAATGGTAATTATAATTAAGGAGAAGTGCAAGGCGATCCCAGTTGAAGACTTCCCGTCATCTTCTTGGCTTGAAAGATCATGTGAAGAACAAGATTTATTGAAGAAACAAGAGGAGATAATTTCTCAATCTGAGAATCCCTGCGAAGAGAATCCCTACACTAGCTCAATGTTATCGAAGATCCACAATATTAGGGCTTAATTCCAATTAGTTCCCTACTATATGAAGATCTCATAACTCATAAAATTTATAAATGTGCATATTTGCATTTATTGTTTGGAGACCGAAAGTATTGTGTTTTCGAAGATATTCCTACAAGGTATATATGATATCTTATAGCATATTTTATTCTTCTTTTTATTTCTTTGATTAGTTTTCCATGTTTCTTTGAGAATGAAAAAGGATTTCTAAGGCACATCTAGAGCATGGAAACGATGATGGATTACATATATTTCTCGGATATCTCATTAGATCCTTTAATAGTTGCTCATGGTTTATCCATGTTAACTTATTATTCTTTATTTGGATTTGCAATGTACTAGCTCTCAAGTTCCTCCTATAGCTTGGGCTATTACCGGTTTGAATCTTTAAGGCTCATTTCAGGATCAACTGGGACATATTCTTCATAATCAAGGAACTTATAGAAAGATTCGTACTCTCCACGTGCTTTGTCCATGTTTTACAAGATGCTTTGGAGTCTCTAACTAGTGATTGTCTCCACCAAAATCTATTTGCCAACTTTCCATTTGTAGGAATGGTGTCAATGATGGCAGCATTGCTAACTCTATTGATAAACCACACCGCTACTACCTATTAGGAGAGGCTCGCTAATCAGGAAAAGCTTAAGCCCCAACACCAAATGAATAATCATGATGCATTACCTCCACATGCCCATGGCATCCATATCCACACCCATCAAAAATTAGATGGAACAAATACTAAAAATTAAGTGAATTGCAATTTTAGGGAGTGTAAAAATATATGATGTGTACAATTTATATAATAAATTAAAATTATTTTTTATTCACAATGTTGTAATTGGTTTTCTTTATTTTTGTTATAAATTATTTAAAACAATTAAAAATAAATTATTATTTTTGTTAATAGTAACATTTCCACATTTTTAAAAAGATAATTCCACAATTAATTATTGTGGCAATCAAATTGTAGCTTCCACCACAAGTTTTTTGTGGTAACGACAATTGTAGAAAAAAATTGTTGAAATTACCACAATATAACATTGATGAGAGTTGTGAAATTGTAAATTGTGGAATTTTTACAAATACATAATGTATAGAAAAACTACATTTCTTGTGAATATTGTGGAATACTAACAAAAATAGAAAATGAAAAAATGTTACAAATATTAAGAAATGTGGACAATGTACAATTTAAAAAATGGAGATTATCTATAAATTTTATAAATTTTGGACTATCTATGGTATAATGAATTGTGGAAAAACCACAATAATATATCAAAAATTGGATTACCTACAACTATAATGCCACCATTTTAATTTTTGAAATATTATATAACCACAAAAGTATTGTTGAAAAATTGTGGTAAAAGACATAGTTTGTTGTAGTGTATAAGTATATTAATATGATGGTGCAGATTGAATGAAAGAGAAAGGGGGGGTGTAATAAATATACTAGCATACCTATCTTAAAAAATCTATGTAAAAGACGTTGAGAGGTATCATTCTCGAGGCGCCTATTCCACTAATTTGTTGAATCAAATATAGATATAGGTTTCTCAACAATGATACCTCTATGCATCTTTTACATAGATTTTCTAAGATAGGCATGCTAGTTTGCATACGTTTACACCCAAGTTCCATGTTATTCTAAAAAATTCTTTAATTCTTAGAGAAACCTTCCTCTTTTTTTAATTTCAACAACACATGCTTAAACATTAATATTGATTCACCCATATATAGGTCTTCTCCATAACCTTTTATGGCATATTCATCACCTTATGCAATTTTTATGCTTACGTTATTCTTCTTTGTATCATGCCTGATGTGTGGGAACATAAAATCTCTATGCATATATACCTCAACACACATATATCAATTTCTTTTACATTCATTATCTCTTCCATCACTAATCTTCATCTAGGGATATTTATTCCTCCTCTACCTATTCTCTCATTTTGCAACATCGAACATAACTCGTTAGTCAAAGTATATAACTATGTCCCAGTTTTCTGTAGTTTTTCTACCTTCAACAAAATATGTCTAACAACAAAAACATGAAAAAACCCATATAAAATGACCAAAAGTGTATTTTTAAGAGTTTAAATATAACAAGGCGCATGGCATCTAGAATTTATTTGATTTTTTAAAGTTTTAATAGTATTTTTAAATATTTATTTACTATTCATATTTTTTAAAAAAATTGGCCACCAAGTGGGACACACTTATATGCTTTGACATGCCAAAACTTATCTTTGCCAATAACACACCGCATCTCCTATGATCGAGGAAGCTCCATATGATGCAATTTCAAAGTCAAATCATATTATTTTCAACATGTTTCATTGTTTCAATCATTAGATGAGCACATATCATCACATAGAATAGGATATCAACCAATTCCTCTTCTCTCTCTTAGTGTAAGTGTTTTATCTATTTCATGTTCATCATTATTTACTATTGTTCGTATGGTTATTCCTTATATTGTTGCAATTAGCTTCAAAAACTAATTGAGTAGGATAATCTTTCGTCAGTTATTACCTCCTAGATATTAACCAATTTAGGTTATATCATTCATAGACTTCTACGCTTTCCTAAGTATTTCACAATGTCATCTATTCCATCGATGCTTGTAAGACTTAATTCCACATTTTGTGTGGCTTATGGAAAGAATCCTTTGACTTGCATGGACTCTGCAATAGACCAAACATTTTATAATAGGATTATGCGCTATATTAATATTATGCATTGAACTTGTGGACTCTACATAATGCAACACAATAATTTCAGGCATGTCAACAACCCACTCCTTCATATCATGGCCTATCAACAACACAAAATTCAAACAACTAACTCAACTATTGAAATTATTTTTTAGTTAATACATAATTTCTTATCAACTTAGATGCTCCTCCATCAACTATCGAAATGGAATTTTCTCGCATGCATCCTATATTTAATAAGGTCATGAACTCTAAATTTTCAATGATTGAGTGTATGTTCCCCATAGAACTCTGTACATTATCTAATACACATATCTCTTGTTCTATAATTGTAAATTGCTAAATGTGTACTAAACAATTGGGTATGTGTGAGTTTTAGAATAGTCTTGTACTTTATCCTATTCTTAAAATTTTCTTATAAATCATTCTGTAACTTACACAAATTACATATCGATATGATGATATTGGTCATTGACAAAATGGTTCTTGTGACTCTAGGGTTTCATTTCATCACTAAAGGCATCATTCAATATTATAATGAATGTTTTATGTATAATACATGTTGCAAAGATAGTTCGGAGAAGGCATACCCTGTTTATACAAGGAAATGGTCCAATAAGTTCGTGGAAAGTGGATTATTGATTTCTTCTTAACCTTTAAAAAAGTGAAAGACATGCAAATAAAATATTTGTTCATTAGAAGTATAAAACTTCTATAATCGTGAAAAAAAAAATTGATTGAAATCTCGCAGGTCTTTAGACTGTCATCTCCCACAATGAAGTGGGCAGACTTCTTAAGCTAAGTGGCCAAAGACCCATTCCATCAAATTCACGAGGCACGATCCCGGCCTCATCCCTTATTACAGTGCATTTTATGACTTGCGAAAATTGATCTCAAGTGGGCTCTTTAAGAGCCAAACCTCTTCACCATTGAGTCAATAATCATTCGATATAATGTAAAATTTTGACATAAAAAACTTTCGAAACTAATCTTGTACTTTTGAAGAAGAACCCACAAATGTTTCCGAAGGCCTTTTAACTAAGCATTTGACTTTCATAATTAGAATATATTGTTGTGAGTCGACGTTAACCCAAAATGTTTATATAATTTTTTTGTAAAATAAATAACCTCTAAACCATTATGCATAATCCTATTCCTTCCTGTGCAATATTTAAGCATATAGTTTTTTATAATTAAACTGTTTAACCACGCCAATACGGGAGGTACGTGGGTCTTACCTGTGAATCTACTCCTTCAATAGCTGCCAAATGCAAAGCTGTGTTCCCAGAATTATCTCGGTCGCAGCTGACCAATATTGCTTTCTTTTCTGAGTCTACGTTAGAGAGTAGATTCTGCACCACTTGATATCGATTAGACTCCACCGCAAAATGGAGAGGGGTTTTATAGTTTTCTGCACGAATTGTGACGCAACAGGGAAATGAGGAAATGAATTCCTGAATTATATCTAAGCTTCCCTGCACCGCTGCAACATGAACTGCGCACCTCCCAAACTGATCGGTCTCTGTCATATATCCTCTACATAGGATTTCACGTTCTCCACGGACCGCTTTATCTAGGATTTCATGGACAATGGATACGCGTCCTCCATGGACCGCTCTATGCAATGGAGTGTCATCAGGGAATCGCACCATACTACGAGGAGCCAAAAGTTTTCGCCACCAACTGATTATGGAGTCAAGCCAAAATTCCAAGCGCCTGTCAAGCAACAACCTGATACAATTTTAATAAAAACTGAGAGATTGTTTAAAGATACGACAAGCGTTCAAAGTACTTAATGGATGACATAATCAATATTTAATAAAATACACACTAAACATTTCGTCTGAAAATTCTAATTGTTTGATGATTAACTTGTTGAGATTAGATGACAACCATTCTTCTTCTGGTGGATCAAGATCCTATTATTCAGCTTGCTGATGTAACAAAACAACTTTAGTTAGGATATGGATAGGAAGGCATTAATGAATTCAGTTTTGTGAGAATGCTATAAATCTGTGTATGCCCATTGAGGCTACACACAAAGAAAAAAATAGAGTTGTAAGAGGAAGCGCTGTGCTGATTGTAATTTCCAGATTTGAACAATAAGAGAATCGATACCGTTGCTCTGTGGATGTTTCCCTCTTGAGGGTTTTACCACGTAAATATGTGTTTATGGTTTGTGTCTCTTTTTTGGCTATTCAATTTCGTTTACTCGCTTTATATTTTGCTGTGCTTAATCTTTTCGTGGCTATATAAGTTTCCAATAAGTGGTATTAGAGCAAGGTTGGAGGGAGGCCACGAGGGGCGAGTTTGAAGGGCGAATTCATTCGTTGCGTTGAAGCGTGATGGCAAAGACACAGAGTGCTAAATTCGAGATCGAGAAATTTGACGGTAGCAATAACTTCGAGTTATGGAAGGTCAAAATGCAGGATATACTGTGTGTGCAGGGAGTTGTGAAGGCGCTTGCAAGAAATGCAAAGAAATCCGCGAGTATGGAAGATGATGACTGGGATGAGATGGAAACTCGTGCTCTCAGTGTTATTCGCCTATGCTTGGCCGATGATGTATTATTCAACATCGTGTCTGAAACAACAGCAGCAGGACTCTGGACAAAACTGGAAAGCTTGTATATGACTAAATCCTTGACGAATAGAATCCTCCTGAAGCGTCAGCTGTATACCTTGCGTATGAAGGAAGGTATGACAATTTCGGAACATTTAAATACTTTTAATACTCTTATTTGTAAATTGGACAGCACAGGTGACAAAATTTCGAATGAAGATAAGACAGTAACATTATTAAGTTCTCTGCCTGAATCTTGGGATCATTTCGTAACCTCTATTAATTTCAGTTCTAAAGAGGTCATTAGCTTTGTTGTTGTTGGAGCTATGATATCTGAGGAAACTCGAAAGAGACCTTCTCTGGAAACTTCGACAACAGAAGTTATGATGGCCAGAGGCAAAACTACTAAGAGGGGACAACATTCGAAGGGCCCAGCTAGATCCAAGTCGAAGGGAAAAAAGAGCAAGTTGAAGTGTTGGTTCTATAACAAGTCAGGACACCTCAAGAAAGATTGCTAGAAACGTAAAGAGGCATCTAAGGAGGAGGACTCTACAAAGGAGGCTAACATAGCCGAGAAGGACTTAGGTATGGTTGATGAGGTATTATCTACGTCTATTGTCTCACAGTACCATTATGACTGGTTAATTGATTCTGGGGCATCCCATCACATGTGTCTGCATAGGAATCAGTATTCTACATATCAATCTATTGATGATGGGGTAGTTTACATGGGTAATGATGTTACATTTAAAATTGTTGGGATAGGGAGTATTAGAATTAAAATGTATGATGGAATTGTTAGAACACTGACAGATGTGAGACATGTGTTTGACTTGAGAAAGAATATGATATCTTTGGGAGTTTTGGATTCTAGTGGACATAAGGGTTCAGTTCAAGGTGGAGTTTTGAAGATATCAAAAGGTATCTTGATAGTCATGAAAGCTAACAGAGTCGGGAACCTATATAAACTTGAAGGAAGGACAGAAATAGATCAAGCAGGAGTCGCATCAGAGGATGCAGGTGAATCCACTCACTTATGGCATCAACGACTGGGTCATATCAACGAGAAAGGAATTAAGGTACTTGCTGATCGTAAACTTCTTCCTAGTTTAAAAACTATAGATTTAAAGTTCTGTGAGCATTGTGTTAATGGGAAACAAGCTAGACAAAAGTTTAAACCTGGAAAACATACAAGTAAAAGTATCCTCTAGACTATATTCATTCAGACCTATGGGGTCCAGCTCCGAAACTCTCATATGGAGGATCATCATATTTTGTTAGTTTTATAGATGATTACTCGAGGAAAGTTTGGATCTATTTGTTAAAGAGGAAAGTTGATGTATTTAACACTTTTAAACAATTTAGAGCTTTGGTTGAAAAGAGCACAGGTAAATCCATTAAATGTCGTAGAGCAGATAATGGAGGGGAATTTACTTCTAAGGAGTTTGAGAATTATTGCAAGAATGAAGGGATCGACAGGCATAAAATCATTGTGTACACTCTGCACCAGAATGGCATTGCCGAACGCATGAACATGACTCTTCTCGAGAGAGCAAGGAGCATGCTCAGTAATGCAAATTTGCAGTAGGAATTGTGGGGAGAAGCTTTGCTTATAGCTTGTTACTTGGTTAATCGATCACCATCGACAGCAATTGACTGCAAGATTCCAGAAGAGGTATGGATAGGTCAACCATGTAATTATTCTAGTCTTAGAGTTTTTGGTTGTGATGCCTATGCACTTATTCCGAAGAGTCAGCGTTCCAAGTTAGATCTTAAGTCACAGAAATTAGTCTTTGTTGGATATGGTGATGGTGTGAAGGGGTATAGATTATGGAATCCTACTACCCATAAGATCATCATAAACAGAGATGTTATATTTGATGAAATTTCACTCATGAAATCAGATGGAAAGAATGTTATGAAACAGGTTGATGTACCACAGTCACAGCAAATTCAATTTGATATACATTCATCCACGGGTGAAAATCATGAAGATGTCCATGAGCAAGATATTCATGAGGAAATCACTCAGGAGGATGAGCAGATTGAAACACCTCAGGAAATTGAGGAAATACCACAACAAGCTCTACGAAGGTCTACACGGATCAGATCAGTTCCAAGCAGGTATGATGATTTTGTCACTTCTGTTGCTTTAATTTCTAATGAAGGAGAACCAAGTTGTTACAAAGAAGTAATAGAGGTTTCAGATAGTGACAAATGGAAACATGCCATGAAAGAGGAAATTGATTCTTTGATTAAAAAAAAAAACATGGGATATGGTGGAACTTCCTAAGAACAGGTAATCAGTTGGTTGTAAGTGGGTATACAAGTTGAAGAAATGTGCTAATGATGTTATTTCAAAGTGTAAGGCGAGGCTGGTCGCAAAAGGGTTTTCTCAGGAAGCAGGTATTGACTTTCATGATATTTTTTTGCCAGTTGTAAAAATTGTTTCTATTCGTATGGTGTTAGCACTAGTTGCATTGCATAATCTTGAATTAGAGCAGCTAGATGTTAAAACTACATTTCTACATGGAGATTTAGATGAGGAAATTTACATGGAATAACCGGAAGGGTTCGTTCAAAATCACAACAAGAGGTTTGTTTGCAAACTCAAGAAATCATTGTATGGCTTGAAGCAGTCTTCAAGACAATGGTACAAGAAGTTTGATTCCTTCATGGTGAGCCATAATTTTACCAGGAGTGAATATGATCATTGCGTTTACTTTAAAAGGTTCGATAATGTCATGTTCATTATATTGGTATTGTATGTTGATGATATGCTTGTTGCAAGCAAGAGCATGGTTGATATCAGCAGGTTAAAGGTTCAGTTGGCTAGGACATTCGATATGAAGGATCTAGGAGCAGTAAGACAGATCTTGGGCATGGAGATACATAGAGACAAGACGAAAGGCAAGCTGTGGTTATCACAAGAGAAGTATGTGGAGAAAATACTTCAGAGATTCGATACGGATAAAGTGAAACCAGTGAATATCCCTTTAGCTTCGCATTTTAAACTTTCTTCAGGTTTGTGTCCTAGTAATGATGAAGAAAAGGAGTATATGTCTCGTGTACCGTATGCTAATGCAGTAGGAAGTTTGATGTATGCGATGGTTAGTACTAGACCAGATATTTCACATGCAGTTGGTGTTGTCAGTAGATACATGGCAAAGCCAGGTAAAGAACACTAGGCAGCAGTGAAATGGGTGCTTCGGTATCTTAGAGGCACAAGCAGTTACTGTATCACCTTTGATGGTTGCAGTGATAACGTTTGCGATTATGTTGATTCTGATTTTGCAGGTGATTTGGACAAAAGAAGATCTACTTCAGGTTATGTCTTTACTCTTGTAGGTGGTCCTATTAGTTGGATGTCAAAGCTTCAAAGCATTGTTGCTTTATCCACTACTGAGGTAGAGTATGTATCTGCTTCACATGCTTGCAAAGAGGCAATATGGTTAAAATGTTTATTGGGTGAGTTAGGACAATTTCAGAAAAGTGTAAAAATTTTCTGTGATAGTCAAAGTGCAATTTATTTGGCTAAGAATCCAGCTTACCATAGTAAGTCGAAACATATTCCAGTTAAATACCATTATGTAAGACATGTTGTTGATGAAGGACAGGTGATTCTTGATAAGGTCCACACTCAAAAGAATTGTGCAGACATGTTCACGAAACTGGTTATATTAGAGAAGCTGCGGTGGTGCTTGGCTTCTCTTGGCTTGCAAAAAAGGTGATGAGCAATGAGCAAGGTATTAGGTTAATTGTTGTCAAGGTGGAGATTGTTGAGACTAGATGACAACCATTCCTCTTCTGGTGGATCAAGATCCTATTATTCAACTTGTTGTTGTAACAAAACAGCTTTAGTTAGAATATGGATAGGAACGCATTAATGAATTCAGTTTTGTGAGAATGCTATAAATCAGTATATGCTCATTGAGGCTACAAAAAAAAAAAAAAAGAGTTGTAAGAGGAAGAGCCGTGCTGATTGTAATTTCCAAATTTGAACAATAAGAGAATCGATACCGTTGCTCCGTGGATGTTTCCCTCTTGAGGGTTTTACCACGTAAATCTGTGTTTATGGTTTGTGTCTCTTTTTTGGCTATTTAATTTCGTTTACTCGCTTTATATTTTGCTGTGCTTAATCTTTTCGTGGCTATATAAGTTTCCAATATAACTTCCGTATAAGATTTCAAAATGGTCGGTTCATAATTAAATGAGAGCAAAAAGGATTGTTCAATATTAAGCTGCCGTTTTATAAACGGGTTACCTAAATTTTCTATATTGGTGCAGTTGAAAACATTTGGAAGTATTTTTCTATGTAGTGGTTCAAATAACTGGATCTTTTTTTAAAGAAAATTCAAGTGAAAAATCATAAGAGCCAACTAAAATCTGGAGTTCATGTTAAAATGCTTGGGAGAAAGAAACCCTAAACAACAGGGCTAAGTTTGTAGCTCCATCTCCTAAATAAACCTCTAAAAGTTAATAGGCCAAATTTGGAGAATTATATTTTCGGGAAACACTAAAGCTGTCAGGGTGAACAGTTGATTGCAGGTTCAAAACTTTTGGCGTAAATCACCCGGAATGTAACGAGGACTTACAGTAGGCCCTATTTTCTTATATAGTGGACTTACAGGACACAACTGCATATCTTTACAGCTCAAACCCCTACATGACATCAACCCTTGGCCGTTAAAAAAGAATTCTTTTAAAAATGGGTCACCAATTATTGAATATTTTAATTTAAATGCTATCTAAAATTTTACCCGAGACAATATGCAATCACTTACCCTCATAAAAAATAAAAAATAAAAATAAAAATAAAAACCTAGAAGCCCTTCATAAGCTGCGGCGTGAAGACATGTGTGGCGATTATTGCTTGACTGGAAGATCAAATACAATGGGGTGGCTTCCACCAAAAGCGTGGCTGCTTCCATGTGGCCATACTCACAAGCTATCAGCAGGGGCGTCTCTCTATACAGCTTCAGTTTAGAAGCAGAATTCCTATTGTGGCGGAGCAGAATCTGCACTACCTCACGGTTTCCTCCCTTGGCAGCTTCATGCAAAGGTGTATTGCGATCATAATTGTGGGCATCACACATACCTCTAACATTATTAAGAATCCATTCGACAACGCGGAAATGGCCTTCCCTTGCAGCAATGTGCAGGACAGTGTCTCGCTCAAAAGTAACCCCACGTAAAACTCTCTGGTCCAAATTCTGAATAGCATCCAGATCGCCATTTTTACAAGCAAGAAAATCTTCACGGTTCATTTTTTACTTCTTACTCTGTGATGGGGCTAGATACTCTGGCACTCCACTTTATAATAAGGATAACCCAGGTCTTCTTAAACTAGGGGAGAGGACCCCATAACCGTGCACCCTAACTTTAGGGGCATGTAGATATATGTAGGGGTCTCGTCAACATAAAAAAATTATATCATCATATAGCGTATCATCATGTCACATCAACATTTTTGTTTCGTGTGTTTATTTGGAGGGAAAAGTAGTTTTTGAATTGATTTAAAATGAAAAAAATAAAAATAAAACATTAGAAAGAGGTACCAATAACCGAGCACCCTATGTGTCACATTGTACTTGGCTCTTAAAAAGTGTCATTAATCAAATAGTGAACAACTATTAGTCATTTTTTCAACAACCAATAGTGAAAATCAATGTACAATTATTGGTACCTGCACAATTATGGGGCCCTCTCCCCTAGTACCATGATTGTGGGCCTAATTGTTTATCCCAATTATGTGGACCTAATTGTTTATCTTTATAGCCTTTTTTATTTTCAACGCACATTTTTTTATGTTTCTAAATTGTCCTCAATTATATGGATTTTTTATTTGCAATGACACATTTTTTTATGTCCTTTATTTCTAATTATACAAAAAATTAGGTTTATGATGGTATAACTTTTCTCTCTTCTTTAATCTTAGTTATACATTTTTAATAATAAAATATATTTTTTAAATTAAAGAATTAATTGTGTGGATTTATAATGGTATTTTTTTTTCTCAATTATATAGACATGTGGTTGTAAAACAAACAAGTTCTCGTCACTATAATTATTCCATAAATTTTCACCAATTTAAAAGAATTGTAGAATATTTGGTGTATCTTTACAAAACTTTCTTTATTCCAAAAAATTTCTATTTAAAAAAACTAATGAATACTTGTGACATGTCTACAATACAATTCTTTGTGTTTGTGTTCTTGATTATCTAGACGGTTTTTACAATTATATGTGAACCTCTAACAATATATCTGTTATGTGTTCTCTATTTCCATTTATATGAACTTTTGTGTCTCCCATAATGTCTTTTCTCTTTTCTTTATTCTTATTTGTATAACTTTAATGATAGAACTTTTATCTTTTTTACAAAAAATCCCAATTGTGTGGACCTATAATGGTACATCCGTTATCATATTTTGTTCCTAATTATATGGCCATGTAGTTGTAAAATAAATGAATCTTTTTTATTTCAATTATTTCACAAAATTTCTATAATTTGGAAGGTTTGTAGAAAATATATGATATCACTATGAAAATTTCATTTATTTAAACTTTAATATTGTTGATGTTCCCCAATTTACATTTAATGATAATAATTTGTAGAGAATTTGTATATAAACCCTTTCTTATAAAAATATAAAATTAAAAAAAAAAATATCATAAAATTTGGTCTACCACATTGAGAATATAAAATTATTTAAAAACTATAATTAATTTTGAAATTTTGCATCATAAATTTTTAATATTTTTTATACATTAAGAAAATTTATAGAAAATTTAAATTAAAATTACTTTAAAAATCCAACTATATAAAATATAATTATAACATAAATTATGAAAATTAATAAAGAATCTTTATAATGCTAAAATGCCACATTAAATAATGAATATTATATTACCATGGAAATAAAAAATAGAATTTAATATGAATAATACCTACCACACTTTTATTTATTATATAGTTTAACAATTTAATTTAAAAACAAACTATCTAAAAAAATACTTCCATTAAAAACAATTCACAATTATCATAATTATTTAACTAACAAGAGCAGTGATGATGTGAAGTACTTCCGGAGTTGAAATGTTCATGTATGGTGTTAAATGTGAAAAACGTGATAGTTGTATTTAAAGGATTGTCTGAATGTTGGCTGGTGTAAGAATTTCAAATACACGTGGAATGTTCGAAGTTGTGAATAATGAATATCTATTTTTAGTTTAATTAATCAATTAATATATTTTACATGTGTATGTATTTGGGTGTTCCATGTAGAATCTATTTACCTTAGACATTTTGTTCCATCCTTCTTTACTTCTCTCCTGGGCTATTTACATGTTTGTAACAAAGAGAAGCCTATAATAATCCAAGTCTAGAGGCTGGGGAAAAATTCAGGGGGCTCGGTGGAGATAGCACAATCCCTGAGAAATGGCCATAGCTATATCATATCTCGTAACCCAATCTTCCAACAAATTGTTGCGAGCTGCCTTTCCATGCAGGCCCTATGCAAGGTTCCCGTTTGGCATGTATCTGTAGATAAGTAGAATGTTTATATCGTTATAGTAGTAGCCCATTAACCTGAGTGTTATAGCAGTAGCCCAGTAATCTGAGTATATTTTTGTCCCTCCCCCAGCACATCCACCTCCGCTAAAATTCCTAGTTATGAGACTTCTAAATCTTTGTGAGTTTTCCATAGCTTTTTGACAGCTATAGTGCCCTCACCCAATAGCATTCCTGCCATGTACAATGTACTAGTGCTACCAATTTCTACGATGTTAGTTTATTTGATAGACTGGAAGCCACTCCTGTCGGAACTCGAAAGATTAGAATCCAATGCACAATGGCGGCGCCCTTTTGACACTTTTGGTTGTATTACATTCTTAATTAAGGCATAACTTGAATTTGTTTAGGGACATTTAATTAAAACCTACCAACATACTCAAGTGATGTGAGGCTAACTTCCCCCTTGCTTAATGGAATTTACACGTACACTTAGCCTGCATTAAATGAAGCAATGCATTGTCTGCAAACTAAAAAGACCCTGTAAACTAACATTGAATTCTTTTACCTACCCGCCCTCTATCATTGGGAATCCTCAAATGGAATGATCAAAGTAATCCACATAATAATTAGGCCGATAGGCCGATAATATAACTTCACTCATTCATTTTCAACCCCTGTCTTACAACTCTTTTCCACACATTGGTTGACAATTGTTATATTTAATGATTGACAGCTGGATTATTGATTATTAATAATAATAAAAAGCTAAATTATTCATTAATAAAAAATAAATTTAAAAAATTACATAATTTGAAGACTCTCGAGAGATAAATACAAAAAAAAATATTTATATGAAAAACGGTTCAATTATTGATTATTAATAATAATAAACAGCTAAATTATTCATTAATAATAAATAAATAAATTAATTAAATAATTCGAAGACTCTCGAGAAATAAATACAAAAAAAAAAATATTTATATTAAAAACGGTTCAACCGTTTACTATGTGCTGCAATAAACACATTCTTTAATTTAGATTTTGGGGTTTTAATTTAGATCCGGCTGCTTGGACACTCTCTCTATCAATCTCTGTGCAATTTGGTGTCTTCATCGTCATTAGGTATTTGCTTGAACATTTTGGTAAAATTTCATTTTTCGTTGTTCTTGTTTTCAGTCTGATTTGATTTGATGAATCTGGGCAACCCCATTGGTTCTGATCCATATCTACTGATTGGCACTGTCAGAGGCCCATGGAAATTGAATGGGTATAATTGCTTACATATAAGTTTTTGAATTCACATTATTTAGATCAGCATTATCCTCTAAAAAATATGTTGTTGATTTTAGCCTCCATTAAATTAGATGGTTTCATTGTAGCTCTTTTTTATGTTTTTGATTGTAATTAGTAGATATCAACTCAGTAATCTTCAACCAAAAAATTCTCCCTAATATTTTATTTCTTAATTTTTACTTGAGCTCTAATCTCATCTGATACATTTGGAGTTCCATAGTTGAGCATTCAAGTAGCGCAATTCAAGGAATCTATTACGTCTCAGAAATATGATTCTCATTATCATAAGCAATCAATAACACTCCTCTCCCTGAATGGAAATTATTATCTAATTCAGGTGCTACAGCAATGGTAAGAAAATAATTAAACTGTGACGATTATGCTTATCATATTTTTTAAGAATGGTTTGAAAGTAGGCTTTTAGGTATGCAACTGAAGAGCATGACCTATGCATGTCTACAGGGACTCAGAAAAGTTTTTTAAGAGTGTTATGGCCCAGATGGAATTGCGATTGAGAGAGCTATAAAAAGTTGGTATTATAAATTTTTTGTAATTAAATAACATGCGCTTTGAGTGCCAGCCTGGTTATCTACAGTCTGGAACAGTATGCTTCAATACAACAAAGGATTTGGTGTCCACCCATAACAACTATTCATCTGAGGCCATTTCAGAGTTGAATAAACTTCAAGATTCCAATTTTTTAATCCTCAATTTCTTTGCAACCTTCTCTCGTCTTATCTCTAATCCATCTACATATGGTAAACATATAGAATATATTGACTTTTGCTTTTTATTAAAAAAACTAATATTAGTATTGATTTAATAGTAGCATTTCATCCATTTATCAAAGCCATAACCTCCAATATAAATAATAATGACTCCCCGTTATATAGCAACGTTTGTATTGGTAACTTGTTTCATTGGAAAGTGTATATTTTAATGTCGGCCTTTACCTGGAGATCATAAATTATAAAATCTTCTGCAGTTTTATTCTGAAAATAAATTTTTGCTTATTTCTTTTTGCTTTTCAATTTCCAAGAATTGTGGATAGAGAGAATATCTATAATACATTTTAAAAATTATTTGCTCAATTTCATAGGACAGAAAAAAATTCTGAACCCTCTTACTAATGTGCCCTTTATATATCTTGTATGGTTTCTCCTCTGCATATTGTTACTCTTGATATTCTTTCTCTCAAACTTTAATTTTTATATATTTATTTCATCCAGATTGTTTGGCAGATTTTTGAAATAGTTATTTGGATTTTACTTTTAAGCTTCAAACACGTAAAAATGAAATTCATAAGTGAAATTATAAACAAATGTTAGTTATAATAATATAATAAATAATTGTTTAAAATTAGTTATGAATGTTTTGGTAAGGATCCCTATTTTAATGTAAATTTATATTCATATTTTTTTAAATATTTAATGGAATTTGATTGGAAATATTTCAGCCTTTTTTAATTCAATCTTTTTTCAGGAACTCATATGACAAATCCGAGTAATCATTCCTAATGTATCTTATTATAAATAGGTCTTCATGAAGGGAGAAAATTATAGCAATCTATTTTACATTTTGAGTTCATGTCAATTTTGATGAGAATTTACAATTTTTTAAATTTTATTATTATTAATATTAGCACCATAATCATTGACTATGTGCGGTGGAATATATTAAATGAAAACTTAGTGGATGAGATTCCTTTTTTTCACGAAAGTTATAAAATTAGCATATGTAATAGTGGGGAAAATGAGCTTAATTCAAGGAATATATGGAGGATATAAAGAAAAATCTTTGTTAGTCTCTAAAATATATTTAAATTATTTATTTTATTTTGTAAGAAATTTGTAAAAGTATTTGACAAGAAATTTAAATTTACAATAGTTTATAGCAATATAAATTATGTGGTATTATAATTAAAATCATGTGGCTATAGAAATTATGTGGTATTATAATTAAAATCATAGGGCTACATCCATGTTATAGAATTTAGAGTTTTTAATATTCTTATCAAGAAATTCAACACCTTATTATGTTAACATCATATTAATTTTTATATAAACGGTGAATTATTGAATGGGATAAGAATTTTGTAAATAATTGTTATATTCTTTCTAAAGAGTTTATAATATAACTTAATTAAATATTTATTTGAATAACTAAAAGGAGAATTTTTTTCGATATATTTTATTCATTGTTAATTTTTATTTACTAAATATATAAGTTATTTTATATCTTCATAATATGTAAAAGAAAAGAAATTGTGTGCTCCTTTAGATATGGTGTAATACGTGCTCGTGTAGATATGGTGTAATACATTATGCTCATCTCTCTAGAAATTTAGAATCTTATAAAGCTTATAAGCTTGAAATTATAAATTATTTCCATAAAATTAAACCAATGAAGAAATAACTACTAAAATTTTAGAAATATGGTATACGAACAATCAAACTCATGTGTACCACTTTTGTTTTTGATACGTTTTTAATGTATCTTATTATAACTAGGTCTTCATGAAGGGAGAAAAGTATAGCAATCTATTTTTGGTGCAATATGGATTGTCGTGATTAGAATGTAAATGTATTTTCATGTTAGACAAAGATTCAAGATTTAATTTGATCAATGATATAATAATTTAAACATCTGATGTATTTATTAATTTTCGCATGATAAAATGATAGCCATGTATTTTTTCATTAAAATTGGATAAAAATCCACTTAACATTTTTTTTTGTAAGTGCTCAATTTGTTGACACTCTCCTTATAGATCCATTTTTAGGTTGTTACAACTTTTTGTTGGCTCAATTTTTTGTAAATACTTCATTATTATTTAGCATTTTAATTTTTAAAAATAGGCTTTGTGAATGACATTGTGTTGATTTTATTATACGAATAACGCACAATAATTTCAATATTATTGACATAGTGAAATTTGAAACTATTAATGGTTTGTTTAGATGTATTTACTTGTATTAATAACACTTGAGAGTTTCAATACTTACTAGCAGAGTTGAAAAATGGTCATGTTATTTTTAGATGAATTTTCTTTTGTAATAGTTTGTATTTTTCTGCAATCCTAGAAAAATTCGTAAAATGGTAGCCGTGTGTTTTTTTCATTAAAATTGGATAAAAATGCACTTAATATTATTTTTTTTGCAAGTTTTCAATTTGTTGAAACTCTCCTTACAAAGCAATTTTTGGATTGTTGCAGCGTTGTGTTAGCATAATGAATACGCAGAGTCAATCTAATGTCCACATTCCTCCTGAGACCCCTACATGGACGGTATGCATAAAAGACATTTAGTGTGAGGAAGAATTTTGTAGAAAACAATTTGTTGTTCATGTCCTTCATCATAGAAGATTGAATTTGAGTTGTGACGAGATAAATAAAGAGCTCTATAAAAGGTTTAAAGTTCGTGATATGAGGACTATTTCCCTTTTCTTGTTTAGAACAAAGAAAACACGTTCTAGAGGATTTGGCCTTATCTACGACACTGTGGAGGATGCTATCAGATTTGAACCCGGCCAAATCCGAGAGTTAAGATGGATTGCCCGAATAGGGCTAAAAAAAAATAAGGGGGTTAAGAAATTTAGGGATTCAAAAATGAATATATGGCAATTGAATTTGTTTTGATGAAAACTTTAGTATTTAAATTTTTAAAACAAGTTTTGTGGGACAACATTATGTTGATTGTCTTATACGAACATTAATGCAAAATGATTTTAATATTGCTGACACAGTAAAATTTGAAACTATTAATAGTTTGTTTAGATGTCCTTTCTTGTATCCAGATCACTTGACAGTTTCATTACTTGCTAATGGAGTTGAAAAATAGTCATGTTCTATTTAGATGCCTTTTCTTTTTTAGTAGTTTTTGTTCTTCTGCAATCTTAGAAAACTTGATAAGTTTTATCTATAGTAAAGGCTTGGTTGTCATGGAAAAACATTTGTGGACTTAATTTTTTGCAATCATGAAGTTTTTTACTGTCATTTTAGCTATATTTGTAAATATTTAATTATATTTAAACAATAATACGATGAATAGTAAGTGTAAAGATTGTCTCGTTTTGATTCCATACATTATATTATCATGATAAATATGCCATAGAAAATAGGTAAACAACTTAATCAGTCATAGGATATTTTGAAAATTAAATCATGGACCGTGAATCCCAAGTGTGTGACCCTGAACACGTTTCATAGAGGTTAATAGTACATACTTAACTTTAAACCATAAACACCACCTTAAATAATAGTGGATCAGTGAGAATAACGATGAAAAATAAAGCATATTATAAGCTAATTTACTTGAATACTCGATAAAAAAAAACCTTAACCTATTGACGATGACGATGACAAGTGACAATGATGAAAACAACGATGACGACGATACTGATAAAACGAAACAATGATGACAATTGTGATGATGAGGAAAATGGTGACGATGATGACAATGATGACAATGATGATGATAACGACCGTGAAAACCATTGAATAATGATGACAACAATGATGTTAATGATGATGAGGATAACACTATAGATGATGATGATGATGATGACGACGATGATGATGATGAGTATAATGACAATGATGATGAAAATATTCCAATGATGAAGAGGATGAGGATAATGACAATTCTCACGACGATTACAATGATGACAATGAAGACGATGATCACAAAAAAAACTAAAACGACAATGAAATCAATGATAATGACAATGAAGATGGCATTGTGGTGGTGTTATTGGTAATTGTGGTGAAGGTGGTGATAAAATTATGATCATGATTATTAACGATGATAATTAATGATTATGAAAAATGATGTTAATGATGATGAAGACGGAAATATAGATGATGATGATGTTCACAATGATTATGATGATGTCGAGGATGATGATTTTTTTAACGAACGATGTTGATGATTATAACAATGATGATGATGGGGATGGTGATTATGATTATTATTATGATGATGATAACAACTGACCATGAAAATGATCATGAGGATGAATTCCTTGATATGCGTGAGCCTGAACACATTTCGTAAATGTTAATAGTAGATACCTTTAATCCATAAACAATAACCTTAAATAATGGTGGATTAGTGTGAGGAACGATGACAGTTAAAACAAATTACAGACAAAATTCCCTGAATACTCAATGAAAAACCTAAACCAATTGATGATGAAGATGACGATTGACAATGATGAAAGCCAAGGATGAATGAACATAAACTCTCGTCAGTAAAAACTTGACACAAACCTCGCAACCTACATATGAAAATAACCTAAACCGTAAAGAATGACCATAAACTCTCGTTGGTAAACACTTTACACAAACCTCGCAACCTGGATACGACAATAAAGTAAATGTGACTGATGACATGATGATTCGAAGGATGTCAGTGTTATGTTTACAAAGCTACATTGGTGATCTTTCTTTAAGATATGGATTTGAATTAAACATTTTGTTTACGATCGTTAAGGTTGAATTTGGTTGTTGGACGTGAACACTTATGTGACATCATGGACTATGAAACATTAACACCGAACACAACTCTAAATGTGATGAATACATTGCTAAGGAGAAATGCACCACCATGAACAAAACCATTGATAGTGCTAATGGTGGTGGTGGTGGTGGTCGAGGTGTTGGTTTTGAGGATGCTGGTGATAATAAAGACGAGGATAATGATGATAAAAATGATGATCATGGTTTTATTTGCATTGATTATTAACGATGACGAAAATGTTAATGATGATGATGACAACAATAGAGATGGTGATGATGGTCACAATGGCGATGACGATGAGGATGATGACAATGATGATGACGATTATGATGACAATGAGGGAAATGATTTATAAGATGAGGATGATGCTGACAATGATAATAATGATGCTGATGAAGAAGATGATCATAACTAAGACTAAAAAGACCATGAAAATGATGAGAATGACAATGAAGATAACATTTTGGTGTTGGTGGTGGTGCCTTTGGTGAGGGTGGTGATAATAATGATGATAAAAATGATGATCATGATTATTGACGATGATAATTAATGATTACGATAATGATGTTAATGATGATGAAGATGAAAATATAGATGATGATGATCACAATGATTGTGATGATTATAAGAAATGATTATAACAACGATGATGGCGATTATGATTTTTATAATGATGATGATAACAACTACAACAAAATGACCATGAAAATTATCACGAGGATGACGATGATCGACAATGAAAAAGACAAAAATCACTATGATTACAAAGACGAAGATGACGATGATTATCATGAAAATGAACTCCAATGAACTACATGGATGAGGATTGCTTATTGTTAATAATATGAGTCTTAAGTAACCAACTTGGTAGGTTTGCATCGAGGTCATTCATGTGCGAACTAGAATGACCATGACCAATAAGATGGTGATCACGATGATGATGATGATAACTATGACGATTATTAAATTAATCATGACAATGATCTGACAATGAATATGATGACGATGAAAATGAAAAATGATGCTGAAGACAACATGGTGATTATGATGAATAGGATGAGGATAACAATGAAGATGACGCCAATTAAGATAACAATAACCATGATGATAAGGATGACATTGATGGTGACAATATTACTATTACTGTTAACAAAATTATAATGGTGATATGGTAAGAATAATAATTTTGATAATTATAATAACAACATTGATATTAATACCAATAATAGTAATTAATAATGAATTTCAAGTTTTTTATAAATTCTAATAGCAATATCAATATTGGTAAGAAGATGGTGGTATGATAATGATGATGACAATGATTGATGATGGTGGTCATGATGATGATGAATGATAATGATCAACGATGGTGGTGATGATCAATGATGAAAACAATGATCGATGATGGTGGTGATGTAATGATGATGAAAATTACAATCAATGATGGTGGTGATGATAATGACGATGAAAATGATAATTAAAACATTGATGGTGATGATAATGATGATGATTATGAAAATATGATCAATGATGGTGGGGGTGATAATAATGATAAAAATGCTTATGAAGACAATGATGATGATGATGATGATGATGATGATGATGAAAATAACAGTAAAAAAATTGAAGGGGATGAAGATGATGATGTTGATGATGACGATTTGATGGGCATGATGATGAGAATGATGATGATGATGGTGATGATAATGATGATCATAATGATACACGATGGTGGTGATGATGATATTATGAAAATGATAATGATGATGACAATGATCAACGATGGTGGTGATGATAATGATGATGACAATGATCAATGATGTTCGGTGATGATAATGATGATAATGATTATGATGATAATGGTGATAATGATGACAATGATCAATGATGTTGTTGATGAAAATGATGACAACAATGATCGACAATAGTGGTGATGATAATGACGATGACAATGATTGAAAATGGAGGTGATGGGAATGATGATGAAAATGATCCGCGATGGTGGTGATAATCGCGATGATGACAATGATCAATGGTGGTGGTGATGATAATGATGATGACAATGATTATGTAAATAATAACGATAATGATGATGATGATGATGATGATGATGATGATGAGGAAGATGAAATTAATAACAAAAATATTAATGGGAATGAGAATGATTATGTTGATGATGATGATTTGATGGTTGATGATGATGATGATGATGATAATGATGATAATGATCAACAATGGTGGTGATGATAATGATGATGAAAATGATTAACGATGGTGGTGATGATAATGACGATGATAATGATCAACATGGTGGTGATGATAATGATGATGGTGGTGATGATAATGACGATGAATGATCGATGATGGTGGTGATGATAATGAATACGACAATGATCGATGATGGTGGTGATGATAATGATGATGAAAATGATTACGAATGATGGTGATGATGATGATGACGAAGACAATGAAAATAATGACATAAACATTGATGGGAATGGGAATGAAGATGTTCATGATGAAGATTTGATGGAGATGAAGATGAAGATGAGAATGATGATGAATTATAATTATAAAGACAATAATGATGATGATAATGATGACAAAAATGATCAATGATGGTGGTGAGGATAATGATGATGATAATGATCAATGAGACGATAATGATTAATGATGGTGGTGATGATAATGACAATGACCATGATCAAAAATGGTGGTGATGATAATGACATGATGACAATGATCAATGATGGTGGTGATGATAATGATGATGACAATGATTACAAAGACAATGATGATGATGGTGGTGATTATAATGATGATGACAATGATTGAGGATGGTGGTGATGATAATGATGATGATAGTGATTTGATGATGATGTGATGATGATGATGAGATTATGATGATGATGATCAATGATGGTAGTGATGACAATGATTGATGATGATAATGATGATGACAATGATCAATGATGGTGGTGATGATAATGACGATGACAATGATCAATGATGGTGGTGATGATAATGATGATGAAAATGATCAACAATGGTGGTGATGATAATGATGATGATGATGATCAATGATGGTGGTGATGATAATGATGATGACAATGATGATGAAGATGATTAAAATAATGGTAAAAACATTGATGGGGATAAGAATGATGATGTTCTTAATGATGATTTGATGAAGATGATGATGATTGATGATTATGAAGACAACATGGATGATGATAATGACGATGAAAATGACCACTAATGGTGGTTATTATAATGTTGATGAAAATGATCAACGATGGTGGTGATGATAATGATGATGAAAATGATCGACAATGGTGGTGATGATAATGTTGATGAAAATGGTTAATAATGGTAGTGATGATGATAACAATGATAATGATTGACAATGGTGGTTATGATAATGATGACGTATATGGTCGACGATGGTGGTGATGATAATGATGATGAAAATGATCATCGATTGTGGTGACGATAATGATGACAACAATGATCGACGATGGTGGTGATGATAATGACGATGATAATGATCGATGATGTTAGTGATAAAAATGATGATGACAATGATTACAAACACCATGATGATGATGAAAATAATGGTAAAAATATTGATGGGATGAGAATGATGATTTTCATGATGACGAATTGGTGGAGATGATGATGAGGATGGAAATCATAATGATGATGATTGATGATTATGAAGACAACGATGGTGGTGATGATAATGATGATGAAAATGATCAACGATGGTGGTGATGATAATGATGATACAATGATCAATGATGGTGGTGATGATAATGATGACAAAAATGATCAATGATGGTGGTGATGATATTGACGATGAAAATGGTCAATGATGGTGGTGATGATAATGATGATGAAAATGATCCATGATGGTGGTGATGATCAGATGATGATAATGATCAATGATGTTGGTGGTGATATCAACAATGGTGGTGATGATATGATGATGACAATAATGATCAAAGATGATGATGATAATGATGAAGAAAATTATCAAAGATGGTGGTGATGCTAATGATGTTGACAGTGATCAATGATCATGGTGATGATAATGATGATGATGACAACAATGATGATGAATGAATGATGATGATAATGATCAACAATGGTGGTGATGATAATGATAATGAAATGATCAAATGGTGGTGATGATATTGATGATATGATTATGAAGACAATGATGATGATGATGAGGATGATGAAAATAATGGTAAAAAAATTGATGGGGATGAGAATAATGATATTCATGATGATGATTTGATGGAGATGATGATGATAAAGATGATGATGGTGGTGATTAAAGAAAATGATCAATGATGGTGGTGATGATAATAATGACAACAATGATCATATGGTGACGATAATGACGACGACAATGATAAATGATGATGGTGATGATATTGATGATGACAATGGTCAACAATGGTGGTGATGAGAATAATGATGACAATGATCCACAATGGTGGTGATGATCATGATGATGACAATGATCAAGGATGGTTGTGGTGATATCAACAATGGTAGTGATGAGAATGATGATTATAATGATCAATGATGGTGTTAATGATTATGATGAAGAAAATAATCAAAGATGGTGGTGATGATAATGACGTTAACAATTAGCGATGTTGGTGGTGATGATAATGATGATGAAAATGATCAACGATGGTGGTGATGATTGTGATGATGAAAATCATCAGAGATGGTGGTGATGATAATGATGATTACAATGATTATGAAGACAATGACGATGATGATGATCAGGATGATGAAAATAACAGTAAAAACATTGATGGGGATGAGAATGATGATGTTTATGATGACGATTTGATAGATATGATGATGAGAATGATGATCAGGGTGACCATGACGATGATCAATGATTATGAAGATAAAAATGACGATGATAATGATGATTGTTATGATCGACGATGGTGGTGATGATAATGATGATGAAAATGATTATGAAGACAATAATGATGATAATGGTGATGATGATAATGAGGATGATGAAAATAACAGTAAAAACATTAATGGAGATGAGAATGATGATGTTCATGAATACGATTTGATGGATATGATGATTAGGATGACCATGATGATGATTGAAGATTATTAAGATAACAATGATGATAATGAAGATGACAATTATTATCGATGGTGGTGATGATAACCATGATGAAAATGGTCAATGATGGTGGCGATGATAATGATGATGACAATGATCGACAAAAATGGTGATGAAAATGACGATGAGAATGATCAATGATGGTGGTGATAATGATGACGATAATGATAAAAAATGGTGGTGATGATCATGATGATGACAATGACCATGATCAAAAATGGTGGTGATGATAATGACAATGACCATGATCAAAAATGGTGGTGATGATAATGATGATGACAATGATCAATGATGGTGGTGATGATAATGATGATGATAATGATCGATGATGGTGGTGATGATAATGACGATGAAAATGGTTGATGGTGGTGATGATAATGATGATGAAAATGATCAACGATGGTGGTGATGATCATGACAATGAAAATGATCAATGATGGTGGTGATGATAATGATGATGACAATGATTATAAAGACAAAGATGATGGCGATGACGATGATGATGATGATGACGACAATGAAAATAATGGTAAAAATATTGATGGGGATGAGAATGATGATGTTCATGATGACGATTTGATAGAGATGATGACGAGAATGATGAGGATGACCATAATGATGATGATGATAATGATGATGAAGATTGATGATAGTGGTGATGATAATGATGATGACAATGATTACAAAGATAATGACAAACGATCAATGATGGTGGTGATGATAATGATTGTGACAATGATCGATGATGGTGGTGATAATAATGATGACGTTAATGATTATGAGGAAACAATGATGATGATGATGATAATGATGATAACAATAGTATGGAATGAATGGGCATGATGAATGATGATGTTGATGATGATAATGATGGAGATGATGTTGAGAATGATAATGATGATGACAATAACAATGATTATGATTATAAATGATGATGGAAATGATGATGAATGATGATGATGAAAATGATCAACGATGGTGGTGATGATAATGATGACAACGATCAATCAACGATGGTGGTGATGATAATGATGAAAAATAAATGATGAAAATGGTGGTGATGATAATGATGATGATGACAATGATCGACAATGATGAAGATAATGATGATGAAGACAATGATCAATGATGTTGGTGATGATCATAATGACGAAAATGATCAAATATGGTGGTGATGTTAATTATGATGATGATAATTACGAAGACACCGATGATGATGATGATGATGACGATGAAAATAACGGTTAAAACATTGATGGGGATGAAAATAATGATTTTGATGATGATGAGAATAATAATATATTATTATGCTCAAAATGATAATGCTGATGAAAATGATCAATGATGCTGGTGATGATAATGGTGATGACAATGATAAAAATTGGTGGTGATGATAATGAAGATGAAGTGGTGGTCGATTGTGGTGATGATATGATGAAAATAATGATAACCGATGGTGTTGATGATAATGATGATGAACAATGATCATCACTGGTGTTGATGATAATGATGATGATGATATGGACGATGAAAATAATCAGGTAAAATTTTTTTATGGGGATTAGAATGATGATGTTGAAGATACCTAGATGACGATATTTGATTGATATGATGATGAAAATGATTATGATGATGACAATGATGATGATTGATGATTATAAAGACAATAATGATGATGATAATGATGAACAATGATCATTGTTGGTGATGATAATAATGATGATAATGATCAATGATGGTGGTGATGATAATGACAACAAAAATGATCGATAATGGTGGTGATGATAATGATGATGAAAATGATCGACGATGGTGGTGATGATGATGATGATGACAATGATCAACAATGGTGGTGATGATGACAATTTTCAACTATGGTGGTGATGATAATGTTGATAAAGAAAATGATGATGATGATGATGATGAGGATGATGAAAATAATGGTAAAAAATTTGATGGGGATAAGAATGATGATGTTGATGATGACAATTTTATCTAGATGATGATGAGAATAATAATATATTATTATGATGATAATGATAATGATAATGATGAGGATAATTATCAATGATAGTGGTTATGTTAATAATGATGACAATGATCTACGATTGTGATGATGATAATGATGATGACAATGATCAACGATGGTGGTGTTGATAATGATGATGACAATGATCCATGATCATTGTGATTATAATGATGATGAAAATGATTACAAAGACAATGATGATGATGATGATGATGATAAGGAAGATGAAAATAACAATAAAAAAATGACGGGTATGAGAATGATGATGTTGATGATGACAATTTGACTTAGATCATGATGAGAATTATGATGATGATGACAATGATGATATTGATGATTACGAAGACAATAACGATGATGACAATGATCAATGTTGTTGGTGATGGCAATGACGAAGACAATGGTAAACGAGGATGGTGATGATAATGATGATGACAATTATCAAAAATGGTGGTGATGATAATGATGATGACAATGATCAACAATGTTGGTGATGATAATGATGACAAAAATGATCAACAATGGTGGTGGTGATAATGACGACAAAAGTGATCGACGATGGTGGTGATAATAATGACGATGACAATGATTGACAATTGTGGTGTTGATGATGAAAATGACAATGATTGACTATGGTGGTGATGATCATGAATGATGAAAATGATTCAAAAATGGTGGTGATGATAATGATGATGATGGTGATAATGATGATCAGGAAGCTAAAAATAATGGTAAAAAAATTGATGGGGTTAGAATAACGATGTTGATGATGAAAATTTGATCTAGATGATGATGAGAAGAATAATTTATTATTATGATGATAATGATTATGATGATGACAATTATCAATGGGGGTGGTTATGGTAATGATGATGACAATTATCTACGATAGTGGTGATGATAATGATGATGAAAATGATCAATGATGGTGGTGTTCATAATGATGATGACAATGATCCATGATGGTGGTGATGATAATGATGATGATAATGATTACGAAGACAATGATGATTATGATGATGATGTTTGAAAATGATGATGATGATGAAAATGATGATGATGATGACAAAAATGAAACAATAATGACAATGATGATGATGACGACAATAAAAATGGTGACGATAGGGATGATGATGAAAATGATGATAATGTTGAAAATGATGATGACGACAACCATGTAAACCATGCAAATGGTGATGGTGACAATGATAACACCATTGATGATGTCAATGATAACGAAAATGTGGACGACAATAATGATGAAAATGGAAAGACCATCATGATAACAATGACATTGATGATGATAATATGATAATTTAGTTTTTGATAATTGTTAATTTTTAATTTTAATTTTAATTTTATAATTATTATTAATATTAAAATTTCTATAGTTTTAAATTTTTATTAATTTTTATTCTTGTGAATTTTTTAATTTTTAATATGCTATTATTTTTTGAATTTATAATTTTTACTAATTTCAATTTATAATTTTTTATTAATTTTAATTTCTAATTTCTATTAATTATAGTTTTTACTTTTTAATGTTTAGAATTTATTTTTTTAATTTTAACTAATTTTAAAATTAATTTTAATTATTAGCATCTTTATATTTTTTAATAATTTTCAAATTATTCAATTAGTTTTAAATATTTAATATAAAAATTTTAATTATTTTAAATTTTATAGTAATTTTTATTTCCAATTTAATTTTATATATTTTTTTAGTTTATCAATTTTTAATTTTATATATGTTATTTTTAATTTTTTTACCTCTATTATTTCTTATTTTTTAATACTTTTTCATTTATAATGTTTTTAATCAATTTTTATTTTATTATTTTACATAATTTTTTAGTTCTATTAACTTTAATTTATAAACTTAATATTTTATATTTCTAATTAATTTTAATATGTAAATTTAATTTTTATACTTTTAATGGTTTTATTAATTTTAATTTTTTTTAAAGTTTTAATATTTAATTTTCTTTAATTTTATGAATTTTTATTAATATTTATTAACTTCATTATTTATTATTTTTATTATTTTTAATTTCTAATTTTCATTAATTATAATTTTTAATTTTTAATATTTATTATTTAATAATTTTAATTCTTATTTTTTTTAATCTTTTAATATTTTATTTACTAGTTTTAATATATATATATCTTATTTATAAATATAATTGAATTTTAATTATGAACAGGCCTATCGACCTATTAATATCACCAAAGGTGATATTGCTAGTAGTTAAATGGAGGAGATATTTAATAAATGGGTTGGCAGTGGTTTTGACATGACATGGTTGTGTACCCATATGAGGTTGACTAGGTCGTTAAAACTCTGCTCTCATGATCATCATCATGTATGTGACTGCACCCTATTTCTATGCTTTATGACACTGTTACACTTGTTATCTATTACTTATCAGGGTTTTATTTTTCACACAATATGGGATTATTTTTCAATCTCATTCTTCTCATACTAAGTATGCTTTGTTTTAGAAATTATTTGAGCTAAAACTTGTAGTTTCTTAATTTACTGATTTGTTTTTATGGTTTTTGTTGTGGACAGTCGGTGGTGGATAATATATCACTGCTGGTGAGGTTCAGCCTCTGGAAGGATGTCATTCTCTAGGGTCATTCTTTTGTTTATTTGAAACTGTTCTTACAACTATAGTAGTGCTTATACAGAAAGTGCGCTCCCACTATGAGGATCCCTCCATAGACTACAACTAAAATTCTAATAACTTAATGAAAATGTGCACTACCCTTTTCTTGAAATGGACAATTTTATACCAGTTGGGCATGGACCTAGTATTCCTCTGCACAAGCCTCTATTGCCCACAAAACAATTGGCTGTCATTGTTCTAGATATCCCATCAATCGGAATAGAGTAGAAGAGATGGTTGTAAGACACATTGAAAATCTCCAGTGCTGCAGATCTTCCAAATTTTAAGGGAATTACACCTGAGAGAGTTTTAGGGAAGATCCATAATGGCCAACGCCGACATTATTGCTGCTACTGTTTCATTATGGAGATTATACAGAAATTGTTACAAATTGATGTTTCCTTGTGTTACAAAGTTGACAAGAATGGACAAAGCCCACTCCACATTGCAGCATCTGTGGGAAATTCATAATTTTTGAGTTGCATTCTCAAGTATGTGAGGAAGTTCGCTATGGAAATTATAGATGAAGAGGGTAGAACCACTTTGCACTTGGCTGCACAAAATTTATAAGTGAAAGTTATATATAAAATTGCGAGTAAAGTTTAATATACAAAATATATAGATAGTCAAAATCGATAAAACTGCAATGGATGTTAAAATTACCTCTAAAGATTTTCATGTTCGCTCTTCATTAAAAATTTGAAAGAAAAAAAAAATCATTACAGGAAATTAAGCTACTCGAAAATTGCAAAGCTACAAGGGGAGCTGACATCCACTGGCACAAGGAGGAGAGGGTTGATTCTGATACAATCAATATTCTTTTTGTTTGTGTCGTGTTGATTGCAAAAATGACATTTCAAGCAGTCTTTATCTTTCCAAGAGGAACTAAGCAGCATGGTGCCAATGGAGTGTCCCCCATACTGATCCAAAATGGACTTTTCAAATTCTTTATCGTGTTCAACTTTCTAGCATTCTTCATGTCTATTGTAGCAACATATCTTCTTGTTTAATAAAAGGTCGCACGTTGCAGCTTGGCTCATTTTATTAGGAAGTAGTCCCATGCGGGGGGCAACTGCAGCTAATTTTAAGGGGTAGATGTTCTAGTGTAATTTTTTTTCCCACAAATTACAAAAAAGTGAATCTTCCCCATAAAAAGTGGAGCAAAGACTGCATAGGAGGGTCATTTCCAGCTACTGGAATAGGTGGGGGGCTGAAATTTTTTGTTGCTACATTCCATTATTTTCAGCCACATGTCAACAGATCTCTGATTAGAGTACAATATATATATGATGGTTTTAAATTATAATATAAATATATAGAGTATTCTCTAAAATCTTTGTAGAAATTATGGGAGAACATGTGACCACAAAGATGTTAATTTCTCCTATAAATTCTCTGTAGTGCCTGCAAATAAAATTATGCCATGCCCTTGCATGGGACCTCTCTATAAGCTCTAGTTTACTACACATGGTGTTGTGATCAATGCTGATATCATTCATAGTAGCCATACATTTGGTGGTGGCTTCCGAGTGGTGGTTCTAGGGGGATTGGAAGATTTTGTGGTATTTCATTACTGAGCATGTTGTGTTTGTTAAATGATTGTATTTATTTATAATAAATATTCTATGACATGATGCTTATAATAAATGTTATGACATCATGTTTTTTTTAAAACTACTGAAGGATGGAATAACATCTTAATTTATAGACCAATCAGATTGAAGATAAATGTATTTTTATAATTATTTTGTTAAAAATTGTGCAGGTTCAATAATCTTTATCAATGTGAAAATTGTATGATTTTTTTAATGAAAATAGTAACAATATGTAATTGGTTAAAAAGTACAATTGACAATAACTAGCTAAGAAAAATTGAAACTTATACTAATCTAATTTTCCTTTCGGGAATACTAATAAAAAGCATATAACTAATAGTTCCAACTACGTACTCCACAACATTATTCCCATAATTTATTTGTATTAAACCTCATTTCTAGTATTCATAATATTATTTATATTACTATGTAGAGTTCGTTTTCTTTAAAAGTCATTTTATAAGTAATAAATGTACAATTAGTAAGGTATTTACGTTGGGACCCTTCATCATTTTTCCACTCTCGCATTATAAATGTCATTTTATTAATCTAATTATGCCCTATGACATCAAAGTAGAGCATATGACATCCTTGTGGCATTCCAACTTATGCTATGTGCAATCACACACTAGGCACGTAAACAATTTGACATGGTTGTGGAATGTGGTGCCTATCCCTCATGCAGGTTCGTAGTCAACGTGAACATGCCCAAAATATTGAACATCCCAATCAATCTTTACACATGGACTAAAATCTGCAACCTCCATGTTCCATTTCTTGTGCCCCACCATCCTACTTCCTACTCAAGTTTAAAGAAATATGGTGCCTGTTCTTTTTATAAAATTGCAAATAGTAATTTAATGGAATATGTAACAACAAATTATGTTGTTACTTATATAGGTAACAACGTAATATGTTGTAGGTAATAACATATTGCGTTATTTCATATATAAATAACAAAATAATGTGTTTTTACTTAAACTGTCAAAATTAACGATGATCTGACAGAAATTATTGTGTACCTATTATGTGGATGTACGTGAGGGATAGGCTTTTCCATTATGGAATGACTAGATTCTATCTTGTCAATAAAGGAATTTCTTTGATTTGGCAGTTTGGTTATTTAAGATCCTATGGAGTATGGCTCCTCAGCAAATAGGTTATCTCCTCCATCTATAGAATGAAATCTCTGAACAATTGTTATGCCAAACAGATATTCTATTGGGATGATTTCCTAAAGTCCCATTAAGGTGATGTTTTGATTTTTTTAAACATGATTACCTTTTTAAGTCAAGGTGTTTGGAGGATATGTTAATGGAAAGTCCTGTGAATACTGGGAGTAAAAACTACACAATATATCTATGAGTATAAACTACACAAGATATCTAGGAATATAAATTGCCAAAGACATCTAGAATACTACCGAAACAACATCAAACAAAGGTTGAAAGTGAGCTATGATGCCTTAGACTTCCTAGAAAGAAATATGTTTTTGTGGTTTGCGATGGTTTTAGGAGGACATGCAACAAATTTATTGTAAGGATCTTGGAGAAATTTAGGAAAATGTAACTTGTGCGTGCAAATCTAAACGTCATAATCTTTGCAATCTTTTTCGTAATTGTTTGTCGATGATTGGGAATGCTATGAATAAATATTGGGAACGTCATGTTATTAGATAAAATATTGAAGAATATTGGAGATAGCGAGCTGAGCATAAAATAGTAAGAAATAAAATAATTCCAAGGTGATATTTTATGTAGTGCCCCATATTTGACACGTCAAAACCCAATGTAAACACCCAAAATTATGGGGATTTTTTTTATAAATGTTTTATAAAACGACTACCTAAATTTTCATAAAGGTTATCGGGTAAAGTGCACCCTTAGACTACATTTAATTTATTTAATTTATTTTCCAAATTTGATATTTTATTTCCCCCAAAGTATTTAACCCGAATACACCCATGTTAAAACATTTATTTATTTAACCATTATCCTAATTTCAATATTAATTTATTTTAATTCCTCACCAAGGTCCCTAGATTATTTATCATAGGCACCCAATTAATTAATTAATCTCATTCCCATTTAAAGTATCCATTCCCACAACTTAAAGTTATGAGGACATGATATGAACCATATGATTAAATGGATTTGGGCTCTTGATCCTAGGTCATTCCAACAAACCCTAGATTTTCTTAAGAAAAGCATTATAATCCTTTATTATTTTGTTTGTTTTGTTTTTATTTATGTGTATGGGTTTGTTTCATGGTGGGAGAGGAAGGGGATACTATGGAGGATTATGGCTCTTCCTCTCATGTAGGAAAGGATTTTATCTTTTTTTTTTTTTTAAATATGCATGGTTAATCTACCCTAACAAGGGTTTCTTTGTTGTCTGATATCCTGGAAAATGACCAGAGATTGAAACCTTTGGTTATCAAACACACATGCACACACGTGGCGAGCACACACACACACACACACACATTCTATCAATAAGGATTCAATTTTTTCTTTTATATCCTCTGTTTCTGATCTAGCTCTAGAAGAGTTTGGAAGGGTAGCTCGGTGTGTTAAGGGCAGCATAGGGACATAGTCAGGGTTGGGGTAAGGCTAGAGTGGTAGGTGTAAATGTTGCGGTGAGAGGTATAAGGTAGGGGATGTTAATAGGGGTGGGGATGTGGTTTTTGGTGATTAGGGGGGCCACACAAGGATTAGAGTGGGGTGGCTACATAGCCCCCATACTGTTATTAAATGGGAGGGGGTTCGGGGTAAGTCATGGCCCTACCGCGGCTTACTCCAAGCCTCCTCAATATTTTTTTTCTTATATAAAGTTTAAAACTCAAACCAAATCGATACCCCCCATTTCCTTTTTTATTTCTTTTTAATTTAAAATGAAATTATTTATATATATGAATAAGAAATCATATTTTCAAATAATCAAACCAATGGTTCCTTAAAAATGTGATCTCATTTATACATGCAACAGGAAATATGATATGTAAATATATACATACATACATACATACATACATACATGCATGCATGCATACATACATACATACATACATACATACATAAATACATACATACATTTATATATGTGTATGTGGATATGGGAATGAAGTATAGTTTTGCAAACTACTGAGTAAGTAGAATTTATGAAATAAGTCACAATTTTTCTAGTTATATCATATTCACATTCTTTTGTATAAAAGAGAGTACAAGAGTGATTTAAACCTAGACAAGTGGTTTTATACAGAATAAAATATCTGACATCAATATGATTTATCATATTTACTTAAGTTTTGAATCTCATATTTTAAAAGAACTTTTATTTGAATATGTTTCAATGTAAGCACTTGAATACCATCCAACAAGTAACTAGTTTCAGCACAAGGGAGGTTTACGTTTCATTATCTAAGAAAGGTAAAGTAATTTACAAGGTTATTTCTCCAAATAGACTTATATGATATGCATTTCAACTTCATACAAGCAAGTTAACAACATGCAAAACATTACAAGGAATACAAGTTTCCTATGAGGATAGAATAAGCCTACTATATTATTTCAATGAATATAAGCACATCCACAACTTTCTTAAAACAAATTTTATAAACATCTCAATAGTAAGGATAAAATTTAATTACATCATGAAAGAATCAAGATTAAAATAGACCAATATTATTTCTCAAGAGATACAAACATAACCAAATCTTTTATTAGACAATGTTTACAAAACATACACAAAGCAAGAATAGAAACTTTTACAACATGAAAGAATCAATTTTTCATTACAACAACATTCCATCTCAAGTAGAGGATAAAATACTCTACCTTTTAAAGACAACCATTTAAGCTCCTTATCAAGGAAGGAGAAATCTTAACAACAAACAGAACATATTTAAGTGCAAGATATAAGACTCATTCCAAGATGGGGAAAACTAAACATGAGTTACAACATAATTACAAGAGAAAAATAAAATACAAGTGGATAATCCTCCCCAAGATGGGGAACAACATAAAAAAATTCCGAAATTTTCTTCTCAAAACTTCAAGCCAAATTTGCATGTTTCTGCTCTAAAAGTAGTCTTCATTGCACAAAAAGAAAGCACCCAGTCACCTCCCAATCCATATGAAATAATGACATGACATATCTAACAAGTTGCAGGACATTCTAGCATCACTCCAAGCCCATGGGAGAGATATTAGCATGCCTCAAGATCTCACAATTGAAGGGAACAAGGGAGACAATCACACACACACACACACACACAACCTTTTTTTTTCACACACATACAACAAACAATGAACAAAACTTATAAGATGAGGAAAACATCCACATCATTCCTCCAAGGGGAAGAGTGGTAAGAAACCCATAAGAAACTAACATTTGAACCAACCATAAAGAAATTATGCAAAATCTCCAAAATTCCCTCCTTATCTCTCCATTCAAAAACACCCTCCTTATATCTCCTTCTTATACACCATTCCTCCTCCTTAGAAGGATTTTCAAACCATAGATGGTTTCCTTGCCAAGGATGGAGGAGGTTCAAACCATATGAAAAATCCTTGTCCACAACAAACCATATGTGGGGAGGAATAGAAGAAGACCATCATGGATTTTCCTTCAAGAAATGTGGTATAAGGAAGGAACAATCCTTCCTCTTCCCAATACATTTCCAAAAATACACCTCAATATGTAGGATGGATTGGAGAAAAGGAAAGGAAAATCAAACACATAATACACCCACAACCATATGCAACAAAAAAATTCAATAACCATTATTTCTTTTCACATTATTCTATCAAATAAAAAACAAGAGTAAGGATCCTACCTCAAAATACAGAAATCCAACTTGAAGAAAAAGAAGTTATCCTTAGCTCCAAGCTCCTAAGCTCTCTCAATCCTAACTCTGAAACCAAGAATGACCAAAATGTCTCAACCTCTCTCCATGAGGGAGTATTAAAGAATAAAAAATTTACAATCCTACAAATAAGAGGGTAACAAGTGTCACCCATCTCATCTCCCCAAAAAATATTCCCAAAGTCTCAAAGAAGATAAAACAAAACCATTTTAGGAGGTAATCTGCCAAATTCCCTAAAATGCAAATAAATCCAACACCCTACAACTTTTAAGAAACACAATATCAAACCATTATTACAAGAATGGTGACATGGGAGGGGTCAAATGGGAGGGAACATCTCATTTGAACATGAAAAGGGACCCCCCTTACCCATAGGTATGGTCCAAAGGGATCATTTCCATGAAAGGAGAAACCCCAAAGTGAAAAGAGGTCCCAAAACTTTCCACATTTAGCCCAAATTTGAGATTAGGCTAAATGGCACAAGGGTTGAGGTAGTAGGGCCCACCCAAGGGGTGATTATGTGGTCCCAACCTCCTAATAACAAGGTTAATTAATCCTAATTCACTTCTAACACATATGGGCACCATTAGGTCCCTAAACTAGTTTATCACAAGACTAAACAAATCACAATAACATAATTACAATAAGGAATCAATCATAGTGTCCCAAACACGAACATGCCAAAAAAATACAAGGATACACAAAATTATGCATGGTTAGGAATCGGCCCAACTGGCCGCTTGTGTAACTCAAGGCAAAACTACCCTAAAACTCACGTACTCTTGTGCCTTATAATCTGCATACTCAATGTAAACATTAAACATACCTTCTCGATAAAATATACTAAAAAATAATCTCAATATATCAATCATGGATAAATCACACTAACTATACCACAATAAATGTCAGTATGAAATGGCTAAATGTTAATCATATGCATTCATATTAACTCAAGCTAACCTATTCATCTAAGCATTACAAGACAACATTCAATTAACCATTACAAATCAAATGATCACCTAGTATGTACGAAAAAACCATATGTAAAGCCATCACGTATGAAATTCAACAAACTGTATCATAACCTAATGATATCTAAAACAACACAATGCAAAAGCTAAGATAATGATCCATAATAATAACTTGGCACCATGCATCCAAATTACCATAAGTTTCATCAAAAGAACCATAATGATAACATATAGTATCCAAATGGTGCTAAAATCCATGTCCATCATCAAATAAAAGTAAAGAGTTAGCGATTGAAATATTGTAAAAAGAGGTGGGCACTACATCCCCCTCTCCTAAAATTAGACTTCCTCATGGAAGTCACTGGAAGAGGTAAGGATATCGAGTCCTCAAAGGTGTAGTATCCTCCCATGTAGCTTTTGTCTCATCATATTTGTCCCACTGCACTCTAACCTCATCTAAGTATCACCCCCAAAGGGTCAATCTCTGATCGTCTAGGATGCACATGGGCTCCAGTCTCTATTGTCCTTTGTCCTCCACCCGTAATGCTAACCAATCAAATAAATGACAAATATCATGCATATATCTACATAAAACTGATACATGAAACACATCGTGAGCATGAGATAGGCATGGTGGCAAAGTTAAGTAGTAGGCAACTGGACATATGATCTCCAAGATCTTAAATGGCCCCACAAAGTGAGGTGAAAGATTGGAACCCTTTCCATAACGGATTTGGCTCTTATGTGACCAAACTCTCAAGAAGACTTTGTCACCCACTAAAAAGTGACGATTAATCTTATTGGTGTTTGCATACACCTTCTGGCATGCCCTAACCTACTCAAGACACTTCCTAATCAAAATAACATGCTACTCTAAGTCCTGAAGGTAAGCCAGCCTAAGTACAACCTTGTCATCTAGCATGTCCCAACTCAAAGGGGTCCTGCAAGGTCACCCATATAAAGCCTGATAGGGAGCCATACTGATAGTTCACTGTGATAATTGTTGTTGTAGGAAAAATTGAAAAGATATAAGTAATATTCCCAATTCTTCTGTTGTTCCATCACATACATATGCAACATATCTTTAAGTACCTGATAAAATCTCTTTGTCTGCCCATATGTCTATGGGTGATATACTGAACTGAAATTAATCTGTGTTCCCAGAGTGGCCTGAAGGGAATTCTAGAAGTATGAAGTGTAGATGGTGTCCCTATCATTTATAATGGTCTTTGGAATCCCGAGCAATCTGACAAAATCCTCCATAAATAATTTGGCAATGGTGAGTGCATTATAGGCAACCTTGGTTAGCGAGAAGTGCATAGCCTTGGTCAACTTGTCCACAATGACCATGATGGTTTCATGATGATAAGAAGACATATGTATACGGATAATGAAATACTTGGAGATGATGTCCCATTTCCACTCGGGAATGTCATTCAAGGAGATAAAATACCTGCAAGATGAGAAAGCTCGGCCTTGACCCTATGACACTCAAGAGAACGAGATACAAAATATTTTATATCTCGACAAAGACCAGGCCAATAATATAAATTTCTTAGATTGGCATGTATCTTCTTCACTCCTAGATGTGCTGCATATGGGGCTTGATGAGCGTCTAAAATAATGAAGCTGTGAAGATCACCTGTCTTAGGCACATAAATTTGCCTCTGAAACCAAAGTAAACCATCTTCCTCTAAAATACACCTAGCATACCTTCCCTCTAAGGAAACCTATGACTCAAACATCTGCTTAGCACCTTCATAAAACTTTTCCTCTGGAAGATGCTAAATAATTCTACCTCTAAGGTCTAACTGTAGAGTCATAGTGGCAATCACATCTTGTCATCTACTCAAGGCATATGCAACGACATTCTCCTTTCCCTTGATATAATGGACATCCATGTCATACTCACATAAGAACTCCATCTAATGTCATTGATGAGTGTTGAGGTTCAGATGTGAGAATATATGCTAAAGGATGCGATGATCGGTCCTTAAAATGAAAGGCCTACCCAAAAGGAAATGACGCCAATGCACTAAAGCATAAACTACTACTACAAGCTCCCAAGTCATTGGTAAGATAGTTAATCTCATAATCCTTGATATTACGTGACTCAAAAGAAATTACCCAATGATTCCGCATAAGAAATAAACCCAAAATCTCTAATGAAGCATCAGTGTAAACCAAAAAATATCCTGTCAGATCTAGAACTGCTAAGATAGGTGCCGTGGTCAGTCTCTCCTTAAGTAATTGAAAAAACTGCTCACACTTGTCTGACTAGTCAAACTTCTTCCCTTTTCACTTAACAGAAGTACTAGGATGCACAATCCTATAAAATTCTTCTACAAATCTACAGTAAGACTCTACTAATCCCATGAAAATCCTCACCTCTATCATTGATGTGGGCACTGTCCAATCAAGAATGACTTGAATCTTAGAGGGATCTACCGAGATACCCCCACTTGAAATGATGTGACCCAAGTACTGAATCTCTCACTAAAGTAAAATGCACTTCTCTAGGTTCCCAAAAATATTTTGATCCCCCAAAACCTATAGTACCTGTCTCAAATATTCCTTATGTTCCTCTTCAAAATGAGAATATATAATTAAATCATCTAAATACACCAAGACAAAATGGTCCAAGAATTTCTAGAAAACCCCATTCACGAGGCTCATGAAAATATTGGGGGCATTGGTCAAACCAAACGGTACACATAATGCCCATAATGAGCATGGAAAGTTGTTTTGTGAATATCTACATTTGTAATGCACAACTGATCATATCCTAACTTGAGATCAATCCTAGAGAACACTATGTCTCCCCTCATCTAATCAAATAAGTCTACAATCATCGGAAGTGGATAACAGTTCTTAATTATGACCTTAGTAAGCTTCCCAACATAAATCCTGAGAGAACCGTCCTTCAGAAAAAAAATCTGCACCCCCCATGGGGAAACAATAGGGTGAATAAGGCCCTTCTCCAAGAACTCCTCTAATTAAATCTTGAGCTCATGAATATCTAGATTTCTCATCCAATAAGGTGCCCAAGAAATAGGCACTACTCTTGGTACAATATCTATGTTGAAATCCACCTCTCTACGGGGTGGTAAGCTAGGAAGCTTTCTTGTAAACACTTCTTCAAAATCCCTCCATACTGCATGCTCATCAAGAGGTGACTTCTCTGAATTACTCTCTGATCGATCACTAATCATGATCGTAAACAACATACATCCCTTACACATGCTCTGTTTCAGTTTCTTATATGAGATCATACGTAAAGAAATAGGCCTCTATATGCTAGAGATAACAACTGAGTTCCCAAGGTGATCCTGACATTCAATGATCTTCTCTCTACAGTCTACTTTTTCCCAATGATATTTAATTTAGACCATGCCAAGAAAAACCTCATAAAACCTAACGGCAACACTCGAAGGTCCAAGGTAGTAGAGAATAATCCCAAAAGGAGTATACAACTCTACACATAGGCATCCACTGTGAGTTTGGCCTAAATGCCAAATTGAACTTCTAACTATCTGGTTGTATAGCCACCACTATCCCAAATCGGTCGACTATAGATGGTGATATAAAATAATCCCTTCAACCCAACTCAAAAATAACTGAGACATAAATACTCCTGATAGTACTTTTTGTCTTGATAACTGTTGCTTGATGCTCAACATGGTGGTTATCTACTGTTGTGTAGACATTATGGGCATGTCCTAATTCTGCCAATGTCTACTAATATTTTAAATGAACTCTTATTCAAATATGTTTAAATTTAAACACTTGAATACCATCCATTTGAATACTACAAGTAACTAGTTTCAGCACAAGGGAGGTTTACATTTCATTATCTAATAAAGTTAAACTAGATTACAAGTTTGTTTCTCCAAATTCACTTATATGATATGCATTTCAACTTCACAGAAGCAAGTTAACAACATGCATAACATTGCAATGAATATGAGTTTCCTATGAAGATCTAGAATAATCCTAATATATTCTTTCAATGAATATAAACGCATCCACAAATTTATTAGAAAAAAGTTTACAAACATCTCAATAGTAAGGATAAAATTTTATTACATCATGAAATAATCAACATTACAATAGACCAATATTCTTTCTCAAGAGATACAATCATAACAAAAACTTTCATTAGATAATGTTTACAAAAAATGCAAAAAGAAACAATAGAAAATTTTTACAACATGAAAGAATCAATATTTCATTACAACAACAATCCCTCTCAAGGAGAGGATAAAATACTCTACATTTCGAATACAACCATTTAATCTCCTTATAAAGGAAGGAGAAAACTTAACAATAGATACAACATATTTAAGTGCAAGATACAAGATTCATCTCTAGATATGCGACAACTAAACAAGAGTTACAAGATCATTACAAGACAAAAATAAAATACAAGTGGATAAGCCTCCCCAAGATGGAGAATGACATAACAAAAATCCCAACTTTTCTTCTCCAAACTTCAAGCCAAATCTGCATGTTTCTTCTCCAAAATTAGTTTTCATAGCACAACAAGAAAGGGTCTGGTTACCTCCTAATCCATATGGCATCGTCACATGTCATCTCTAACAAATTGGAGGATATGCTAGCATCCCTTCAATCCCATGGGAGAGAGAGTAGAATTCCTCAAGAATGCATAAGTGAAGGGAACAAAGATAACACTCACAGACACAACTTTTTTTCACACACATACAACAAGCAATGAAAAATACTTATAGCATGAGGGAAAAATCCATGTCCTTCCTCCAAGGGTAAGAGTGGTAAGAAACCCATAAGAAACTAAAATTTTAACCAACCATACGACAATTATGAAAAATATCCAACATTCCTTCCTTATCTCTCCATTCAAAAACACCCTCCTTATCTCTCCTTGTTATACACCATGCCTCCCCCTTGGAAGGATTTTCAAACCAAACATGGTTTAATTTCCAAGGATGGAGAAGGAGGTTCAAACCATATGAAAAATATTTTTCCATAACAAACCATATGTGGGGAGGAATAAAAGAAGACCAACATGGCTTTTCCTTCAATCCATGTGGTATAAGAGGGAATAATCCTCCTTCTTCCCAATACATTTCCAAAATTCCACCTTAAATTTTAGGATGGATTGGAGAAAAGGAAAGTAAAAAAAAACACACAATACACCCAAAACCATATGCAACAAACAAATTTCAAGAACCATTCTTTATTTTCACATTATTCTATGGAATAAAAAAAAAGTGTATAGAGCCTACCTCAAAATATATCAATCCAACTCCAAATAAAACAAGTTCTCCTTAACTCAAAGATCCCAAGCTCTCCCAATCCTAACTCCAAAAGAAATAATGACCAAAAATTCCTAACCCCTTTCCATGAGGGACTATAAAAAGAATAAACAATTTACAAAGGGCGACAAGTGTCACTCACCTCATCGTCACAAAAAAAATTACCAAAATCATAAAGAGGATAAAACAAAACCATTTTAGGAGGTAATCTCCTAAATTCCCTAAAATTCAAATAAATCATACCCCCTACAATGTTTAAGAAACATAAAAAACTAACCATTATTACAATAATGGTGACATGATATGGGTCAAATGGGAGGGAAAATCCCTTTTGTCCATGAAAAGAGTCTCCATGCCCATAGGTATGGTCCAAAGCAATAATTTCCATGAAAGGGGAACCCCTAAAGTGAAAAGAGGTCCCAAAAATTGCCACATTTATCCCAAATTCGAGATTAGATTAAATGGCACAAGGGTTAAGGTAGTGGGGACCACCCAATGGGTTATTATGTGGTCCTAACCTCCTAATTTAACAAGGTTAATTAATCCTAATTCACTTTAAACACTTGTGGTGACAATTAGGTCCCCAAACTAGTTTATCACAAGACTAAACAAATCACAATAGCATAATTACAATAAGGAATCACTCGTGGTGTCCGAAACACGAACATGCCACAAACATACAAGGATAGTCATAATCTAAAAAATTATGGTTTGTGCCCAACTTTGCATAGTTTCCTAAGAGTCCCCAAAAAGGGAGATTACAGTGGTATTAGAGCATCATCCTCCCAGCCTGTTGTGTTGTAATGTCCCTTTTTCCCACTTGATAACTATTATTTGGTGTTCTTACCATTCCTTCTCCATGGCAAATATCTTTTATTATGAATTCTTTATTTTCCCTTAATCCATCGGTAATTTTAATGATAGTGATAATAATCAACAACATACTCTTTAGGGTTGTGGACGAAAATTGTGTTGGTATGAAAATGCAAAACTAAGAGTTGAGCTAACTAATTCCTTAAACTAACATAAATATCAATCTACCTTTGATTAATCTAGATGAAAAGGGATAGGGCACAATACCTTCACTTACCAAGGTATAATTCCCTTTGATTTTTTTATGTTCTCAAGATGTTGGATTGTATTGCTTTGCTTCATATTTTATGGGATGATTTGGACAACATCTCCCCTTTAATTTGATGAAGATTACTTGATGAAAATCAATGGATGGATGATTGGATTGGATTGAAGATGGATTGATAGATTGATTAGGTAATAAAATAGCATAGATTTGATATGAATTTGTGACTTGGATATCATGGAGGAGGAGATATAAATTTATAGTCGAGGAGTGGAGGATTCAATGGCTAAGATGAAGCCATGTTGGATTTAGATCAAGGGTGGAGGATGCATGAGAGAATGGAGAATTGTAGAATGGAGATTTCTAGAATTTGAGAGAGGTTTCCATGGAGAGTTGAAGGTTTATTTAAATTTTAAAATGGAGGGAAGTTTAGAGAGGTGTCTAGAAATAGAATCCTCTAGATTTAGTTGTGTGAGGATGTGATTAGATTAAGATTAGATTAGGTTAGGGAATAGGCCTAGTCAGCCGCTTGTGTAACTTGAGGCACAACTACCCTAAAACCCACGTTCTACTGTGCCCTATAATTTGCACACTCAATGTAAACATTAAACATACCTTCCCGATAAAATATACCAAATAAATAATCTCAATAAATCAATCATTGATAAATCACACTAACTATACAAAAATAAATGTTAGTATGAAATGGCTAAATGCTAAGGATATGCATCTATATTAACTCAAGATATACTTTCGATTTAAGCATTACATGATGACATTCAATTTACCATTACAAATCGAATGATCACCAAGTATACGAAAAAACCATACGTAAATCCATCACATGTGAAATGCAACTAATTGTACCATAACCTACTGATATCTAAACCCACACAATGCAAAAGCTAAGATAATGATCCATAATACCAACTTGGTGCTATGCGCCCAAATCAACATAATTTTCATCAAAAGAACCATAATAAGAACATATAATATCCAAACGGTGCTAAAATCCATGTCCATCATCAAATAAAAGAAATGAGTTGGTTAAAGAACTATTGTAAGAAGAGGTGGGCACTACATCCCGATCTCCTAAAATTAGAATTCCTCCTAGAATTCACTGTAAGAGGTAAGGATATCAATCCCTCAAAGTTGTATCATCCTCTCATGTAGTTGTTGTCACAACATATTTATCACACTGCATTCTAACCTCATCCAAGTATCTCCCCCAAAGGGTCAATATCTGATGGTCCACGATGTGCATGGGCTCTAATCTCCATTTCCCTTTGTCCTCCACCTGTAATACTGACAAATCCAATACATAAATCATGCATATAACTACATAAAAATGATACATGAAACACATCATGGGCCCGGACTCGGCGTGGTGGAAAAGATAAGTGGTAGGAAACTATACATATGACCTTCAAGATCTCTAATGGCCCCAAAAAGTGAAGAAAAAGCTTATAATCCTTTCCATAACAGATTGGGTTCTGATGTGGCCAAACTCTCATGAAGACGTTTTCACTCACTGCAAAGTGATGATCATTACTCTTGGTGTATACAGATGCCTTCTGGCATGCCACAGCCTGTTGAAGATGTTTCTTAGTAAAAATAACCTGCTGCTCTAAGTCTTGAAAGTAATCTTGCCTAAGTACAACCTTTTCATCTAGCATGTCCCAAATTCAAAGGGGTCCTATAAGGTCACCCATATAAACCCTGATAGGGAGTCATACCGATAGAACTATGATAACTGTTGTGGTATGAATACTTGACAACGTTCAAGTAACCCTCCCAACTCTTTTGTTGGTCCATCACATACATGCGCAACATATCCTCAAGTACCTGATTAACCCTCTCTGTTAGCCCAAATGTGTCTGGGTGATATGTTGAACTGCTATTAATTTGCATTCCTAGAGTAGATTGAAATGAAGTCCACAAGTATAAAGTGTAGGTGGTGTCCCTATCATTGATAAAGGTGTTCAGAATCCCTTGCAATCTGACAATATCCTCCATAAATACTTTGGCAATGGCAAGTGCATTATAGGTGACCTTGGTTATAGGGATACCGACAATGAAATAATTAGAGATGACATCCCATTTCCACTCAGGAATGTCGTTCAAGGATATAAAAGACCTTTGGGATTGGAATGTTTGGCCTTGACCCTATGAGGCTCAAGAGAGAGAGCTAAAAATATGCAATATCCCGATGGATACTAGGATGATAATATATCTCTTAGATCGGTGTGCATCTTCTTCACTCCTGGATTTTCTGCATATGGGGCTTGATGAGCTTATGAAAGAATGAAGCTGTGAAGATCACCTATCTTAGGCACATAAGTCCTAAATGTTCCTCTAAAACTGAAGTAAACCATCTACCTCTAAAATACACCCTGCATACCTACCCTATAAGGAAGCCTATGACTCAAACATCTGCTTAGCACCCTCATAAAACATGTATTTTGAAAGATGCTAAAGAATCCTACCTTGAAGGTCTAACTATAGAGTCATAGTGGAAATCACATGTTGTTTTCTACTCAATAAATCTACAACAACATTCACCTTTCCCTTGATATACAAGAAATCCATGTCACACTCACATAATAACTCCATCCAATGTCATTGACGAGCGTTGAGGTTCGGCCGCAATAATATTTACTGAAGGCTATGATGATTAGTCCTCAAAATGAAATTCCTACCCAAAATGAAATGATGCCAATGCACTAGAGCATGAACTACTTTTGGAAGCTCCAAGTCATGAGTAGGATAGTTAAGCTCATAATCCATGAGCTTAATGCAACTCAAAAGAAATGACCCAACACTCCCGTATAATAACTATGCTCAGTCCCTCTAATGAAGCATAAATGCAAACCAAAATTCTCCTATCAGATCTGGAATTGATAAGATAGGTATCATGGTCAGTCTCTCTTTAAGTAACTAGATATCCTTCTCACACTTCTCTAACCAGTAAAAATTATCCCCTTTTCTCTAAAGAGAAGTAATAGGATGTGTAATCCTAGAAAAGTCTTGTACAAATCTATGGTAATACTCTTCTAATCCAATGAAACTCCTCACCTCTGTCAATTTTGTGGGCGTTGGGAAATCAAGAATGGCTCAAATCTTAGAGGTATCTATTGAGATATCCTCACCTAAAATGATGCGACCCAAGTTTTGAATCTCTAACTGAAATAAAATACACTTCTTTAGGTTCCCAAAAATCTTTTGATCTCTCAAAACCTATAGTACCTATCTCAAATGTTCCTTGTGTTCCTCCTTGGAACAAGAATATATCAATATATCATCTAGAAACACCAAGACAAAATGGTCTAAGAAGTTCCTAAAAACCCCATTCATGAAGCTCAAGAAAACAACTGAGGCATTGGTCAAACCAAAAGGTACAACAATGAACTCATAATTCCCATAACAAGTGCGAAATGCTATTTTGTGAATATCTACATATTGTGACCTTATTTTGCTACCTGAAATCAACACAAAGCCTGACTGAATTGTCCTCATTCTTCACAAAAATAACTAGTGTCCCCCATGGGGACACACCAAGGAAAATAAGGCCCTTCTCTAACAACTCCTCTAACTAAATATTGAGCTCATGAAGCTCTAGAGTCATCATCCGATAAGGTGCCCTTGATATAGGAGATGCTCATGGCATTAGATCTATGGTGAAATCCACCTCTCTATAGGGTGGTAAACCAACAATATTTCTTGCAAAAACATCTAAAAAATCCCTCAATACTACATGCTCATTAAGAGGTGAATGTTATGAATTACTCTCTGATCGGTCACTAATCATGATTGCAAACATCTAACATCCGATGTGCATGATCTATTTGAGTTCCATAGCTAAGATCACATGTAAGGAAATAGTCCTTTGTATCCCAGAGATAGAAACTAAGTTCCCAAGGTCATTCCTACGCTCAATTATCTTCCCTCTATAGTTTAGTTTGGCCTGATGAGACTCAATCCAATCCATGCCCAAAATAAGCTCATAGGAACCTAAGCTAAATACTCAAAGGTCCAAGGTAGTGGAGAATACTCCAAAAACGAGTATACAAATCTCCACATAGGGATCCACTGCGAGTATGGCCAAATAGGCCAAATCGACTTGCCAACTATTTGAATCCCTAGCCACCACTAGACGACACTGGTCAAATATATATGGTGATATAAAAGAATCCGATGCACCTGAATAAAAAATAACTGAGACAAAAATAATCTTGATAGTATATGTCATCTTGATAATCATGGCCTGATGCTCATCCTAGAGGTTATCTACTACCGTGGAGACACAATGGGTGTGTCCTATGTCCTCCACTATTTACGCGGAGATAGGAATTCTATGTCTATCAATGTTGGCGGGTTTGTATGGACACATACACACATAGTGATCATGGGACCTAGAAATGAATCATTGTATTGCACCTCTCTTAGAAGGGGTCCCTCATGTACTCTGATGTACTGAACCTATTGTCTCGACCCTAACAAAATTCTAAGTATGGGTTGGTTATACCTTATGGGAACCTTGTCTCCTGGGTCAACGCATGGTGTTGTGTCCCACTTGTTGTCCCGAATATTCGAGTAGGGATGGTAAATGGGCGGTATCCAAGGTGGGTTCGCGTGAACACCCCGTTCACGCAAACACGTTTCAGGAAAAGAGACACGCAGGCCATTATCTTGTCACGTGTCGCATTTGATTAGGTTCGCGCGAACCACTCGTTTGCATGAACCCCTTTCGCGCGAAGGTTGTTCGCACGAACCCCCCCATTTATATAGTGGAGGCGCTACGGAGGAAATCATTTTCCTCTGCCCCGCCTCATTCACGTGAAGTTTTTTCCCATGACCGACCAAAGCCTAGAGCCCACCACACCAGACCCACCACACCAGTGAGCCCACCACACTAGCTAAGAGCCCACCACACCAGTGAGCCCACCAGCAACGAAGCCCACCAACGACACCCACCAACGATGAGCCCAGGTATGTTAACCATTTCGATATTACAGTGGGCAAAAAAAATTTAAACCCATTTTTTAGGAAAATCGTAGCCATTAAAATACCTTTTTTTGCAAAACCATGGCTCATTTTTTTGGTAAAACCCCATTTAAAATCTTAGCAAAACCCTAGCTCATTTGATTTGCTGGTGTGTTAGGAACCCTAACTAGAGTTTGTAGGTCCTTAATAAGTATCCAGGATTTGTTTTGAAATCTATATTTCTACACAGTTATAGTTTTTTGTGCGGTGGTGAGACTATTGCTGGTTTAGTCTTTATAGAACTTGGTGGTTGTTAGCTTGATTTTTTGTTGACAAACAATTAATGGGATTTGCTTTCAGCTGAATTGTGTCATGACTTGTTTTGAAAAGTGTAGTAAGAAATTCAAATGTATTACATATATTTATTACCAATAACATTTTTATTTTATTTCTTAATTCGAATAGGAATTTTCAAATATAGCTTAGCTTGATTTTGTTATCTCAAACTTTATTGATTTTGTATTTTAGTAGTATGACCTTTGTATGAATATGAAGCATAGGCTAGTTTATGAGATGTACTTTTAAATGATGTTTTGAGGAATAATAGTATTTCTATTCTCAGTGGCCATGGTATGGAATAATATGCGACTGGTTGTTTTCATTATTATGTTACGAGTATACATGTTGAGTTGTATAAGCCAAAGTTTCCATCTGAAATTCCATAGTTTCATTGTACATATGTTTCTCTAGAAGTTTGAATTAGGTTAATCCACGTCATTTTGTATAATCCAAAGACAAGACCTGTTTTTGGTGCATCTGTAATTTTTGTTAATAGTTTGTTTCAATTTCACAAGACTATTCTATCAGTAAAAAATGTACATGCATTTCTTTAGAAGCGATGCATGAAATGCATTTTATACTAGAGTGTGATAATGTACTTTAGATGCTTGTCTGCAATATCTAGGGACATCTTGTATAATTTAGTGTAGCTTCTAATTTTTATCCATCTGGAATTTTTTTGTTGTGATATGAATTTCACCTATTATAAGTTTGACTTAGTGTAGCCTTTTTAGATTTTTCTTAATTATGGCTATTCACTCTTCATGAATCATCATCTCTTTCGACACTTTTGTAGCCTCTTATGATTTTGGTTACAATTTTTTGTTCTAATTCTTTAAGCACACCATTTATAAATTTGGAGACCTATATGACTAAGGTTTAGGAGCTTCTGATATATTTATGCATACCTAAGTAATGGTGACCAGGTTGATTAACATACATTGGTCTGATGGGTACAAGTGTTACAATGTCTAGAAGCACAAAGCACACAAGGTTTACAAAGTCAGAGACTTGTATGATTGAGGTTCAGTGACTTTGGGTATATTTGTGTATACCATTAAGTAATGGTGGTCTGATTGATTTTCTTACATATCAGCGAGGGAACGTGGGAGTCCACTAAGGAAATCATATGGCTCTTAAAGAATACCTGATTCACTTTTGAATATGTGATTAGGGGTGTTACCAGATGGTTATACCACTTAGTGAATGAATTTGCATGTAGCTTGAAGTTTGTTGGTTTGATCTCTTGTGCTCTTTAAAGAAATAATAGAACCAGAAGAGTGATAACTATAGAATGGCCCCACGATAAGTGAAAGCTACCATCCTTGAGTGCATGTGCATCCCTATGAAATATAAAAGCACCAAGGAATTCATATAGCTTTTGAAGAAGATATGACTTACTTTTGGATCAAAAATGTGCTTTGTTTCTAGATATGTGATTAGTAGTGTTATCCAAAATTCACCCCCAAGGTAATTTTGATAACATGCAAGCAATTATATTGATTCAGGGCAAAAAGTCATGTTTCTAGGGTCCCCTCATATTTTTCTAACTCCCCTGTCCAAGAGGAAGAGAGTAAGTTCTGAGAAAATGCGAAAAAAAGGTTCAAGAAAGCAAATAGGTCGATCCAGAAAAAATCGTGAAAATTGGCTAAGTCCTGCTCAAGGTCGCCTCCGGGACGTGTGGGACAGAAAGGCGCGAACCGGCCGGTTCGGCCGAAATCAGCACAAACAGTCCGAAACGCAGTAGGGACAAATGGGACAAAAGTACGCGGCGGGCGCGAAAAGCCGATCCGGCCGAAAGAGGAAGAAAAATTGGCTAAGTGTTGCTCGGGATGTTTGGGACAAAAAGACCTGAACCGGCCGAACCGGCTGAAATGAGCATAGGCAGTCAAAAAACGATTGGGACATCTGGGCCGAAAAGGCGCGAACCGGCCGAACCGGGCGAAAAAGGTCGAGTCAGTCCGAAGGCAAATGGGGCAGCGGGACAGATGGACGCGAACCGGCCGAACCGGCCGAAATCAGTCAAGGCAGTCCAAAAACAAAGCGGGCCAAGTGGAACAAAAATGCGCGAACCGGCCGAAATGAGCACAGGCAGTCAAAGAGGCATTTGGGACGACTGGGACAAATGGGCCCGAACCGGCCGGATCGGCGGAAATCAGTCAAGACAGCACTAATCAAATGGGACATCCGGGACAAATGGAGCCGAAGGATCCGAGGACCAATCAGATCATGACACGTGTCGCAGGAGGAAAAGTCAACGTTTGGTCCGGAAACTTCAAACGGCCATAACTTTTGACTCCGAGCTCCGATTTTGATAAAATTGGACTTTCTGGAACGAGCACGACGTCCTCTACGCCACAAAAACTGGATTTCTTATTTTTAATGAGGGTAGATATATTTAAATAAGGGAAACGTGTTCGGCTTTAGTCAGTTAATGCTCATTCCCGTCAAATGACAGAAAACGCCTGCCAGGCCCAAAAGAGCTGCCCGCACTCAGAAGGCCATAAATTTTGCATTTCTCAACGAAATCACACAAAATTAGTACCGTTGGAATCATGGTTCCGAGCCCGATGCACAGAAATCAAGAAATTCCAGATTTGATCAGAAATTGATTGAGTTTTTTAAGGAACTGTGGCCGGGTTCAGAACAGTGTTGTATTTGGTAGCTGGGAGTGCAATTAAGAGGCATGGTCATCATTCTTTCTCTGCCGCAGCACATGGGACAGTATGGGGAGCCTTTTGCAAGTAATGTATACCCATTCCACTCAATTTAATGCCTCTTACAGGTGGTTGAAGGACAGATTTCGGGATTTCCATTTTCCCTTCTCTTTTCCTTCTCATTTTTCTATAAATTGGAGTGTTGGGCTCATTGTAAAGGGAGAGAGTTTTTGGGTAACAAAGCTCTGTCAAAATTTCTTTGTGAAGCCAGTGTGTTGCAGGCCCTTGTAGTGGACTCCTTGCATGGTGATCCAGGCCCTTATCTTGTAATAGACTGAATTGTGCATACCAGCTACCAATAAAATACAAGTTTGTGGATGTATCTTCCCCTGCTGTGCTTTCTTGCATTCTTCTTGCCCCTTTAATCTTTCTACAAGTATATTGTGTCTATTTATTATGTTCTTGCAGGAACTCATTATCATTGTGTGTGCTTGGAATATTGTTGTGAATGCATTTTGCTAGATTATGGTGAACTGTCATCACCTCTTCTAGTGTGCACTTTGCCTCTGTATTTCACACATTTGGAGATTACTCTCACATCCTCCTTTTCTGGTGTATCACCGCTTTAGTGTAGGCTTTCATTTTATACATTTTCTCTCCCTGGTCCCTTGGAATTTTAGATTAGAACAGTTAGCCTGCCTGCACTGGAGTAGATTGTGGCAGGTAGTTTAGGAGCAAAAACCAGCTTTCTCTGGAGTTCTATCTCAAGTAGCAAGTCCCACAACTTGGAGATAGTACCCATGTTATCCAATCACACTGTGAGTTCAAATGCATGCACAAGGGTGTTGTGATTCGGTGATAACAAGTAGCACTTGTGATTGAATTTGCACATAGCTTGAAATTAGCTGGTTTGGTCCTTTGTGCGTCATAAGAAACAATTGTATTAGCAGGGGTGCTAAAATTATGGAATAGACCTAGGTTTATTGAAGATATGTCAATCACCCCACAATTGCATATAGACATAGATATGATTAAGATAAAATAAGTACAATAATATATAAAGAGCAGAGGTGGAGGGTTAGGAACCCTAACTAGATTTTGCAAAGAACTAACTTTAGAAACCCTTAGACTTGTTTTCAAGACTTGTAATTTTGAACAAATCTGGTGCAGGGGTTATAGAAATTTTCAGTATATATTTCTTATATGAACACTTACTTCCTAGATACATGTCCTCTTGAAAGAGATTCCAAGGCTTGTTTGAACTAACTCACACTTCCCTTGTACTAAGGATATCCTTTATGAAGTTCAATAGCACCATTTCTATGCTCCAAACACCTTGAGGTCCATTGATATCTAACACATACTCATAAGAATACTAATATATATATGAAAGGAAAACCATGAGATATCCATACCTTGGTTGTTGATTATGACTCCCTTGTTCATAAGCCTCCATCATCCAACATACCCTTCCTGGCCTGTATTGACCATCCCACACACTCTGATCCTTTAGAAAATCACTAAACAGGTATACCCTTACCAATGTAAGACTAGACCTAGGTAGGCCTCTTGGTCTAAGTTCTCAAAACAATATGCAGATTCATGATTCATCCCCAACACTCATATAACACTTCATCTTACCCACTACAAGGCCTTTAGACCCTTCATTTGATTCTACACTTTCTCTTCATACTAGTTCTCCAATTAGGCCTTGGTTTCCTACTAGCCCTTTCCCTAAGCAAACTCTATAGTATCTCAAGATCTCCTGAAAAAACTATGTCACTTCTCCAGTTATTTGGAGACCCTTTACCCCCTTAAAAATGCACACAAATTCTATAAATTCCTACCATCATTTACCAAGCATGGAGTTGTTTGTGCTCCCATCATGTAGAGCCTTCCTATCAAATTGCCAAGGTCTTCCAAACGGTGTATTCCATACATCCATGGGATTATATCACACATCACTTCATCATCGTACAACCCAATATCTCTTCAAAAAACAAGACATCTTATATGGATTTAGATGTGTAAATTTCTCTAGAACAAGCTTGTCTACCCTCTCATTGGTCACAAGATTTTCAAGGCTATTGCTATCAATAATCACCTTACAATACTTAACTCTAGGTTTGCATACAGTTCGTAGGCTTCAATAATACTTGCTTCATCATATGAGCTACCCCTTTACTTTAGTTCCTTCTATGTAATTTGCTTGTGCAACACTTTTCTCAATAGCTTGGGCAATATGAATGCACATACCCATAAATCCTCTACATCTTCTTCATCAAAAGTATCATCTTCCTCTATAAGAATATACCCTACCCCTAAGTGCAGTATTCTCAATCTGAGAATTGTTGGCTTCTTCATGATGGATATGTTTTTCTCTACCAAAATTAGTTTTTCCTCTCCTTTAGAATAATCTTCCTCTTCTTTGATGTTGTTACATTAACTTCTAGTTCTCTTTTCTTTCACCTTCAAATCCCATTGATAAGCTTCATCTATCAAATGAAAACTTATAATCCAAACTCGTCTTGAATGGAAATATGCAAACCTTTTACCTAGCTTTATTTCTTCTCTTCACCATCTTCAATATGGCTACTTATAATGGTGACCTTGTATATAACTCGTTGATGCAATATTTCACATTCATTAGTTCTGCACTTTCTCAAATAAACCCATTTGATAATTTGTAGGTAAGAACCTACCTTTCAACTTCCTAATCATTATGTAGTAAGATTTGATCTTATATTTATTTCTTCTTGATCTCCACATGCTCTCACCACAAGTATGAATTTCCTTTTAGGTTTGATTCATGCGAACATTTCTTGAATTCCTCCATTTTATCAATATAAAAAAGAATTCTAACTGACCAATCCATTCAATGAACTCTTCAAGACACAAACTCCATGAGTAACTCAGAGTGTCCAATCTAAACTTACTTTCCATTCTAGTAATGGCCCTTTAAAAATCTATCTTCTAGTCCATATCAAAATTCTTCTACCTAAAAATCAGGTGCTACATCTCCATCTTCACTTACATCTGCAACAATTCCATGACACATTGTGTAGTCTCCATACCCTCCAACCAGACCTAGATTTCTCTTAACATCTCTATCAAATCTAAAACTCTCGGGGCTCTCCCCTCTCAACTAGTATGATTGTATATATAAAATCTACAACTCTTGGGGCTCTCCCTCGTCATTACTCCTTGCGACTAGATATATATACAATTTCAATGACTTCGCTTCGAAAATCCATTGCGAACTGTATATATATTTGTCTTTTATGGATAAGTATTCGCAGTATTTTCCCTTGAAAACATGAATAAAGCAAACGTGTCTACACTAAGCAATCAGGGCTTCCTCAAACTGTTTCACTCCCCCGTACCCTTCAAGGGATTCCTCGGGCTCTGATACCAAAGTTAGCAGAAGAAAACTAAGAAAGAAATAAGAAGAACAAATCTACACACTTCCAAAATGTACATGACAGGGAAATTTTTTATGAAGAGGTGGTTACAAATAGTTTTTAGTTTTCATACAGTTAGAGATAGTTCCCAACTGTTTAACTGTTGATTATTACTATAAATATTCAACAGTGGATGCTGGAAATCTATCTGAGGTGAAGTTCTTTCTTTATGATGACTCTTGAGTCCTGTGTAAGAGAGATAAATTAATGTTACAGTTTTCCATTCTTTACCATATCTTATTATTATTATTATTCTTATAACATGTCATTTCCTTTGTTGATGAATATATCAAAAACATTGCAGGAAGCTCTCAAGAAAATACTTGTGCCACCCTTTTTTAGTTTGTTGTTTGGAGCCAGAGGTGAAAGGAAGGGGCATGTCATTAGTTAGTTCTTGCATAGAAACAATTTCTAGTACTTCTGGGTGGATAAGCTGGGAGGCTTACTTCAGCTTGTTGATGAGATCCTTCCGATACATGATTTCCAAGCATGACACTAACAAAATCCTTAAACGGCTAATTTACTCTTTATTGGACAATATTTTCTTTTTTGATTGAAATTCATCTCTTAGTGAGAATTAGAAGAGCATGACCTTCAAACAGAGCACGAAGAAATAGTAAGGGATGGAGGAGAGATGGATTCAAGCAAGAGCTGTGATAAAAAAAAAAATTGATTCCTTGGAATAAAAGGATGTCCATAAAGTGTGTGCTTCCTGAGATGAATAATATCATAAATTCTAACTCAGATCTAGTAAATCTTTCAATCAGCCTTACTGCAATAAGTTTGTTGAAAATTTTGCTTAAGAATATAATGAAATCAGCAAATTTCTTCCAATATGAAAGAGACAAAGAATAGCAACTCTTATGATAGTTTGCAACTAATTGCTCAAAATATTACATTCCATAGACATGATGATGCATTGCGTAGATCTGTTTGGCACAATCTTCAAAGAATTCATGATCCAAAACAAAAAATTGAAGTTGAAGTTGTGTCATGCTATTTATCTTCTGGTCTTCAGTCTAAGATCTTTAGGTCCACAAGATTTGATTGTTTTTTGTTTAAGGTTTGTTTAAGGATGGTTTGGATGGAGAAAAGATTGGTAGGAAGACTGATTTTAATACTAAGGGCTAGAATCCTTAAGATCATTTGTCTCTTATAAAAATTGAATGAAGGTTCAAGTTGATGATAATACAGATGGATCTAATAGGTATATAATTACAGTTTTCGCACTGAGACTTCTTGAAAACTAGGTAGTAGATATGGTATGTAGGTATGACATTTTTTTAAGGGGCTTAGGTACAACTACGAACTTACAGATAAAGTGGCCTGTACAGGCATACCTACTAAGGTAGCTTGAAAACCATATGAAATAACTAAAATTAGATAGTAATGGTCACCACCCATGTTGCCAGGAAACGGAAACGGGTTCAAAACGTGGAAACGTCCATTTTCAAAGGAGCAGTAATACATTGAGTCAAAACTTGCTTTCTAGCTTAACATTTCTTGGTTTCTACTAGATTCTTCCTACTTTCTTTGGATTACTATTGTGACCCAAAATATCTTTAGGCTTTTTTAATGTGCCTCCTTGTTAGTATAGTTTTAATGTTATAAGAATCTACAGCTGAGCACACTGTAAGTAAAACCTGGGTTTGGAAAAATTTCAAAGAAGAAATATAGGATATATTTGAAAAGATTAAGTGGAGTGACATAACAACAAACTAGAATAAAATCCTCCTTATAATATGTAAGATGCGAAACGTCCTGAAAACTTCTTGGAAATGTCATAAACTTCCCAAAATTTCTGGAAACGTCCTAGACGTTTCCAGATTCTTCCCAGATGTTTTTGGGACATTTCCAAGGCATTTCGTACCCATTTCTGTACCAAAAACATTTCAGGGTGGATACGAGGGTGTTTCTTGGCAATAAAGGTCAAGCTTGTTGCATATTTGATTTCCAGATTTCTCTAATTTAATCACTAAAGTTGCATATTCGCTGGTTGTTAGTCAAGCTTGACTTTTTCGAAAGTAATGTAGCCAAATTATTTTAAAGTTTGTCCTTGATCATCCTCTTGGCAACGAGTATTTATAGTAACATATAGATTTTTTAGTTGCAAACCTCATGTAAGGTGTCGATAATTTGAGCTATAAATTTTACCTTCATTTGTTAAGCTAAAAAATGAGGAATTTTGTATTATTGATAAAATTTATCATTTGATTCTTTTGACAACATCTACTATAGCTATGAGCATACTTGTGGCCGAGAAGCTATGGTGTAAATATTATATGTACATTTTTAATTGTTAAGAAATTTCTGACTAATGCGCTGGATGAAGAAGCAGAGACATATTTTCCCCCATTAGTGAAACACTTGATTAATGACAGTGATAGTGACAATGAGCTTTGGGCTATGATAGGATATATTTCTTGAAGGAGGTGATTGGATGTGTGAGCCAACGGTCATTTCAACAGAAGCTAAAATTCAGTCTCTTGTGGTCTAAGTGTGAGAAAAATAGAAACATAACCAATCAAATCACTTCAAAAGCATTTATAAGAGTCACTTTTGAATGATAATGAATACAAATTCAATCAACTGCATGTTCAGCCAGTAATTTGAACTTTTGCACTGCACTATGTCAGGACCCAAGATCAAGTCAGAATACATTAAACTGAATTCAATTGGAATGTAGATTATTCTTAAAGCACATCATTTTATGCTTCAGGAAAATTGCTTGGCATTACTCTAGTATATATTGCAAAAAAAAATCAGTTATCACCATCGAAGTGAACCGTATATGTATCTAGAATTGTTTTTTTCTAGGGGGTGAAAAAAAAGCAAATATCTATATAAAAGTGAAGGTAATAAAACCTATAGGAATAAAAGTGTTGGAACATATATCCTTCCATGTATCACCCGAATCTGATTGTATTTCTTCTGTGTGGATTTTTCATGTTCCTCAACTTTCTATTGAAATGGCAACTACACTATTAGTTGTACCGCACAAGTTATCATTAACAGCGACATTAGGAATTTTGACTCGCAGCCTCTTTCTTGTCCCATAGACCAATGATGCAAAAAAACAATCATTAGAATATATAAGGCTATTTTTCTTTCACTTTCAGCCAATTTCCTGGTATATGTAGGAAGCTTCTCTATACACCTACAGTATTTTCTAATCAAGAGTATACAATACAAAATGCACAAATACATGCAAACAAAATTTCAGTTATGAAGATATTTTTGGTAAAGACCTTTTCTAAAGCATGTTTTTCCAGTGAATCAGTCTCAGCAAATTACAAATGTTGTTGAATATGGTAAATAAAGCCTTGAGCAAGAGATGGATTAAAAATGAGTAAAAGAATTCAACTTTGTTGACTATTTGACAGTTTCTATACAATTGCTTACACTATGTTGCATACAGATTTCAATGGTATCAATTTTGTATAGTGCTAAATAAAAAACATCAGATCAAGAGCTGAACAATGCTCAATAGTAACTCCAGAGTCCAAATACACTAGTCCAATAATTAGCTATAGAATGAATCCAAGCATCAATGGTTAACTTTAAGTAGATATTAAGTTACATGAAAAAAAGGGAATTTATATTGAAATTGGTAAAGATGCTTCTAAATTACGAAATATAGAATGCATAGCAAAGCTTGCAATGAACTTGAAAAATATTTATTCAATTTACCTCAGTTTTCAAGGACTGAGAAATTACTTTAGATCTGCAAATCATATGGAGGATACTATATGTTCTACTCATAATTAAAAATTACTATGCGCCCTTTTGAGCTAAGCCATTAGTTTTTAACAATCAACATTCTTCTGGTTAGGTTACAAATGGATGCTACTTATGAACCTTTTCATATCTCAGTAGCTGAGAGTACAGAACGACTGAACAAGAAAAGGAAGGTTGAATGAGGAAAACCATATGATGAGATTTCCTATTCTTATGTTAAAGTATGCTTCATGACCTCATACTTATTTTTTAATAAATAATGATAGACTATCTTGAAGAACAATGTTAATTTCTATGTGCTGGAAATCACAGGTTATCCAACAGCTTCTTTCCATTGAAACAGCTTCTATTTGTGCATTATCTTGAGAGAATCCAATCATTGTTCCTTGCATTGCCAGAGTGTGAGCTAAATCTTAAATCCAAATGTTTTGGGGCATCAAAAGGTATTGTTTTACCTTTACAACTGGGCTTCAATTTTGCATTACAACTACATTGAGTCTCATTTTTTTCTTTTTTTGGGTGTATCCTATCAATTGGATAACAATACAACTTTTGGATCAAATATACTTAGTGATTGTACTCAGTATATCCTCTAAAATTAACTGCCCAAAATTAGAGCAAATCACTCAAAATCATTTTTGTTTATCGCATAAAACATAGATAGACTAGAACACATGCTCACAACCATTACGATTAAATTAGACAGGTCCTAGAACTAAACTCTTTAGACTGTACACACCCATGTATCTTATGGAAGCCTCTTAATTAATGAAAACACTTGTTCAATGGATGTGGAAAATGTCTTTGCCAATTTTTTCCATCATAGTTAACAATTTAATGTAGAGTATCTAGTTCATACAAAAAATAAACAAAGTAGATGAATAAAAAGATGAAGTAGGGAAGCATTTGTCATATGAATGAATGGTTGCGGCTTGGATATGAATGCACATTTGTCATTTTCTCAATTTTCATTTCCATTGTCGTCCCCTTTCATTTACAGTTATTAATATCTCCTTATACTCCCATGTCAGACGTAGAGCTCTGGTTTCTAAATTTTTGGGATGTGTCTTCCTACTTTCTGTCTTGGTTAGAAGATCTGATCAAGTGATGGGATCCATCGTGAGTAATGATCAGTCCTACTTTTCACTTGTAATGTGTCTTTCTTCTTGTTATCTGTAATTCTTCTTTTGTTGAATTATGAGAGCTTAACTCAACATGTAGGGTCTCTTGATTCTGCCCTTATGTTTTAGATGAGATGAGGCCTTCAAAATATTTGCACCTGCTGTCTGCACATGAGCAGACACTGCTTGCTGCATATCCTATAGAATTCTACTCATTAATGATGTGTTAATCACACTGATTTCAGCAAAAGCTAGCCTCAGTGGTAATACATAATCATCCTCTGGCTGCTCACTTGTGATGTAAGCAAATCACTTTATCTAGGTGGTAAATGATAAGGACAAAGTAAGTGATTCAATCTTTAAAATTCCCTCTGAGAAATCGAGCCCATTTTTAACCAACAGTTATTAGCGTCACCCCGCAAGCACTAAACTTGAAAACACTCTAAAGCTTCTACCTTCTCAATGATTGAGTGAACCCAGTTTTGATTATGGTAGGTGACCGTTCCTTATGAAACAATAGTTGTCTCATATTATGGAATTTAGTAGTACCCAATTGATATTAGGATAAGGAGAGTGAACATAAACATCCTAGTTTCTAGAATATAACTATGAAGAGCAATAGTTTTAGTACATCTGTTGGTAAATGGGAACATATAACCTAAGGCAAATGGGAACATATTCTATCTTTTGCCATTATCAGTACATGGATTGTGGTGAGCATATAACAGAAAGCACATGGTGCTTCAGATGTATTTAAGGTCACGTCATCTGCTAATTCCAGGATCACTGTCTGCAAAGCTTTTGTTTATAAAAGATAAATAAAGAAATGAATATCTTCACGGGTTTGTAGTTTGTTAGGAAAGTTTGAGGCATTTTTAACATTATTTTATGAAGGAAATCTGATGGAATTTTTAGAATGTATTAAATACATTAGATCTAGGTTGAATTGTAAAACTCAAGCATTTCAGAATTTTGACTCGCAGCCTCTTTATTATGTAGTTTCCTAATTACGTGCACCAAAATTTATTGTGTGATGTTGTGTAGGAACTCAACGATATGTGCAATATGTTTCTTTTATTTGATTAGATGGGAAATTTTGTAATTTATGTGATTTGTAATTTATGTAATTTATTTGATTTTGTAATTTATTTTCTATATTAGTTGCATTGAAGCTTGAAAATTTCATATTTTTGTTTTCATTAATATAGGAGAATATCTTAGGAATTTTTTTAATTAAAAGTACTATTAATTAGAATTTTACTTTCATTTTTTTTACAATCATGGCTTCTTCTGGAACTCCTAATTTGTTTGAGAGGACCGATTTAGAGATTGCAAAATTGCAATCTATTCTCCAAAATCCAACTACAGTTGGGCAGTATAAAGCCCATTGTGAAAAAATACTGGTTGATCTTCGTAAAATAGAGACAAATTTGAAAACATATAATCCATTTAATTCTAAATCAATAAAAAAATTTATGGATTCACTAAAATCAAGTGTCTCAGGAGATGTAGGTTATAATGAGATTACATCACGAATTTCCGATAAGTAAGTAGTTAAGAGGTCCTGTTGGAGTTTTTATGCAGACAAACGGAAAATAAGGGCATATTATGTAAACAAATGTTCATGTCCCCTATGTGCCCCTTTGATTTATCCTAGATTTTTGGCCTCTCAAGGCCAATTTCCAAATAATGACCAATTACCGTTATACTTCATAATTATGCTACATGTTGAGGTTCACTTAAACCTAAACGTGAACTATTTAGACATCCCTAGTTATTTGGGGTAGGGGCGTGGCCGTATTAGCCACAGGCAAGCATATAGAAAGGAGGGAACTCCTGTAGTTGTTGACGTGTGATAGCTTGTACCAAGGCCACAACCATTCTTATCAAGCTTTCAGGATGTCGCAGCACCTGTCGTTATGACTACGCATGAGGCTGCTATCGAGGGTCTTGCTGGCATTACTTACGAGACCCAATTTATCTCTTATGACTGTGTGGGTCAGTACCTTCAGAGACGTGATACTAGCAGTGGAGGTACTAGTAGCACCAGTGATGCACGCAGCGAGGTATACGTTCGTGCATCTTTGATTTCCCCAGATGAATTTGAGCTAGTTACAGATCTCAGGCACGTCGGCTAGGACGCATCATGGCTGCTGACTTGTTGCATGCATATGAGGTGATTGCTCAGCATTGCAACATTCCACTATCGGGGGTTTTAGATTTTATAGAGAAAAGTGGGAGTGTATCTTCTAGTTAGGGTACTACTGCCACTGCTACAGATAGACTTCTTGTTGCTGGGATCATCACACCTAATGTTCAACACATTTCTATTCCGATGTGTGAAAATCAAACCTTTAATATAATTAAAATTTATTTTAATTGATCATTACTTTACAATTTATTAATATTAAAATTAAACATGTACTTCTATGTTTAGGCTTCTGCTCCAGTGTGTGGAGCTTCACAACCCACACCATCTACCCGTGTCACATACACACAGCTCTTGACTGAGCACAACATGGATCTCGATGTTTCGGGTCTGAGTCAACTTGGCTTAGTTGGCAACATATTTTCTGGTGTTGAGGTCATGGATGAAAATCCCATACATTTGGAGACGCATTCCGCAGAGGTATAAATACATGTGTTTTAATAGAATTAAAATTTAATCTAAATTGAAATGTTTGAAATTAATGAACTTTATTCAAAAAACTTATTTATCAACTTCTTACATTTTATTTATTTTGTTTCACAGGAATCTACGGGACAAAGATCTACACATAGCGTAGATACTCCGAACATCCGCCCAGGGACAGATACTGAGGTAATCAATTGTACATATATGTTATATGATGTATTGAATTAATCAAGATTCAAAAAACTTATTTATCAACTTCTTACATTTTATTTATTTTGTTTCACAGGGATCTATAGGATAGAGATCTACACATAGTGTAGATACTCCCAACATCCGCCTAGGGACAGATACTGAGGTAATCAATTGTACATATCTGTTATATGATGTATTGAATTAATCAAGAAATTGTTGTAGAATTTTACTTATATATTTTAATATATGGTACGTGCTATTTATAGTTTATGATGTGTATATTCCTTTTTTTAACATGCAGGGTGCAGCAGAGAGTAATGAGGGGTCTGGCACTCGCCCTAGTGCATGGAGGAGACTTCAGTGATATTTTATAGATTTAAGACATTTTAGACATACTTTTAGAGATTTTAGACATGTATATATATTCATACTCATTCTAGACATTATTATTATATTTTGATATATGTCTTAGACACGTGTATTTACAATTATGGATGTGAATATAAGACACCCCCCTTATCTTTCATTTTTGTCTCTTGATGATATCATAATAGGTATATAATGATAGATTAGATATTAAATGCCCTTCATTTTTGTGATATAACATTGTAAACTTCGTTAAAATTCTATATTGAATTATTTTCAATGCTTAGACCTAATTTAGTAATAATTTATGTTACATTAAACATTTCATGTTATAATGGCTTATGTTACTATTTGAATCATATATGATGAAAGTTTAAGTTCAATAGATCATTCAATTAACAACTTGAAATAAGACTCATAATGACCATAGATTGTAATAGATCGTTTTTGGGGGTTATTTTGGGCAATAGATCATTTTTTACACATCCTTTCTATTTTAAAGTCATCTCACACCCATTTTGGACACATGCAATTATGAATAAATCTACATATATTTTTGTTTATGTAGGAATAAAATGTCATATAGGTCATGTGAACCACTTAGAGTCTTGTAAACAAATAATACAACATCACGAATTGCATTTTACATTAATATATATTCCAAATCATATAATATCTTTGCAATTGGAAGGATTTTGTTTCTTATAAACTTAGAAAAGAGAAATTCGTCCATTTTCTCCTTAGAGAGTTCCATTTAAATTTTCTTCGTAATTGATCCTTGTATCAAAACCTTCCATATTAATTACATTCTCTCTTTCTCCTCCTCTCTTTCTAAGGTAGCTAACTCTATGTCTTCTTGCAACTCTTCTTACACATAAAAGGTGTCGTGCCTCTAATTTTATACCTAAGATGATATATGTTTCTGAACTTCAACCAACATAGTAGGCATTGCTAATAATATACATTCTTATGAAATAAGATGGGTAAAATTTGAAATCACTCTCAAATAATCTTCACACTTTTTGCAATCTTGTGCATACTAATCCATAGTTCTCACATATTTTAAAAACACCATTAATCTCTGCTCATTACATCTATAACCTATACTATACATTCATCGATGGGTAAAATTTGAAATCATTCTCAAATAATCTTCACACTTTTTGCAATCTTGTGCATACTAATCCATAGTTCTCACATATTTTAAAAACACCATTAATCTCTGCTCATTACATCTATAACCTATACTATACATTCATCCAATTTCTTTACAACACTCACACATCCTTAGTCCATACAAGCATGTCTCTTGGTCAAATTATGCCTTCTTGCAATCTCATGCAAGACTTACACTTGAAAATTTTATGGACCTTCTTTTGTTTTATCATAAACCTAGAAAAACAATTTTTTCTACCCATAGCCTTTAAAGCCTCACACCATCATTGACATATTGCATCCTTATGGAAAAAATTCGTTGTTCACCATTGTTATACTTTAGTGCCAAGATGCACCATTGTAAAAATGTGAAGCACTTAACTCCTCCAAAATACCTCATGCTAAGCACACATAATCATACCACTCTCATGTGCTTCCAAAACACCTTGAAACATGCCACACATTTTCTAGACATGTGATTCAAAATCCATGTGGAGACTCTCGGTTTCTATGCATCTTTCAAAGTGACATCTTCCTAGTTCCACATCACATGGTATGAATATATTGGTCTAACTATTAGTACCATGTCCATATAGAGGAATTTCAACGATCACTCGGCTTGGTAGATGAAATAAATTCTAACCATTATTCTTTATAGTCAATCTTTTATAGCTAAATTTTTCTAACTATAAATATTGTAAGGCATTTGAGAGAAAATAAGGGAGTTAAGAGATTTTATTTCCCCTTTCTTAATCAACTATACCAAGAAAGACTAATACTATCATGTTTCACATTTCTTGTATTATTTAACCATGTCTCCCACATGTTAGCATGTTCTACATATATACCATAAAAATGGTAACTTTCTTGTTTAGGATTTTTTTTAGGATACATTCCCCCTACCTGATTGTAGGAGATTTCTCTCCTTGTATTTCTAGTTACTCACAATCTATGTTCCATTACATATTCTACAATCTATTTCCCTCCTATCTCATTCTCTATGACATAATGAATCCTTAATGAATCAACACAATTCCAAGCATATTGAAATATGATAAACTTGTACAGTGATAAGGGTACTCCATATACAACCTTTTGGTTCACAACTAAACAAATAACATATATCAAAAACTATGTACATCTGAACTCCCAACTAACATTTCCACATTAAAAATAATAATTCAACATACATCCACATCATAAATCATGTTTATACCATACATAATTCCATGTAACAACCATATCACAATACTTGTAAACCATAAACCATCTCACAACAAGTAAGAATCACAAGTATTAAACAACTTTATTGTATAGTGGTCTCCATATTCCCTCAAGTAGAAAATACAATGCTATCTAGCTTAATAGTTTATTACCAACAAGGTTTAGTAATTTATTCCATGTCCTTATATATAATACCAAGTGGCTCTGCTCGTTGTTCAATGACTTGTAAAATATTTTCATGGTCTTCTACATCTAGTCTCCATTTTTTCAATTTACTATTTGTAGTCTTCACCTGCTGCAATTGTAACCCTGTAGCAATTATGTGATGGGTGTAATGACACACCTTTTTGTCTGGTTTGTAATCAAGAAAGTGAATCCCACTTTGGAGGGAATTCACTTGTTGTAAGTATGTTCCCTGCACTATAACCGAGCCAGTAAAAAATGTTTTCACTTCACTTGTTATTTCACATGTTAGCTTTGTTCTCTCTTCTGTGCAATGCAACAAGTAGTACTCCACTTTCTCAATATTGGCTTCTTCAGCAATGAATGGAAATACATCTCCTACAAAAAAATGCAAAGAAACATTCAATGATCGGATGTATAGTATAAATTACATACATATATATTTAATTATCAAATTATACTTGATCCTTTCAAATAAAACATACCTTGTTTAACCAGTCCAGATATGTGGTCATAATCAGTTGAAATTAATGGCACTTCTTCAAAACTATCATCATGATCTGATCCATGTGTGTCATCCACAACTAAAGGAACTTGCTTCCAATCACCTACATACCCATTTTTTTACTATTGCACTCTGAATATGAGTTTTTTATGCATTCATAACAAAAACAAGAATAATCTCTTGTACAGATTGTCCAGTTATTACTATCCATAGTCATCAAAGAGTGCAAAGACCTAGAATTGGGAATCCTTTCACATCCATACTTTTTCCTTCGATCAATACCTTCATTTAATCATGATCAAAAGATCAATAAAGTTTAAAACAAACAACACAAATCAGAATAAAAAAATTTAAAGTTAGTAACTTGTAGTTCACTTAATAAATCACATCAAGATCTACATATCTATGTTTTAAATGTGCATGTACCTATTATCTCCCAAAACACTCTGTGTGGGGTTGAATCCTGTGGGGTTGAAGCGTGTGATGTTGAAGCCTATGAGGTTGAAGCCTGTGAGGTTAAAACTTGAACTGTAAAATGTTTCTTACACCATTCAACAGCGGTGTGGGCATCAATCAATCAATCTCCCTCATAATCAAAGCTTTGTTTCTTTAGAGCACGTTTGATGCATGCACCTGCACCATCATGTTCTCCCTTCCCATGACCACTCTAAAAAAACTCCATAAATGAGGAATTTTGTGATGACGATGATAACGAATGAGTGCAAAGAAAGGGTGAGAGGATTTGAATTGTGATGTGCAACCATCTGACCAAACAAAATGTTGATCTATTTGTATTCCTCGCTGATGAAGATATTGAAATAACAAACCAAAACAATGTTACACAAAGTGGGTGTCATGTTCCTTGTCATCACTTATATAGAAGTGATACTCCTTGATCATTCGCTTCACATATGTACTTTCAACCCCATCCAAATCCAGTTGTGCATGCCTATAAAATACTTGAACCATGATAGTAACCTGGTCAGTATGATAATACTGTGTTTGAATTTATTTTTGATGATAAAATGAGTAATTCTCAGCAAAATCAACCACAGACAATATGGAACCAATAGGTAATGTGTCCCTATTAGTCTTGAATTATGTAGCCTACCACTTTGAATAGTGAGAATGTTTGATGTACAGACTAATTAAACTTCGGAAACTTTTCATGAATGTAGCAATGGGGATTTCCTCTTCTACCAAATCCAACCTGGTTGCATCTTTTCCAAGCCTTGTTGAATATTTTATGTATTTGAACCTACAAAATTAATTCATAACATGGACAAATTTTCATGTATTCATTTGCAGTAAAATAAAAATCAAAATAAAATCTAACATCCAAATTTAAAAACATAAATTTATATATATATCACCTCTTGCAAGTAACCAGGTTAACTGTGTCCAAATCTTCATTTGTTTTTGGCAATTATTTCAAGTCTCCACACTTTTCATAGACACCATTGATGCAAGTCATACGATCATCGGATATGTTGCAAATAATTGAAGTTATGAATTCACTGACACGTGTAGGTGGGGAAATTTCTTCTCATAACTTTCTATACACTTGAAAAAAACATAGATTTTGAAATACATTAATTTTAAATCACATCTAAAAAAATGATATTTAAACAAATTTCAAATATATAGATATAGATGAAAGCACGCCTCAAAATATATATACATTGAATCTATAAAATTTTTTGTACCTGATAGTGATAATCAAACTCAACGTGATAGCGATAACAACATGTGTCAAGGACTTTATCAGCTTGCACATACCAAGGCTTCAAATTTTCAAACATTCGTTGTCCAATCTTAACATCTGGATTTTATTCTGTAAACTTTATGTACATCTCATGTTGAGTTATTTCAAGCTAATGTTTTATATGTTCATCATAGCTATTGTGAGTTATCCTATGTTTTAAAACATCCCTCACATTCAGAGAAGGACGAGTCCTCTCAATCCAAAAATTAGAAACTATCTTCACATTGTATTATCCTCTATTTTATCAGAATGTGGATTTCTACACATTAGTGCCCAATTTCCTTCCATAGTAGAGTCATCCAATGTCTTCCTCCTCTTTGCATACCTACTAACCGTCTTACTAGATAAAACCAATGCCTTGAAAAAGGCGGTAACATTACGATTCTTTTTTGTATCTTCACTTACAACTGAAGTTAATATTGCTCTACGAGAAATACTCTTATCAGCAGACCTAGTTTTTGTATCCAAAGAACTTATTCCTTTAAAAACATTCCCAACAAATTCTTCTTCTACACGTTTTGAATTTTTCCATCCAAAATCAACACCCAACAATTCTAATGTTTCCCTCATATCAACATGATTCAAGAATGTAACCAAAAAATGTGCTCTAGCAACTGTAGTTAAATTAACAAATTCACCATATACTATCTCTACACTTTTTGTTGTTTTCTTTCGTGATAGTGGTTCTTGTTGGGAAAATTCTTTTAATTTTTGTAAATCCATCTTCACCAAGTGTTTCACATTTTTCTTGGGAAGTAATTCCATAACTTTTGTTATCACTTCAGCATAATATTGCGCATCATGATCTGTGTCCATAAACATACACATGGAATCCTATCAAAACCCTTGCCTTTACCCAATCTAAAAAACATAAATTGTCATATTTAAACCTTAGAACTAAAAAAAAATTAGGATCTATCAAGGGTTTCTATACATATGTACCAATTTTTGCAGCATTGTCTTTCACTTGTTGTGTCTTCTCTCTCTTTCTTTGTGCCCTCCTACGAACAAATCTTCTAGCATTATTCTCTGCATTCTCTTCCTCGGTATATTTTCATTTCTCATTCTTTGCATTTCGCATGATTCATCCACTTCAATAATTTTCACCTGCACACATAAATCATGATAGATCTGAATATCTAAGAGTAAACTCGATACAAAACTATATGTGCATGCAACTCTTTATATATACAAATATCAGTAGAAATTAGGTTATTTTTAATTTTAGTTTTCTAGAACTTTAAAACAACTTTTCTAATTTTAATAGAATTTATATTTAATATGTAAAACAACTTTTCTAATTTAATATTACATATTTTTGGTTAAAAACAATTTAAAAAAACAAACTTAGTTTAAAACACAAAAAAAATGTAAAAAACTAAATTTAAAACATAAAAAGTGAACAATATTAAATAAGTAACTTGTAAAACATTAAATTTAGAAGGGGAGACGCAATTGCAAAACATTAAATTTAGAAGGAGACGTTTTAGCGGTGTTTTGGTGGTGTAGAGGGGGTTCACGCGAATGTGGGTTTGCACGAACCACATTTACACGAACCATGTTCGTGCGAACCCACATTTGCGTGAACCCCTCTGAGTGGCAGTGACGTGGCGCATGAGTGGCACATTTTGGCTCTAAATCCTTTTGGGGGACAATTGTGAGCCAAAATATGCCACTCGGGTGCCACATAATTAGGTTAAACGAACTAGTTAAATTACAAAAATTTAACACAAAATTCATATTTTTATTGGCTTTCTAAAAATGTAATTTTCATTTTTTTAAAATTTGTTTTGCTATTTATTTTTTAATTTTTACTAACATATGGTATTTTAGGACAATCAATAGTACACAATCAACCAAATTTGAAAAATAGTAGAATATATCAAAAAAAATTGAAAAAAATATACTTAGTATTTGTTGAATTCTTCTTCTTACTTGTGAAAAAAAAAAAAAATTTTGATATAAATATTAAAATTTATTGGGATAGAAATATGGACGTCATTTATTTTAAATTATAGTTACTAAATAATTAATAAAAAAAAATATAAGTAAAAAAAATATGAAAATTTGACAGCACATCAAAATTATAATCTTGAACATATATCTAAAATTTCATAGTGAAAAGATAAGTTTTCATTTAAAAAAACCATCGGGGGACAGTCATTCCTCTTTAATAACATAAAAAACAACATATAAATAAAATTAAGAAAAAGACCATATTTTTTGCCAATTTTTTTTTTTTTTAAATATACATGTATTCTACACTCTAAGCAAAACATTTCATTAGTTTGTGGAATTTCATGAATGTGTACGGTTTTGTGGCTATTACCTTTAGAAAATCAATTAAACTGAAAATTCATGTTTACTAAGGTACAAACCATACCAAAAAGTGGGACATTTTATTGTGCTTTTACCCGTAGGCCGAAATAAAGAAGGAGTATCCAGAGTTGATACTATAAACTGATACAGAGGAGGTTGCCTAATAACCTCATAAAAATTATTTATCTATCCACATTCTTTCATTCTTATTCTTTCCTTCAAATTTTTGGAGATACCCATTGTCGGGATGACAATGAGATTAGTGTGGGGTAATGTTGATCAAAGAATACTTGTCAAAGGCCACACAAGGAGTCCGCATGGGATAGAAGGCCCGAAACCAAGGGTGCAGAAGGACAGGAAGGACCCACGCGTGGAAGGCAAGTTCAAATTTCAGGATTTAGCCAATTTTGAGCATGAAGACCTATTTTTTGAAGATGGCATGTGCAACACACCAACGATGCAGAGATGTGCACACCATGCATTATCTATCTTTGGAGAAGCAGTTCGAAGTGTCTATGCATGGAGATAAGATGAGAATAGAATTGACACTTTAGTTAACTACAAGAGGACTATAGATAGCACACTTGCATGTGTGGCTATGATTGTAAACAACATGTGGCTATCAATAGCATGTGGCCTATTTCTGGAATAGATAAGCGGTGAAGGGCAAGTCCCCACCCTATATATTTGTGATGTTAGGTACATAGTACAGAGCTGTATGTATGAGTGTGAGAGATGTATGACTGGGATATGTATGTGTAATAAAGAATATACGAATATGACTGAATCACTGTATCAGTTCCATACGCACATTGGTATATCTTGACAATACTATAAGGAGATTCTATATTTATTAATAGATGAAATATATTGGTTGAATCTAAGTGTCATTCTGTGTGTAGTTGAATAGTGCATGTAATTAATTCAATCATGATTAACGTTTAAGTTTGTTATTTCATAGATCTGAGGGTAGCATGCATTGTATAATGATGGATTAGTTATGAATCTATATGTTTCTTCCTCCATCATGTTAACATCTTGTTACATCAGCCCTAAAGAGCGACCTAGTACCTTTGCGCGCTTTGGGTGAGCACTCAGTCTAGGTTAAGTGATGTGCCAACACGACTAGGGTGTTATCTGGTAAATTCTAGGCTGCATCATTCATTGATAAAAGAGTGGCCACGTAAGTAAAAGGAAAAGGCCCAAGGTTATTTCCATCACACATAGTCCACCACACATCTTTCCAAGTAAAAAACACTATGCATTGGTAAGGAATCTTGTCCACGTGCTGATGAAACTAAACCCATGCATTTGTAAAGGAGCAGAGTCCACACAGCCAAAAGAATCATGTTCACGCGTGGGAGAGGAAAGAGAAAAATCCAAAAAAGCTTTTGTTTTGTTTTGTTGAGAAAGCCACATGGGAAAGACAAGAAGGAAGGAAAATTCCATGTTAGTTTAAGGAATTAGTTTGAGTTTGATTCCCATGCAGGGTAAATGAAGAACAAAAACCAACTGTATTGGGACATTTTACACACATGCCCACATCTCAGTCCAAACGCAGCCTAAGGAAAAAATCATTCATTCACATATCCATGTAGATAATAAGGAAGAAAATATTTTCAACGCAGATAGAAGAAAATAACCCAAAGAAAAGATCTTCCACTCATCTTTTAAGCAAATCTCCACGCATTGGTATGGATTAGATAGAATTAAATAAATAAAAAAGAAGAAAATCCATTAAAATATTTTCTTTTTTTGTTTTCTTTTGTACAAGGAGACCACGTGGGAAAAAAGAGAATCCCACACATTCGGTAGAATAATTTGTTTTTAAATGCATTGGTAATAACATCAGGAGACCACGTGGGAAGGATAAAAGGTAGTTTTTTTAAAAAAGAAAAAGTTTCCAAGCAAGATTCCATGCCAAAATAGAGGAAAGAAAGTAGTCCAAATGCATTTCCTATCACATTTTCAATGCAGTCAGGGTAATAAAAAAAGAAAGTTTTTGAATTACAAAAGGATCCCATGTGTTTGCATGTCAGAGATGGAGTAAGAAAAACCATATTCATGCATTTAACTTGGCAATAGTTACATGCAATTGAAGAGAAGTAATGGGTCACACATGTAAAGGAAAGGTTGCTCACACATTGCCGAAAGCAAAAGATTAAAATTGATCCACGCAAAATATTAAAATCAGGGGATTTTAATTAAAAAATAAATATCATTGTTACTGCCAGATTTGGAACTCGAGCTTAGTCTCAATATGTTTGTATTGACATTTCAAAAAAATTGTAACATGGGATCGAGTATTATTATTATTTTACAAAAATAATAATAATAAAAATTAAAACAAGCTATTTTCCTCTTACATTAGTGGTGGTTCAGAGACTGAGACCCGAAACCATTTACATTTTTTTACGACCCTGTGTCATTTTCTGTAAAATTCATAATGGTCAAAAAATCCAATAAATCTATGGGAAAATCAAGGAAGCCAGTGGAGAAATCAAATAAGTCTTCTCTCGAGTAGGAATTCCAAGGAACAGTTTTGTGATTGGGTGAAAACTGAAGGCAAAACCATATTCTTAGATACGCTCTACTATAGCGGTCTACCCCAAGTAGTGGAATTTCCAGTCTTGGTGTAATTATCGGGGCTGGTTATCACTTGTGCATAGCATTGTGATCTCGAGAGACAAGGAATTTATAAAGATAATCATGAGCCTTTCCTCTTAATCACACCGGGGTACATTGAGGAATTTCTCAGCATACTTGACTTCCCTGAGAATGTTGACATCACTCAAAATTCAACACAAGAATTTTGGGATGAAAAACCCCTCAGGTGGAGCAAGATGGTTAATAACAACTAGTTAGTGACCAAGAGGACTCGAGTTAACCAGATTCCTAAGGATCTATATCACGTTGAGTTTGTGGAGGAAATAGGGGACATGATTGAACTCCTCTGAGTCGAGTCTTTGGTATACCCTCTGCTAGGAGTTTCCACCCATGGATGTATCAGTTTATTTGTGTTATCCTTTCCAAGAGAGAGTTTCTATATTGGGCCACCATCATTAGTGATACTCTTCACAAACAATTGATCGAAGTGAAGATGATTGGATGTTTCTACATGACATCATACCTAACTTATGCAGTGGCTAGAAGAAATCTATTTTCAGGGCTCGAAACGAAGGGAGTCATGGGTCCATCAAATAATGCCTTCCATTATTATCCGTAGCTAAGTTTCAAAAATAGTTCTCATCATTTTAGAGGAGTTAACGATTCATTCACCTTCTATGTGATTCGAAACTTGAATCAGAATACAGAGGAATGATTCTCTAAAGAGGCCATGGATGTCATTTCCCAATGGGGAATGGTTTATTCAATTTTCATCCTTTTCTTATATTTGAGTACTCCATGGAAGCTTATTAATCACTACATTGAAAAGTGAGCATTAATGGAGCTTGCGCGACAAAATTTCCAAGTTTGATGTCTTCTTAGTGACAAGCATTGTTCAGGAATTCATTTCCCAATCCAAATTGGGGAATACCAATGTCCAAATGTCTTCAGTTTACAAGTCATGGAGAAAGAGTTTTCCCTCATCGCTATTCATCCATATGTGAAGAGATTCTAGTTTGATATCAACAAATATATGTAGAAGATTCTTGGAGTAAAGTATACACACAACCATACCATGGAAGGTTTTTGGGCTGCATGTTCAGACGAACATAAAGTGATAAGGAAAGAGATTTCGTAGCCAACCCTTGCTCAGATCAAGGCATTTCACATCAAAAACCCTCCAGATTCATTGGTGTATGATGACGAAGATGTTATTTATCCCTCATATGATGCAGTTTCATTCACCCCGTTGCCACAAATTGATACTACCAAAAGAGATGAATTTTTTCTTGATAACAAGAATCAACTGATTATTGAAATAAGAATATCCTTTTATGAAAGAGAACTTGCAAAGTTACCATCAATCCAAGATCATACCTCAGGATTACAAAAATTTTCAACTTGAGGAGGTCTCCAGTCAACCAAATCTTATTCTCAATCAACCTCCATGCCATGTAATCATACACATCAAGCAAGAAAGGAGTGGTTTCCAAAATCCTTTTCACCAAAGAAGGCATCACAAGGTGAAAAATCTAAGGGTCCTAGATCTAGTGAAGGAAGAGAGCCTGTATCAATATTTTATACTTCAAGTAGAAATTATTCTACTCACATTGCTAATAGTTCATAGAAGCTCATAACAAACAATCCTCAGTTGCACAAGAGTCCACTCAAGTGCAAGTAGTCCAGATATCAAACACTTCTAAACCTACAGTTCACGAAGAGATTTCTCAAAATCTCCCTAATGTTCAAGAGGTAGATATCAAGGTTATTTATCCAAAAAATGAGGTCATGGAAAGGATTCTTGTAGAATCTAATCATGTTGAGAACAATGGAAATATTGCTCTAGACAACAGGCTTTTGTATGCGGAAGTGGTGAAGGATACGCCTTTTTGGGTTGATTGTGAAATCAAGAAAAGGAAGAAGGTTGTCAAGGAAATTGAAATTGAATTCGATGCTCTTTTCAAGATTTTGAATGGCATCATTCCCAAGAAACCTAAAGTGCTCTCCCAAATAATTATGGATGGTGACGAAAATTGATTTATGGATCTTTTCATTCCACAATTTGACAAGGAACATGATTCCATTACATCTTATGATTATGAGGTTTCTATACTTGGACTTGGGAAGTCCACATTGTAAAGTGACATGGCGATGGCCCAAGATTCAATAGATATCATGCTAAAGAGGATTGAAAAATATAAGGCTGAAAAGAATCAATTAGTGGATGATATTCAACATCTGATAAATCCCATATCATCCATTTTCCCAATATCCAATATAGTGGCTGCCCTTGATGAAGAAACTATCAAAATTTCAAAATAAATAAACACATTGGGCCATGTCACTAAATTATGGCTTTCAGAAATTCCTGTTTCTGGTAAAGAGATAATCAAAGCAACGGTTAAGCTCCATGAAGATATTAGTGCATATCTTGATCTAATTCTTTCTTTAAAAGAAAAAATTGTTTCTAATATATCAAAATTGGATGAGATATTGCCTAGTCTATAGGAGATGACAAATACAGAATCTTCAACTTTAGCCATTGAAGGAATTCTTGATTTTGAATGTCGAAGGACACACTTTCTTTGGTGTCTGCATCTCAAATCAAGAAAGACACTTCTCGAGGATTCTATGATCCATTATGAGAGAATATGCAATGAAGCATTCACTTCACTCTTATTGATTCAAGAGTTCATAGCTGAGATCCCTTGTGGTCTTGTAAATGAGTAAAATCAAAGGTATTCATCAGAAAACGTGGAGGAGCAATTTTCACAATTGTTTAAAGACATGTATACTCCCGGCCATCAATTTCTCTTCAACTTCAATGGAACATTGCATCAAATTAAATAACTTGTTTGAGAATATTCAATCAAAGATGGTCAATTTGAATGATATGTTAGGTAGTATCTTGGAATCACAAGTATTTTGTGAGGCTATTCTTCGACCAAATGAGCCTCCTGAAGAAGAAAAGATGTTAGAAACATTGGGAAGGTTCAAATCCTGTCAATTGACGAAGGTGGTGGATCCTAATTTCACCGATTAGATGAGGAGATAGTTTTCCTGATATCTAATGAAGTTGGAGAGTCCATTTCTCATACGATTGAGATAGTCAGACCCCATTTCAATGGATAAAGCACTAGTTTTTGTCATATGTTTTAAAAGTTGTATTTTAAAATGGTGTTATTATTGAACTCACTTTTGGGAAACTTTGGATAACATAAGTGATTTCTATTTTTAGTTGTTTCTAATAAAGTTGGTTGAGAAAGTCAAAGTCACTTAAGATGCCCTATTTAATGTGCATGTAAACCATAGCTAATTTGTAACCAACTATTGTGTTATAAAAGGAAGTTAGGGGCTCATTTGTAAGGGTAACTTTGAGAGAGGATAAGAAAATACTTTTGTATGCAAGCTTTACTTCAAAAAAATAAACTTTGTGTTCTTTTGAGAAGACATTTTGGAGTTAATGACATATGAAATTTGTGTCCCATTCATTGTCTCTTATAGCATTTGATGTTCTTATGTTCATTAGATGTTAGTGTTTTAATCTTGCATGTAAATATTGTCTTGGATCTTATAGTCAATGCTACTAATATGTTTTTCTAGTTCACAGTGATCAAGCTCTGATTATTTACTTGCTCACATGTGGTCCCTTTTACTCATTCTCATTTAACTGATACAAACTCTATTTTATTTTTGTTATTTATTTATTGTTCTTCCCCATGCAATATTAGGCTCTGCCTTTGTTTAACTCTTGCATGTTCCTTCCATTCATTCCTTTCCATTCCTTTCCTTCATTCCGTTCCATCTCCCTCATTTAATTTTCTTTCAATTGATGTTCCGAAACACCACCCACACGCAATTTTGAATTTACATATGTAAATACAATTTTAGTTTTCAATAAATGCAACCTCACCGTCATTGAGGAGGGACTTTATTCCCACACTATTGCATGTCATTTTTATGTGTACAAATCCATATGCTAACAGCTTTTGGTGACTCCACTAGGGATTCTAGAATTGTTAACCAGTGCTTGGTTAAATATTTATGACTATCCCCTCTACACATGCTCTAGTTCTTCAACTAAATCTTGTGCCCAACAAAGATTTTCAAGGAAACATTGTTGCTAGCCTTTGGATAGTAGCTTGGGAAAACTGCAAAGGGTCAAAGCATACAAGTGTGTCCCACTTTGTGGCCATAAATATTTTAAAATTTGACTAGTAAATAAATAGTTAAAAAATACTATAAAAATTTAAAAAATCAGGTAAATTATGGATGCCCTGCACCTTGGTATTTATAGCCTCTTAAAAATGCATGTTTGGTCATTTTATATGTGTTTGGTCATGTTTTGGTTGTCCGACATAGTTTGCTAAAAGTACAAAAACTACAAAAAAGTGGGACACAGTTATATGCTTTGACCCCAAAAGCTTTCAACAATTTGTAGTTGTTGATAGAGCCATTGATAAAGAAATCTACATTGAATACCTTAGAAGAAGAGAACCCGCACTTGTGGCTAGAAAACCTCCTGGACACATGTTGATTGTTTTTCATCAACATGGCTCTCTTCCACCAAGGTAATAATTTATATGACTATTACAGGTAACTCACCTATCTTGCAACCAAATATTATTTTTGCAGATACTCAAATAGACATATCATTATATTTGAGGCAAGCTATTTGGGAAAATTGCATGAGAAACTATCATTTTCATCTCATCACATCAATACTAGATAACGAGGAAGATCAGGCTATGAAAGTTTCAAGAGTTATTCTGGCACAAAGAAATCAAGAAAGAGAGTGAAGAGAAAATGCTAGAGCTAATTAGAACATGCAAGTGATCCCTTCACGATACATATTTCAAACTGGGAGGAAAGAGGTTTACATGAGGAGAAAAATATAAATGTTAATCAGATCCTGTTTTTGACTTTCAAGGAAAGTTTGGTTTCAAGTTATCTCCTCCAAGGAGGAACATGCCCCGTAGATTTGTAAGCCTTGCATCAAGTCCTGAAAGAGAAAGCAAGGAAGGAATCACTACAAATCAATCACATGTTCTTGCTCATTTTGTTTTTCCTTTGCATACCACCTTTCCCAAGATGGAAGTTAACGTACCATGGGAAAATGCCATAGGCCCATTGGCCATACCAACTCGACATGACCTCCAATGAGGATCAAGGAAGATTCTTCCCAAATTCAATGGCGATGGGAAGACATCATCTGATGAACACATTTCTACCTCTTTGCTACATGTGTAGTTTTTTCAATGAAATGTGAAGATGTTGTTATTCACCTCTTCGTTAAAACATTGCATTACATTGCCGTAGATTGGTTTCATCATCTGCCAAACAGATGCATTACAAACTAGAATTATATGATTACTAAGTTTCAAGATTGATTCAAGATGGTAGAAGATGAAAATTCCCTTCTTGCCCAACTATCTTTGGAGAAGAAATAACCAACAAAACCTATGAGGAATTTCATGGCTAAATTCAATTAAACGGTGAACAAAGTTCCTACCGGAATTCACCCAAACCCTGATGGACAAAAATGTTTCTTTATTAATGCACAATAACCAAAAGTGTGATATCAAATAAGAAGAGTTAGAGTGGATACTTTGGAACTTGCTCAGTGCTTGGCCATAGAAATTGAGGATGACTTAATCATGGTGGGAAAATTCAAGAAAAATTCCCTCAAGGGAAAGAGTCAAGAAACCCCCAATGCTTCTGAGGCTATACTCACTAAATTGGCTAATGATGTGATAGCTTTGAAAAAAAAAGTCGCTCAAAGTAGTAAACCTACTCTTTACAAAGACATCCCAAAAAAAGGATACGTTCCCAATAAATCCAGAATTGTAGGTGCTCCGAAGAGGCTTACTATTGAAGAGGCTCCCGCAACTAAATCAAAGTGTGATGCCATTGAAGAAAGTGATGATGAAGTTGAGGTTGTCAAAGTTGACAAAGAAGAGCCAGACTATGGGACATCTGAACTTGAAGTCAAAGAGCCTGAAGGAGAGAGTAATAATCATTTCTTCGAGTACTGTTCAGAAGAAGAAGAAAAATATGAAGAAATTATAGAATCTATATGAATAGTCAATATTTCACTATCTTCACATGCTCTCAGTAAAAGGAGAAAAGTACCACTAAGGTGGAAGATAAAAATAGATTTAAGGAATTTCCTAAAGAATCTAAGACTAAGGAAACTCCCAAATAATCCAAAACAACTGAGATTCCTAACTATTCCAAGGCGACTGAGGTTTCCAAGGTTAAAACTATCTTGAAGAAAGGAGGGCCTTTGCAAAGTCAATCAGTTGATAAATCAGCTAGGAAGAAAGTTTCTTCTTCCACATCAGTATCAACCAAGCCTAAAGCAAAGTTCAAAATTGTGCCATCATCAAGTTAGGAAGAAATAGTATCTGAGACATCAAGTACGGTCATTTTGCCAAAATTTGTATCATTTATCACATCAATAAAACAAAAAATTCCATGTCACAGGTAGAGTACTTGAAGTCCAATGAGGATCAACTTGAGAAATTGGTCCCTTTTATCAAAGGTGACTCTACTGTTCATTCCTACAAAGGAATTATGAAAAATCCCAAAGATGGGAAGAATCATAATATTGTGGTGGACACTACACCTTGAATGAAAATATTGAACCTTTATTTATGTCCTTTTTGATCAACGGATGCAAATTAAGTAATTGGATTATAGATTCTAGAGCCTTAGATAATGTGATGCCTACAAAAGTAGCACATGCTCTTGGGTTGACTTGTATGAGAATATGCGGATCCTGTTACTCAATGGAGACAAGACAAGTTCCTCTGATTGGGCATATTAAAGACGCTCAAATGGTTTTAGCTCAATTTCCTCAAAAACGAGTCAAGGTAACCATTCTAGTTGTTGACATTACTACTTCATATGGTATGTTGTTGAACAGGAAATTTTGTAGAGATCTGGGTGGTGAGATTCAAATGGACTGGTCTCATGCTATGATTCCTATAAATGGAGAAATGAAGAATCTAATGCCATAAACTCAGGATAAGTTCATTGTAATGAAAAGTGATGATCCCCGCTCATAGGTCCTATTTAAAAACTCAAGTATAGGTAATTATATGATGACTGCAGAGGTTCATACCCCTGTGATCACTTGCTAGTATTCCAATGAGATATGGGCTCTTGAGTTAGATGGAAGATATTTCTCAACAGGTTCTAATGCAGGAGTCGTGCTCATATCTCCAAATGGTAAAATATTTCATTTTTCTTACCAACTCCAATTTTTGAATACTAACAACACTATAGAATATCAGTCATTAATCTTTGTCCTCCAAGTTGCAAAAGAGAAAGGGATAAAAAAATTGAAAGTTTTAGGAGATGCAGAGTTGATCATAAAACAAGTTAAAAATAAACTTAAAGTAAATAATGATCGTTTGAGGCACTACAAAAATAAAGCATGGGACGCGATAGAAGTCTTCGATACTTTTTCCATAGAATCCATCCCTCGCGAAAAGAATGAAAAAGAAGATTCTCTAGCAGTCGTAAGTTTATTAATGATCCCTCATTCATAGGTTGATCAAGATAAATACACCATTGAAATGGTTTTTAGGCCAAGTGTTCCTGATGATGCAGAAAATTGACAAGTATTCAATGATGATCAACAAATTATTGCCTTCTTGGAAAAGAGGGATAATTTTGAACAGTTTTACTTTGAAGGAAGTGATTATGTATTTCATCAAATCAATGACCTTGCCCATTTAATAAAGATTTTAGAACAAGGATCTTGGTGATGACATCATTCAAATCATAGGAAATGAAATTCCAAAAGGATTGATTTCACTTGAAGATTTTTTTTATAAACATGACAAGTTTATCAAAGAGAAAGAGTAGGAAGGACCTGCGAATTCTGTTAACTATGAACAAGTTAACATTGGTACTAAGGAAAAGCCTCACCTGTTCAACATTGGTAAGTTTTTCTCACCTGAGGAGTGCTAAAAATTTGTAAGCCTCCTTACCAAATATTCTGGCATCTTGGCTTACTCATATAAAAACTTGAATTCTTTCCAACCTAGAGAAATGGAGCATGTAATACCTTTGAAACTTGGTGCAACTCCATTCAGGAAAAAATAAAGATTATATAATCCTAAGATATTAGGGAAAATATTCCATTAGTTTCAGAAGATTCTAGATGCACGAATAGTGTTTCCTATTCGTCATTCAACCTGGATAGCTAATATTGTACTGGTTTGTAGGAAAAATGGTGAAATTAGGATTTACATGGATTTCTGTAATATTAATCAAGCTTCCTTAAAAGATAACTACCCACTTATAGTCATGGGCCATATTTTGCAGGAAGTAACTAGATCAGAAAGGTTATCCATTCTAGACGGTTTCTCTGGTTATAATCAGATTGAAGTGGCTAGAGAAGGCCAACATAAGACCGCGTTCACTACCCTCTAGGGTATGTTTGCATATAGAAGAATCACTTTTGGTGTGATCAATGCCGGTGTAACTTTTCAAAGGGCTATGGATATGGAATTCATGGGTTATAAATAAAATATCATCGTGATATACCTAGATGACTTGACAATGTTTTCAAAGAAGCGAGAAGACCACCTAAGAGATTAAGATAAAATATTGCAAAGGTGAAAACTTCATAAGATCTCCCTGAATCCAAAAAATTCTGTGTTTGTAGTTACGGAAAGGAAAATCCTAGGTCATATTATTTCTAAAGAAGGAACTAAGATCAATCTTGAGTGCATTCAAGCTATCAAGAAACTATTTTTGTCTACAAGTAAGCTTGGAGTTCACTCATTGTTTGAGGAAGGTGAAATTTTTGAGAAGGTTCGTGCCATATTTTTCCGAGCTAACCAAAGAAATTGCTGACATTATGAAAGGTAAAGAATCCTTTAGATGGTCAAAGGAAGGTAGAGAAGCATTTGAAAAAATCAAGGGTGCTATTGCAAAATCTCCTACATTGGTATGTCCTGATTTTGAAAAGGATTTCATAATCTATTGCTATGCTTCGCTGCACACGATCTCTTCCATCCCGACTCAACACAATCAAGAGGGAATCAAATCTCCTATTGAATTCACAATTTCTGAATTCAAGAAACATGAACTAAATTATACTCCCCTTTAGAGGCATGTGTACGTGGTGGTGAGAGCCTTGAAACATTTCAGGTATTATGTGTTGAATTCACACACCAAAGTATTAGTTCTGGACACTGTAGTTAAATCAATGTTGACACAACACGAACCAGGATATAAAAGAGGTAAATGTGTCTCCAAGATACAGGAATATGATTTGGATATCAATCCTACCAAGTTAGTTTGAGGAAGAGGAATTTTCCAACTCATCACAGAGAATGAGCCATGAGATGACTCTGAGGAAGAACCAGTTGAAGGAAGTTTACCACTAGTAGTTTTCATCAGTACCACAAATGAATGGTATTTAGATATAGCCTACTTTCTCATAGCAAATTTCCAGAGAATATGACATCTAAGGAAAAGAGAGATATCAAATTAAGAGCTATCAGGTACGTAATTTGGGACAACAGTTTGTTTAATAAAGGAATTGATGGCATGTTTCTTAGATGTGTCGATAAAGAACAACAACCTAGGTTGTTGGAATAATTTCACAATAATGCTTATGGTGGTCATTTCTATGGCCCAGTGACAGCTTATAAAATTTTGTGAGCACATTATTACTGACCCACTATGTTTTTTGATGCTCAGAAATGGGTATCAAAATGCAAAGCTTGTCAACAATTTGTTGGAAGACCTAAATTGGTAGGTTTCCTTTAAATCTAATTCTCATTTTAGATTCCTTTCAACAATGGGGTTTAGATTTGATCGAGGTCTTGAATCCTGATTCTAGTGCTCATCATAATCCTATGCTCACTACAACCAGATACTTTACAAAGTGGGTAGAAGCTATGCCGGTGAAACAAACATCTACTATGGTAATCTGTGACTTCATCAAAGAGAATATATTAATTCATTACAAAATTCCACAAAATATCATGACGGACAATGCCACCATTTTTTTTTCTATAGAGATGATAGGTTTTTATTATGGATATGGGATATCTTTATCTCATTCATCAAATTACTACCCACAAGGGAACAGTCAGACAAAATCCAGTAGCAAAAACATTATTACCATTGTGTGCAAGTTAGTTGAAGAAAATCAAAGAACTTGGCATAAAACTTTATATGATGCATTGTGGGCTGATTTCATAACTCCCAAAAGTGCAATTAGGATGTCTCCATTCCAAATTTTTTATGGAACCAATGCTCAAATTCCCATCACATTAGAGTTACCAACATTACGATTGGCTCAAGCAGTTGACGATGAATGCTTTGTCAATGCATTGGATAAAATGACCATGTTCCTAAGCAAGCTCGAAGAACAAAGAATTCAAGTAGCAAACATGATCAAGGAACACCAATCCAAAGTGAAGAGGTTGTTCGACAGGAAAACTAAGGAGAGACAATTTCAAATAAATGACTTAATTCTTCTCTAGGACAAGAGATGTGAACCAAAAGGAAAACACAGGAAGTTTGATTCGTTGTGGCTAGGCCCTTTCAAGATCAGACATTTCTGTGGAGATAACACCTATTACTTGGCATATCCCAATGGAACTCATTTGCCTTTTCCCTATAGCAGGAAATATCTCAAGAATTATCAAAATTGAAAATGTGTTGTCCCCCATATGTACATAAGTAATTAGGATTTTTGTTTGTTTCTTTTCCCTGTGTTTCGATTTCCTCTTTTTTGTCATCCCTTTTTTGTGTTTCTTAATTTTTGGGATCATTTTCATTAAATATTTGAGTCTAGGTACATTGTTGCATCTGTGAAATCAATATACCAACAGACCCTTATCATCTCACCAATCTACACACTTTGCACCAATATATGTCACAATCTTATAGGAACTCAAAAAATATAAAACACCACTCACCCCCATCATTCCAACCCCTTGAATCTTTGTGCAATTGAGCCCATACTCAAGTTTTTCTTATTTTCTTGCATATTTTTATATTGTAGGTTTCGGAGAGGAAAAGATAGATCAAAAAGGACAAGTGCAACTTGTAACATTAATTTTTGGTGATATTTTAACGCAGGTTCTAGTCATGCCTATGATTGGCCTACAAGCTTCATGTGATTTTTGATGAATTACACCTGCAACTGGTTTGTGACTGAGTCGGCTATACCATTCATTTTCATGCATTATTTTTTCTTTTTTATTCAATACAATGTTTTATATCTCCTTAAATGGTTAGGGATTTGACCAAGGCAGTTTCCCTAACCACGAAAAATAACTAACATTTTTATAAGTGTGTTTATGTGCAGGTTATAGATTCAGATAAAGAATTTTAACCACTTTATTCATTGAAAGAACCCATGATTTTCCTCTTTTCAATGGCAACATAATCCCATTTATTTATAAGAATTAATTTGGAGATTTTGATATATCTACTAACACATCTTGTAGGTGATCTAACTCTAGGCATATAATGAATAATGGGCATGCAAGGATTGGGCTCATCAAATGAATAAACAAGTTAAATATTAATAAGAGGACTGAGCTCAATAGGAAAATATTGAAAATATATAAGATATAACATGCAATGGAAAGAAAGTGTAATAAAAAAGAGAATGAGAGTGACTTAGCTGATAACTCAATGTCTATGTTGAATTTGGGTTGGAAATGTGATTAAATAGGCTAAATTTGGGATGTGAATGCTCCGTCTAGAGGACAATAATCTACAAAAATGATGGAAAACATGCCCAAAAGGGGACATGACCATTGCGGGCTCTAGTGTCTAAACTGGGAACTAGTGTCCTGGTATTGAATGTGGATATGATTCTTTCAGGGTCTAATCATGCCACTTTCACTTTAATTTATCTCACGCTGAATTCACTGTAGGGTTTTCTTGTCACACCTGTACTTGCAAAAAAACCCTAACTACTTGAAAAAGGATCAAAGATACATTAGATGGAATAAAATATGCATATGTTTGAGTTGGACTGACCTCAATAGTCACCCCAGTGTGATTTTCACTGAGCTTTGTACTACATTTTAGACTCAATGTGATTATGATGTCTATGTGATAGAATTGTGTCCCTTGAAGCTATGTTTCTCTTGTGCTATTCACCCAGAATGGGATAAATAATTTTTCCCCAGTAAGTGAGTTTAGTTAAAATTCTAGAATGCATTATATAGTTACCCATTTCCTTCAAAGTTCTATTCTTCCTTTCTATTAATCCATTCTGTTTTGGAGTATGAGGAATAAAATGCTGGTGAATAATGCCTTGAGTTTCCAAAAAGTCATAAAACGCATTACTGAAGTACCCCCCATTACCAGTACGAAGGTTCTTTATGCAACTAGAAGATTGTTTCTTGACCAAAGCCTTAAAGACTTTGAAGTGTGAAAAAACATCACTTTTGTACTTGAGAAAATAAAACCAAGTACACCTTGAGAAACTATTAATAAACGTAAGTGCATACTTAGCTCCATTGAAATAGGGGGTAGGAAAAACCATCAAGTCACTGTGCACAAGCTCAAGTGGTGAAGAAACTCTCTTGTAAAAATTCTTAGGAAATGGATCTTGATGTTGTTTCGCTAATGCACAGCCAGAGAAAACTCCCGTAAGACTATAAACTCTAGGAAGACCATCTACCATACCATGAGTTCTCAAATCCTTCAAATATATGTAATTAAGATGTCCAAATCTTTCAGGCTAAATCTTAAACTCTGAATCTACATGAGAAACAAATTCTATCCCTATAGAATAAGTGTAATAAAAACCCTTAAAGTGATATTATCTAGAACTATGATCAACAATACCCTAAGCAACAAGTGAATAACGCTCCAACAAAGTTCTTACTTCTGCCCCATGTGGTGTAAAAGTCACTATTTTCCCTTGACCATAATGATAAATTTGATATACAAAAAAACAAATTTTTAGTGATTACGAACATATAGTGCATCTTAGATATTGCCACCATCAGTTGTATATCAAATTTTCCCTCAACAGAAAGAAAGGAAGAATCTCTAACCTCAATTTTGGAAGTAGAACTCAAACCTAGAGAAACAACAGACTCCTTGGAAGAATTCATGTGATGACAAGCACTAGAATCTATAACCCAACTGTCTGCAAGTGGTGACTGAGATCTTCCACCAACATTAAGTTCTTTTTCATGCTGATTAGAAGGAGGTGGTGTGGAGATAGAAATTTTGTGTTTCTTGACTGCATCCTCTAAAGCTTGCATTTGCTTATAACACCTATGTTCTTCATGATTACTACCCCCACAAAAATAGCATGAACGGATAGACTTATTCTTGGATTTAGAAGACTCCATGGGTTTTGAGTTATTTTCTTTGGGTTTAAGAGCATTTTGAGATGGATAAGGTGTGGATTTGGTTTTAGTGTTTAGTTTTCCATTTCCCTTAGGATTAGATGCAACTAATGTCTTTTGAGAGGTGGAAGGCTCAAGGTGAGATAATTTGGATTCTTCCCTAGTAAGTCTTTCATAAAATGTTTCTAATTTAGTCATTTTGAATGTGTCACCTAAGACATCCATGCTAGAGAAAAAGGGAGAAGAAAAAAATTGGAATGTTCCTCTCAACTTGGATAGAATCAAGTAAACATACTCTTCATCTTTCTTATCTCTTCCACTCCCCTTCAACCGTGTCAAAAATCGCTTGAACTTGTTAAGATAATCTATAATTGTTGGAAAATATCTAGGATTCAGAGACATGATCTCAATGTCAAGTTGTATCGCTCTCATATGATCCACTGTACCAAAAAAGTCCTCCAATTTCTCCCAAATTTTGAAAGAGAGTCACATTTTCCAAATGACAACAAGACTGTCACTTACATAAGTTCCTATCAAACCCATACACTCATCAAATTTTCACTAGTACTGAAATTTCTAATATTCTCTAGTGAACACTAGTTGTTCTGAAGAAGTCAAAGCCCATAATCCTTTCCACTTAATTATTGTTTCCATTCTTGGTTTCCATGCGTGGTAATTATATGTAGTTAATGTATCAACATGATCTAATCTAGAAGTAGATAAAGATGTCATCCTAAAAAAAATCACCAAAAGAAATGTAAGAACCAAGCAATACAACAAGACCCCCAAACAATGCAACAAGACCCCCCCTAGATTTTAACACTTTATAATGAGTGCACATTACAATATGACAATTTATAATTATAGTGTGATTCTAAAAATAAATATTTCCAATGGAAAGAACATAACAAACAAGAACTTTTATAAAAATGACACTCAAAACCAAGTTACCGATCAAACGATACAAGTTTTTCAATATTATGCTCTACTATTTATTTTAGTTGCCGCTAAAATAGAATAAAATTCTCTTGCCTTCACCACACAAATAAAATTAAAGGGGGCTGGAGTTAAGCACCTACTAGTAGGAATCACAAGCTTTAAGCTCTCATATGACCAGGGGCTAAGGATTTCAATGGGTGTGTGTAACCTACTATTATGGGGTGTGCTGCTTGTTTTCAAGAAAGTCACATCCAACTACTTCTTCTGGTAAAAAAATACTATTTCTGGTCTGTGTCGAAAATGGCCTTCGCCTCCCAAAAGTAGTAGCCTACATGTTATTTCCTGAAATAGCAAATCATGCACAGCCGCTTGTGAACTCCTACCAAAAAAGGAAAGAAACGTCTTTCCGGAAAAGACCTACACGTAAACTAAAAATGCTATGCCACAACAAAAAAACCCAAGTCAGATCTCGAAAAATAGAACAAAACCCAAAAAAACAATTTTTGGTATTCTTTGTTGTCTGGTGCGACACCTGAGGTGAACTAGTACGTTTCTCTGCAACCACAAAAAAAACAAAAACACGACTGCCTCCACAAATGGCCGAGTTTACAGTTGATCTTATTGTTTTCCCACCTTCTCGATCCAATGGTCACCTTTGTTTTACATAAAAATTCACGCAACAATAAAATACAAACAAATCCCGAATATATGAATATTTAAAAAAATGCATGCAAAATGAAACTTAAAGATGGATGTCAATAACAATCTCCAACTCTGATACCATAAAATGAACGATAAATGGACCATACCAAGCCATGAACACAGATGCTAATCAAACACCACTATCAATAATATGAAAGAAATTCTCCAGAATAACTTTACATAAAACCTTTGCAAACAAATGAGCAGTAATATCATATATTATTATGGAACTCAATGAAATACAATGAGAATGATCCTTGCTTATATAGGCAAGGAATAACAATCTAAGAACCAGTTAAGGTCATAGATGACGCCTAAATCATAGAAAGAACTAGTCATCAAAGAATTAGTTAAATTCATATATTTATGAGAGAACTAGACATCAAGGATCTAGTCAATACCATAGATCAAGGAAATAACTATACCTAACAACTAGATAATATCCCCTTAATATCTAAATAAATAAAAAGAAATATCCACACGCATAAGTGGGTGAGGATAAATACAATAAGGGCAAATAAAGTACCTAGGTAAACATGAGCTAAGGTAAATACCTACTCTAATAGTGTCTACACCTTTTCACCTATTTTGATAAGAATTTTTATTTGTATTAAAGGGATTAGTGACCAAAATGAAACATGCTAATGCATGAAGCAAGGGGTGTCTATGAATAGGTAAAAAATCCAACTCACATTAGCTATTTTTAGAACATATTTTTAGCAAATGGTACATAACATGAATCGATCACTTACTCCATATTAGTTTTCTATAAATTATCAATTTTCAAGTTGCAAAAGAATGACATGTTGGGAGTTGTAGTAGCAGGTTAAGAATTTTTTGTAATTGACCCATATCTAAGGCGAGATTGAGTTTTGACCATAAAACTCATAAAGGGAATTGTTGCAACTACTTTTTGGGTTTTCTTAGGAATCCCATAGTTTGATAAAACTTATTTTTTAGACTAATCATCATGTATACATTAGATGCTAAATTCCATTTCAGAATAAATTTACTTGTTTGATCATTTCATATAAAATTAATTTATTTGTTCGATTTGGGATTTACATAAAAGAAGTGTCACTTTTTCCAAGTATATTAATGGTTAAGAAGAGGATTGAATTCTGCATTTAAATCTCATGTGTGTAAATCATCCCTTATTCCAAAGGGAAATTAAATTTAATAATTTTAATATGGATCCTTTATGTGCATAATATTCACATGTATTGTGTGCTTATAATGTCGTGATATTATGCGTAAAATATTAATGTAATGATTCTCAAAAAATTTCCATATGAACGATATGACTATTCTTTGAATTTCACTTAAATTTAGTATTCTATAGGTTATTATCATCAGGGATGCTTGACATTTTCTTTTCTTGTGTACATTGGATTCAAATTCTTCTTGGCATTCATGATTTCAATTTTATGAGGCATAATTTTTTCTCCTTAGTGGAATTTTTCTTAAGATGTATCTTATTCCTCATTTGATCATTATTACTCTAACAAGGCTTCTAGGACCTAGGATTTATGAGCTTGGAATCCCTGGGATATGTGGAAACTATCCATTTCTCCAGCACCAACTTGGTTGATAAAAAATTTCTATTGTTAATTATTATTTTTGAAAATAATTTCTATCTGTGCAAGTTGTTTCTTATTTCCATAATTCTTAAATGATACTCTTCATAGGCTATATTCATGTGCACCTTCCAAGCATAAGTTTGTTTTAGTATGGGTAGATGTTTAGTTCACTTTACTATTGTGGAAACATAGAAGATTGTATGGAGAGCCGCACATATTAGGTAGTAACAAAAGTTGTTTCTAAGGACAAGGAATGTATAGAGTTTATAAAATAATCTATAACAACTCCAATGTAGTTTAGAAAAATAATTATTTAGCAAAAAAAAACCAATTTTTGAGTAAAATCTTAGTTCTTTGAATGCTAATATATTTTAATTGATAGTTTTATTTTTTGATATGATCTTAACCAATTATTACACACAAATGCAATATATTTCTTTTGTGATGGTGATTTTCTAGAATCTAGATTGGTGGGAATATGAATATTTCTTACGTTTCAAGATAAAACTAGCACTACATGTTAATCTTAGATGAGATTTATCTATCTATGAGATTCATTCTTACCAGATTTTTGATAGTGAAGAAATACCTCAATTCTTAACATTTATTTATCTTTAAGATTAATTCTTACCAGATTTTGATAGTGAAGAAATATCTCAAATCACGTTTACAAGTTATAATTTATTATATTTTGACAGTGATGAATATATCCAATCATGTTTACAAGTTCTAATTTATCTCTCTACTCTTAGTATGAGTGATTCTCTATATTGTAGAATGCATCTTTATGGCCATGCATAATTAATATTATTTATCTCTCCACTCTTACTAGGAGCTACTCTCTCTATTTGCAGAATACATCTCTTATGGCATGTATAATTAATGTTGTTTAAGGTTATTTCAACTTATATTAGCATTCTCTTAATGTCATTTCTACAATTTCCCTTCTCATGGAATGCCAAGAAATTTGAGAGAGATATATAGAATTCAAATTCTGTGTATGGTGATGATGTTGGATATTTCTTGTTTAGTATTGGTGAATATGTGAATAAATTTATAGTTTTTTTTATATTGGGCCATTCAATTTTGGAATTTTATTCCTTGCAAATGTGGTCAAATATCAATAGAGATTCTAGGTTTTAAAAAATATTTTATATGTTTCATTAAATATGGAGGGACACCATAACAATAAAGCCTTCTTATTAGTACTTTAGTCCTTAAACTAATTATTCATCTAGCTAGGATGGTTCTCATTGTGCTTCTAATTATGATGATACCATTTTTTTGTGTATTGCATTCCGTAAAATATATGCAAAAAATATAGTCATTTTAAAAAAAGTGACATAAACCTCTAATAAATAATGAGATTTAACATCACTTCTAATTGAGTCTATCATTTTCTACCTCAAGGAGAATGAAATTTCAGTTTGATATCTCCTTTAATGCTCTTTTTATGGTTGTGAATAATTTGATATCTTTCATGGTGGCACATTTCAATTTCAGTTTATTTTCACGAGAAGAGCCTTCTTTATAGCAACTTTTTTCTTCTTTGGTCAATATAAGGATCCGAATTTTTACAAATTGATTTGCATTCCATTTACTTTTTATGTTTTGTTGTATTTAAAATATTTTATATTTAAAATATTTTATTTATCTCCTTATAAACATTTACAAGAAACTTATTTTCTCCATAAATTACCCATTTTTATTTTAAACATATACAACATGTTTGGAATTCTATATATGTTGTATACTTCTCCATGCCTTCCTCAAGAAAACTAGCTATTGGCATATATAAATGAGATTTTTCTTTTTTCTCTTTTTTTTAAACAACATTCTAAGTTATGGTGTCCATTCCATTGTGGTGAAATTATAGGGTCTTGATTCTCATAAAAGATAAATAATATGTTCAAGAAATATAGGAACCTCAAATAATATAAGGAACAATTCTACAAGTGGATTCCAATTTCATCTTAGCGTTGTAATTTATGCCCAATTTGGTCATCTTCAACTAGGTATAGCCCTAACATGAAAAATAAAAGGGAGATATTAAAATATGTAGGGGTACTATACAAATGAAAAATGTCACAAATAACTTGCATACTCGACTTCTCAAGGTTGGGCCGTGACAACCGAAATGTGAGAGGATGATGCAAAAATAAGGGTCAGATGTACCAATGAAAGTAGTGGGTAGTGGCAAATTCCATGAAAATAAAAGGGCTAACGATCAAGATGAGGTAGGTAAGGGATCCTATGCCTATAGATTGAAAAGTGCCCTACTTGTTCATCTAATGAAATGAAGCTCCCACTAATCTCTTCACGAAAGATGTTGCATCAAGTATAATGGAGATACAAATCTCTTGATCTATGTTGGTGATACGAAATAGGATATTAATAGAATACAAGATTCTAAAAAAATGTCCACTTTTGTCAACGTTTTATTATCCAAAGAGGGTCATACAACTAGGCCAATGTGATGGGGACAATGAAATAGGGGTTTACACACCTAGGTGGGTACGCTTGATCAAACAAAAATTGTTTGGAAATATTAAGATGCTAATTCAATGCCTCTAATTTGTTGTGATCAATGCAAGCAAATGAGTAGAGAGAAATACTAACGTATTACCGAGTCTTTCTCTCCTTAGTATTGTTCAATACTGGGTTGATTGACAATTGATTTTAAATTTATTCTATGAAGTTGGTTTAGACCAGGAATTTTCATGTGAAGACCCAAACTCATGAGTAAGAGGACTAATGAAAAGATCTAGAGGAAAATAAAGGCTAAGTTTGAGTTTTTGATTGATTTAATTAACACTAAAATGAATTAACAATATAACAAACTTAATTAAATTAAAAGATTCAAAAAGATACTTTTAATTCATTTAAATTGTATTTAACTATTCTTTCAATAAAATAAATAACAACTATTCTAGCTTCTTTGTTTTTGCTATTTTTTAGAAAATAATCAATTAAACTAAATGGAACTAAAACTAACAACTAACTAATATTTTTTAAATTTTGAAAGATATAGAAACCATTAAAATAATTAACAAGCCAAGAGGAAATAAAGAAAATAAACTCATCTATTACACCTTTTGGAAATAAATGAAACTAAAAAGATGCAAGTCAGGTATAGCTAATCCTCTATTACAGAATATTAAACTAAAAAATAGAGCATCAAGTGGAATAAATTCAATCTCAAAATTTAAAATGAAGTTTCCTAAAGGAAGGATTTTACCTCTAGTTTGTCATGAAGGGGAAAATTCTTGAAATATTTTTCCCTCGACTTAAACAAATTGTCCCTGTTAAAATAATCTATTGAAATGTAAGAAAAAAGAAATTAAATCCCTATTTTCCCACTTCTAATCTTTCCCCAAGCCAATCTATAAAGAATAAGCTAGGAATTGATTATCAACAGTGATCGAAAAAAGTATTTGAGGTAATAGAACAAGGGAAATATTTATGAAAACATTTTAAATCTAATGTGAATGCAAAGAAAATTCTACAGGAATAAGGAATTTAAAAGAAAAAAATTTAAAAGAGATTTAACAACTATTTTAATTAAAACTAAAGAAAATCAAATACATCCTCAACTTGATTACTGCAATCTTGTGGTAGGGTTTTTGCAAGTTTTTGTGATGGTTTGTTATCTCCTCAAAATATGCCATCCTTTCAATTTTCAAAATTCAATATGATTTAGGTAGGAAGAATGAAAGAAGAAAAAATAACAATCAAAGATTAATAAAATATGGATGATGTAAAAAAAAAGGATGAAATATAGATGAGGATATCTTAACAAAGAATTGATTATTGGTAGAAAAATATCTCAATAAATAAGTAACATAATCCCACTCCAAATAAAATATACAATCCATGAATAAAATAGAAGTGAGTTATTTCTAAGTTGTTGGGAGTGAAGAAATCAAACTTGGACTCTCACTTTAGAAAGGGTGACTCAACGCATGCGAAAAAAATCAATTATCTAATTATAATAAATAGGAATGGTAAGTGGAGATGAATTCAAAATGCCTATTCTTAACAAATTTTACAAAGTAATGAAGGTGGAAAATAAATCACAATTGACTAATAACCAAAAGCATGCACGTTTAATTTTACTTAGATGGTGACAAAATCACCAACCAAGCCAGATTAGCGGTTTCCCAACTTCAAAAAAACAAGCCTAGCCAATAATTTTGATATTGTTAGCAACACTTTAGCATTGAATTTGAGAACATAAAATTGAATCTTTTAGAGCAATAACAGATGCATAAGGGTTTTTGCAAAGATGTAGGGGATGAATTTGAAATCCATTTTTCCTTAAAGAAACTTTATCATCAGAGACTTGTTTTTCTATTTTTACACCATGTTAATTTTGGGAGTAAACATTTACGTACTTGTAATTGACCTTGTTTCTCCTACATTCCCGAATATATTGCAAATTCATCACAATATTAGTTAATGTATAACAAAGTACACCCACATACCCCTACATTTCCCAATTTAATAACAAATTAATGCCTACAAAATTCACAAATAATTACTTTGAAATAAATCACCTTATAAATTAAGGCCTCTATAAATAAATCAAGATGGAAAATACAAAATGATAGTTGTTCTAATTAACCAAATTTCCCAATGCATTCATGATTTTATCACACATTAATCACTACAATAATTAATGTGTCCAACAAAAAATTTAGATGGAAAATTAAAAGAGACCATTACAAATAATATTTGTCTCTATCCTTATGCAACACCTTTTGCCTACATTATGAGAAATGAAGAAATGTGACTCAAACAGTTTGGAAACACACTTTACATCAACTCAAATCTTCATAATCGTAGAAAAATTATTGTTTTTTAATGAAAATAGATCCCATACGAATAAATAATTACAAAAAAGCATGCACTTTTTTTAAAAAAAAATTAATCAAAATTTACACCAAAAATCACATGATAATAAAACTATTGAAAAGTAATCGACACATTCCATAATATAAAGAATAAAACTACAACATGTTCCCTTCAATCTTGTTAAATATAAACATGGCCTATTTTAACATTTTTATAATGAAATCAAAATATACCATAAGGATAATCACTTCAAAAAAAACAATTTATCCTTTTCACTTACTCCCCTTGTCAAATTCAAATCTATGTGTTAAAATCTATTAAAATTTCATGTGTATTATTTTCTTGAAATTTTATGAAATACATCGACTTGTCACGAAAATATTAGGTTTATTTTAATTAAATAATTAAAAATTGGTGTAAAAAAGAAATAAGGTTAGATTACAGTAAAATAAAATAAACATATAAAACCTAAATCATGTCTAGATTATAGCAAAAAAAAATTGCAATAACATATATAAGTTAACTTATGAAAGTACAAGTTAAGGTTAGAGAAGATTGCATTGCTTTTGAACTGAGATGATGAAAATGATATAAGAATGTGAAGGAATGGTGTGTAGGATATTGTCAAGATGTCCTAAAAATAGAAGAGTTATTTTATAAGTAGGAAGAATTATTATGTCTCAAACAAAGTCACATGGTTAATTTTATCTTATATGGATAACTTTATACTTTGCATCTATAATTTGGATCTTACGTATGGAAATTTCTTCTTCTATACTTATAGCTTTGATTTATGTTCTTAATATTCTATGATTGAAGTTGTGTGGATGATTAGGGATTATTTCTTAGTTTTCTTTACTTAGGGACATAAAAAGGGATTGGAACTTTTAGGTTGAGTGAAACCCACTATATATTGTAATGCGTGTTTTATGCAAACCATAATTTAATGGAGAGACTCCCATTATTTAATAATTAGAGGAAACTACTCTTGTGCATGAGTTGCGAGTATGTAATTTTATGATAAATAAATGGTGAAATAATTGGCATGTGAATCTAAAACTATATGAATTCACAGACCACTTGTTAATCCAACTTGATGATTCTAAAAACCATATGAATTCCTAGTGTTAAAATAATATATTTTTGATCTTGTTGAATTTCGTATCTACCTATTTATTATGAGGTGGCTAGATTAAGTATATGGTGGGTTGGCTAGGTCTCTTCTTAAAAAACATTATAAACGGTCCAAGGTCCCCTCGACCTTAATGATGTAGGGCATTACTTGTTATTAATCAATTTTTGGTTTTTCTAGTTATATTAGGTTGTGGGGTCCATTTGAGTGTTTTGGCATGTATCAATTCCGTTTGGACTCCTTTATCATGTAATAAGTGGTATTTAGGAGTTTCCCTCCAAAACCACATTTCAAATGTTTGAATTATCTTTTGAGTGTATTAGAGGGTTAACTTTTAGATTAGGTTGAATAAGTGACATAAGTGGGGCAATAAAAAGTTGTACACCTTATAAAAGGTCCTTATAAACCTCACATGGCTTAATTTAACTATGGTTATCATATTATGGTGAGTTAGTTGGATGAAAACATAATTGCTTCTCTATTACCTCGATTATCATGAGAAGCATCCGAATTAAAGGAGATGGTGAGCAGTGATGATGTTAATAGTAGAGGAAGAAACTTTGTATCAGAACAAAGTGGCTCAAGAAACCTTGTATTATCTAATGAATTGATGAATCAAAGGATTATCTTGAGTACCACTTTATGTATTAATGGATATATGTGATTCTAATGAATGAATATTGTTTTATTATGATTTTATAAGTGTTATTGTATATGATTGAGGTATATGTAGGCTTTTGGAGGTTATGAAGGAGAGAGAACAAGCAGTGAAGCATCAAGATTCATATGCCAGAAAAAAATAGTGGTTAGTGAGAATATGAGATAAAGTATCTTCTATGAAATATGAAATGCTTCATTAAAGTTTGTAAGGATTCCAAAGGGTAAAAAAACTAGAGAAATATATATATTTTTCATTAATAAGGGTTTAACAGTAAGGTCTTGTGTGAAAAGAGTAAACAAACATATGCGCAGCTGTGGAGAAAGAGAAAGTTTGTACAATTGCATGTAAATAGTCACTATATAACTGAGAAAAGGATATTTTCAAGAATTTTAAAGGAAGTATATGCTATGGTAAGGTTGAGAAAGATTCCATGAGTTATTACAGTGGTAATATGAGTTTTGATAAGCTTCAAACTCATGAAAAGTGAAGAAAAACTCAATTAGCGAGTCTCAATTTACATGCCCTATCCTAGGGTTTCAAGTGAGGAGAAAATTGAATAATTAGAGATTTAACCATTTACATTTTCTATAAACTAGTGGACAGTGAGGTTTTTAGGTGTCAAGGGTGTATGTAAAGTTTCAGAGTGTTTAAGGAAGGTATGAAAAGCTTTTTGAAAAAACACAGTCCTAACTAGGGGTGAAAAACAATCTTATACAGTAAATAAATATGTTGAGGAAAATTTATTAATGGAAAAATCCTTACCATTATTTTGGAATTGTGGAATATTTACAAAATTTTGAGAGAGAACTACAAGAGGCAAGGAGTTACAAGAATCCTTGAATAAAATAAGAAAACTAATGGATTATAAAGGAACTGAATTTCACAGTCTTCTAGTTAACGTATAACAGTCCTATCCATGTTAGTGAAACCAATGCCCTTGGAAATAAGTTGATAGAGAATTGGTAACCAAACATATTTGTGAGGGTTGTTAACATGTGTTAAAATCTTGAAGAGTAACGAAATTCACTTAAATCCATGAAATAAAAATATGGCATGACTTCCCTACTATAATCCTGTTAAGAAGTTTAAGAGAAAGAGAGTATTTATTAACAAGGTCTTGAAAGGAATAGTTGAATGAATTGTGTGGATTGTAGAAGTGTCAAGGACATAAGAATATGAGTAATAATAATATTTAAAAATGTCAAGGCGAGAATTGGAACAAGGTAAATGAAACGTGTGGTATTAAGAACATGACAAGCCTAAGAAGTTGATTTAAAAAAATAAGGAAGATATGTTAAACCCTAGATAGGATATTTTAGAGTCACAACGATAAATAAAGAAATAAAGTACATCAAATGACACAAAAAATAAGAAAAATTAATAAAACCCTAAGTGCAATGAAGAGTTGGAATACTTACCTGATTTTGTAAGTAATCCTGGACTGTGCGAAGATGGAGAACTGGTAAAAATGCAACACAGAAGGTTGTAACCAAGCCGAGAAAAATATAGAATTGAAAAATGTTGGACTAGAGTGCCTAGGGAAGTACCGGGGAACTTGGCCACAAGGATCCTTGTCTAGGCACCATAGTTTGTGTAGATGCTCAGAAATTAAACTTTGTATGGTTGATGAGTTGTCACAATCCTTTGTTGTCTGTCACTATAATGTTACACAGTTATCACATATATCATTGATAACCTATAATAAAGATACAATCTACAAAACCCCAAAATGAATCAAATCCTAAAAATAAAATAATGCAACTGAGGGGTCAGAATGTCCTCAGATGTCAAACAAGTTAACTTATGACCGAGCACTGCACTACATCTTAGACCTAATGTAGTTCTATGTGTGCATGTAGAATTGTTCCCTAGGTGGCTCTTATGTGTGTCAGACTTGATAATGAGAAATTAGTTAGATGTATAAAATATAATTATATGTGTGCATGGAAAAATGAACTTCCCCTCTTAATTATACCAAAACCTCATTAAACTCTGCCTCTGTACATACTCTGTGTCTTCTTAGTCCTCTTCTATTTTTGTGCTTGGTGTAAAGAATGCTATTATGTGTTTGGTGGAGTCCTTGAGACTCATAATGGAGATCTGAATCCTCCTCTAGAGGGTGGAGTTGTATCCCGAGACCTCTGATCTTGAAGTGATGACATATTCTCATGAAACTTACCCCTATTACTATCTCTGTGCTATTGGGCCATGTTCCTATTTTCCTCAGCTAGGTAGACCTTCTTTACAACCTTCTCAATTGTCTAAGAAGATAACATCTTGATAGCCCTGACTATATCTGCATTCAATTCTTTAATTAACTTGTTGACTTGTAATTTCTCGTCATGTAGATAATCCACATACTGCAATAAATGTAGAAATTGGGTCTCATACTTTGAAACCATTCCTAAAACCTATCATAGATCATTTAACTCATCGATCTTCTTTTGAAAAAAATGCTCAGACATGTATCAGCCTCTAAGTAGCTCCTCAAATAGATCCCAAGTCATCGTATCTTCGTTTAAATGGATTTTTCACTTGTCATTCCTTCACCATATGTCTTCTACATCATGAAGGAGGTGTATAGATAACCTAGCCTCAACATTGCTCTCATATGAATGTAATCTAAAGCAATTGTCGAGGATCAGGAGCCATGACTCTGCCCCAAATCCATCCAAGGTGCCACTATAAGTAGGTTCCTATAAATAAAGTATATCCCTAATCACACTTCCTGTGTCACGATCTTGACACTAATGTCCAACCATCTTCTCAACTAGTGAATGTTTTTGTTCCTCCTGAAATCATCCCTCAATGTTGTGAGAGTAGTTATGATGAAGCGATACAACTCTCTCAAGGTGAATGGAAGGGATATGAGACCTATCTTGTCTCTGAGTGTCATGTTGATCTAGCTCTGAGTGTGCACCCTCATCTTTCTTTTTATTCTCTCCCTGACAATCCTTATCCTCTTCTGGTTCCTATTGTGGAGGGAGATGTTGTTGCAAAACCCCCATCATCTGTTATAATGCCTCTACTATCTTTGGTCTGAAATCAAGGGTACACAACTTGCGTGTAAGGGACCTACATCCCAAATCATTGACTAAATGATGTCTCATACCATGTACAAGCATCCTGTATATGACATGAAGGGGTAGGTTATAATTTTGTAAAAGGTAGCAAAAGCAATTTAAGTGGTTTAGGTTTATAGATTTAACCATTATTAATTTAATGTTAAAATTACCCAAAGCATCAGGTGCAGTAACCTGAGCTCTGATACGAGATGTAGTGCCCCATATTTATCATGTCAAAACCCAACCTAAAGACCCAAAAATTAACAATTTTTCGTTAAACATTTTATAAAACTACTACCTAAATTTTCGTAAAGGTTACGGTGTAAAGTGCACCCTTAGACTAGATTTAATTTATTTTATTTATTTTTCAAATTTAATATTTTATTTCCCCCAAAGTATTTAACATGACTAAACCCATGATAAAACATTTATTTATTCAACCATTATTCTAATTCCCATATTAATTTATTTTAATTTTTTTCCAAGGTCTCTAGATTATTTCCCTTAGGCACCCAATTAATTAATTAATCCTATTCCCATTTAAAGGATCTATTCACACAACTTAAATTTATGAGGACATAATATCAACCATGGGATTGAATGGATATGGGCCCTTGATCCTAGGTCATTCCAACAAACTGTATATTTCCTTAAGAAAATCATTATAATCCTTTTTTATTTTTTTTGTTCTCTTCTTCTTTATGTGCACATGTTTGTTTCATGGTGGGGGAAGAATGAGATATTGTGGAGAATTATGGTGCTTCCTCTCATGGAGGAAAGGATTTTATCTTTTTTTTTTTTCTTCTTTAAATATTGATGGTTAATCTACCCTATCAAGGGTTTCTTTGTTTTCTTATATCCTAGCAAATATCCAGAGATAAAACCTCTAGGGATTCAAAAAAAATATTTTATAATCCTCTTTTGCATATCTATCCGCGAAGGGTTTTGGAAGGGTGGATATGTGTGTTAAGGGTAGTATAGGGCCGTGGCCAGGGTTGGGGTGACGACATAATGGGAGGTGTAAATGTGGCAGTGGGAGTTATAAGGTGGGGGTTGTGAATAGAGGTGGGGGTGTGGTTTGTGGTGACTAGGGGGGGGGGGGACTTGTAGGGATTAGAGTGGGGTAGCTACACAACCCCTAGACTTTGATAAAATGGGAGGGGGTCTGGGCAAGGTCGTAACCCTGCCACGACCTGCTCCAATCCTTCTCAATATTACATTTTTTTGTTATATAAAATTTAAAACTCAAACCAAATCAATATCCCCCTTTAATTTTATTCTTTTTTCTTTTTTAAATTTAAAATTAAATTATGTATATATATATCACATTTTCAAATAATCAAATGAGTTGTTCCTTAAAACCGTTTATACTTGCAACAAGAAATATGGTATATATATATATATATATATATGTATGTATGTATGTATGTATGTATATCTTTGTGTGTGTGTGTATAGAGACATATATACATATGCATATCCATATACATACATACGTACATACATATATATAGTTTTACAAACTGTTGGGCAAGTAGAATTTATGAAATAAGTCATAGATTTTCTAGTTATATCAGATTCACATTCTTTTGTACAAACCTAAACTTATCTATATATAAAATATAAAATCTAGACAAGTGGTTTTATAGAAAACACAAGATCTCACATCGATATGATTTATCATATTTACTCAAGTTTTGAATCTCGGATTTTAAAATACATCTTATTCAAATATGTTTGAATGTAAACACTTGAATACCCTCCATTTGAATACTACAAGCAGCTAGTTTGAGCACAAGGGAGATTTAATTTTCAATATCTAAGAAAGATAAACCATTTTACAAGGTTGTTTCTCCAAATTCACTTATATGATATGCATTTCAACTTCATACAAACAATTAACAACATGTATAACATTAAAATGAATATGAGTTTCTTATGAGGATATAATAAGCCTACTATATTCTTTTAATGAAAATAAGCACACCCAATACTCTATTAAATCAAAGTTTGCAAAATTCTCAATAGTAAGGATAACATTTTATTACAATATGAAAGAATCAAGATTACAACAGACCAATATTATTTCTCAAGAGATAGAAACATAACAAAATCCTTCATTATACAATGTTTACAAAACATACACAAAGAAAGAATAGAATTCTTTTACAACATGAAAGAATAACGATTTCATAACAACAACATTCCTTCTCAAGGAGAAGATAAAAGACTCTACCTTTAAAATACAACCATTCAAGCTCCTTATCAAGGAAGGAGAAAAATTGACAATAGATACAACATATTTAAGTGTAAGATACAAGATTCATACCAAGATGGGAGATTACTAAATAAAAGTTACAACATCATTACAAGAGAAAAATAAAATACAAGTGGATAATCCTCCCCAAGATGGGAAACAACATGAAAAAATTACCAAATTTTCTTCTCCAAAATTCAAACCAAATCAGCATGTTTCCACTCCAAAAGTAGTCTTCATAGCACAAGAAGAAAGGGACCGGTTACCTCCCAATCCATATGGCATCATCACATACCATCTCTAACAAATTGGAGGACACATTATCATCCCTCCAAGCGCATAGGAGAGAAAGTAACATGCCTCAAGAATGCACAAGTGAAGGGAACAAGGGTGACACTCACTCACACACACACACACACACACAAATTTCACGCACATACAACAAATAATGAACAACACTTATAACATGACGAAAAAATCCACATCCTTCCTCCAAGGGTAAGAGTGGTGAGAAACCCATAAAAACTAAAATGTGAATCAACCATAGAATCACTATAAAAAATCTCTGACATTCCCTCCTTATCTCTCCTTCCTATACACCATGTCTTCTCTTGGAAGGATTTTCAAAAGAAACATGGTTTCCTTGCCAAGGATGGATAAGGAGATTCATACCACATGAAAAATCCTTTTCCACATCAAACCATATGTGGGTAGGAAAAAAAGAAGACCATCATGGCTTGTCCTTCAAGCCATGTGGTATAAGAGGGAACAATCCTCCCTCTTCCCCATACATTTCCAAAAATTCACCTCAAAATGTAGGATGGATTGGAGAAAAGGAAAGGAAAAATAAACACACAATACACCCACAACCATATGTAACAAACAAAATTCAAAAACCATTCTTTCTTTTCACATTATTCTATGGAAACAAAAAAAAAAGTATAGAGCCTACCTCAAAATATAGAAATTAAAATCCAATACAAAAATGTTCTCCTTACCTCCAAGCTCTCAAGCTCTCCCAATCCTAACTCTAAAAGCAAGAATGACCAAAAATTCCCAACCCCTCTCCATGAGGTAGCATAAAAATAATAAAAAATTTACAATCCTCCAAAAATGAGAGGGTCAAAAGTGTCACTCATCTCATCTCCCCACAAAATATTCCCAAAATCCCAAAGAGGATAAAACAAACTCATTATAGGAGGTAATATCCCAAATTCCCTAAAATGCAAATAAATCCAACACCCTACAAATTTTTAAGAAACACAAAAACCAACCATTATTACAAGAATGGTGACATGAGAGGGGTAAAATGGGAGGGAAAATAACATTTGACCATCAAAAGAGACCCCCTATCCATAGGTAGGTTGCAAAGGGATCATTTCCATGAAAGGGGAACCCCCAAAGTGAAAAGAGGTCCAAAAAATAGCCACATTTAGCCCAAATTCAAGATTATGCTAAATGGGGAAAGGGTTGAGGTAGTTTGTCCCACCCAAGGGGTGATTATGTGGTCCCAATCTCCTAATAACAAGGTTAATTAATCCTAATTCACTTCTAACACATGTGGGGACAATTAGGTCCCTAAACTAGTTTATCACAAGACTAAACAAATCACAATAACATAATTACAATTAGGATTCACTCATGGTGTCCCAAACACGAATATGCCACAAACATACAAGGTTACACACAATCATACATGGCTAGGACTCAGCCCAATCAGATACTTGTGTAACTCGAGGCGTAGCTACCCTAAAACTCGCGTTATCTTGTGCCCTGTAATCTGCACACTCAATGTAAAAATTGAACGTACCTACTATATAAAATATATTAATTAAATAATCTTAATAAATAAATCATGGATAAATGATGCTAACTATACCACAATAAATGTTAGTATGCAATGGATAAACACTAATCATATCCATCCATATTAACTTAGGCTATACTATCCATTTAAACATTACATGACGACATTCAAATAGCCATTACATATCAAATGATCACCAAGTATATGACAAAACCATACCTAAATCCATCACATATGAAATGCAATGAATTGTACCATAATCTGTTGTTATCTAAAACCACATAATGAAATGGATAAGATAATGATTGATGGTACTAACTTGGCGTTATGCACCCAAATCACCACAAGTGTTATCAAAAGAACCATAATAAGAACATATAGTATCAAAGTGGTGCTTAAATCTATGTTTATTATCAAATAAAATCAATGAGTCATCAAAAGAACTCCTCTAAGAAGATGTGGACACTACATTTTATTATGTGGAAATATGTTTTTACAATGGTAAATCTTGGAGGGTGTTTTACGACTTTCAAAGAAACGACTAGAGGAAAGTGAGGGGCAGAGAACGTTGAAGTAGGGAGTCTTCCAAAAGACCACCTCCTCATGGATGTCATCCTTCATCTCGGTCACGGATGAGTTGCCCTATTTGTGTCCAATCACATCAATTAAAAATTTCGAGAACTTACATATATATGGAAGCCTAACCAAAGAAAAAATTACTTACCTAGTTTTCTTTCAGTTGTCGTTAAATTGACTTAAAAATGAAGATTTCATGCTTTGGAATGCATAATTATTTAATACATATGAATTTAACCAATACAAATGAATTTGTAAGAACTATTCGATCATATTCACATTCTCAAACAAAGTCCAAAATAATCTAAGACACCTAAAAGGCATTAAATGAACAATATAATTCTTTGATAAATACTACATAATGGAATTGAATGCAAGTTACAAGATTGAAACTCACCCATCATATTATTAGCATGGTGGAGTTGCATTTTGAGCAGAATCCTTTGTTTCAATTTTTATCTTTTCTCGGTATTTGAATAAGTAATCTAACACTTCAAGCTTTTCTATTTTTTTTTAAAAACGTGTGGGTGAAGATGAACTTTAACAGAGTCGTTTGTGACATGTTGTGTACACTTAATGATGTTGTTGTTTTATCTGGGTTTACGGTGATGAAATTGGCAAAATTAACTGTGACTAAATTGGAATGAATTATTTTTTTAACTTTTGAATTTTGATCAAGAAAAAGTTTCCTAGGGAAACCTAACAAATTCAATTTGGTTACCAGGATGGAATATTTTAAATTTGAAAATTTTGATTACTCTGAAAGGTGTTTTTACAATGGGAAATTTCGGAGGGTGTCTGAAAAAAGTCAGAGAAATGGACGGGGGAAATGGAAGAGGAGATGAATGTTGAGGCATGTCACAATTGAAGCCCTCCAAAAGACCACCTGATAGATGTCAGACTTTCTTTCCTTTATGGACAAGTCACTCGAGTTACAATCCTCTAGAAAATGGATGTCACAAATGAGTCATCAGAGTTACCCTCCTCCGCCAAATGACTTCGTAAAATAGAATGTTTTACTGGTAAATGGAAACATGCATACCGGAAAAGATAATCAGAAAATGAAACCACTAACATATTTTCAAAAAACATGAACATGGACCAACGAAAACAATTTTGATAGAAAATAAATTTGCTAATAAAATTTTTGATTCAATATTTTTGAGAAATTTATGACATTTTCATTAATTTCATCTATTTCCATGAAATCTTATATCCGTACAATTAAATTATCCATATTTTATGAATGTAATTTTTTTATAAGGATTAATGAAACTAACATGGTAAAATATTCAAATTTAACACACATACCTTATATTATATATTTATGTTGAAAGTTGTGTTTATAGCTAGAAAGCTCGGGGAGCTCTGAAAATAAAATATAATGGTCATTGTCCAAATGTTAGATCGTATCAATGACCTGTTATCCTTATTTCACCCCATGCCAAATATTGGATTGATCACAATCCCGCATAAGAGGAATCATTGAAAAGTCCACAGACCAGTGGAGGCCGATAAGTGTCAACTCGACGCTCCTCCAAAGGCAAACTTTGGTCTGGGTTTTCAAGCAAGAACGGTACCTCCACGTGTTATATCAAAAGGGGCAGAGTCGGTTGAATAGTCAATGCATGAGCCAGGCTGGTGGAGGTTGCCAAGTGTCTTAATGGCGCTGATTCAAAGATTGAATAGAGAAAAGATTCCCAAACAAGCACCAGACTGCCGCATGTCCTAGGGAAGAGAGGGACATCAAGGGAAAATTGATTTTTTCTCCCTTGCTATCTCAAAGGGGTAAAAGTTGCAAAATGACCTGGAACTCCGCCCAAGGAAAAAGTTAGCATTTGGGCTGAAGTCAAAACCAAAGTGGGGAATCGGAGGAAAGTGCAAAAGATAAATTGCAGATCCGTAGGCTCAATTTTTGCTCCAATCTGGCTGCCACGTGTTCTATATCAAAAGGGGACCCATTTTTTAAGTTTTTTTCCCGCCCTCCTGTATGGACCCGATACAAACTTGTAAGGGGCATATATTTCAACTCATGGCTTGAAATATTACAAATCTGACACTGTTGGAAAGATCTCGGCCTCACCCATGCCATGGAGGTTTAAAACTTTAATTTTGAGGAGGTTAGGTGAAGAAAAATGGAGTAAACGTCTTCGGGATTTCAATGTAGGATTTTCTTGCCTCAACAGCCAGATCAGATTCGATTTGTTTCCATCATTTCTTCTTCCTTCAAGGTGTGAAACCAAGGATTGATGCAGTAAAGACGTATTTGGGGGAGAAATTTCATCATAGGCATTAACAGCGGTGGTTGAGCTTCAACCTGCTTTTCCCACTTCTCTCTCTCGTATTCTTTCATGTTGAATCTATAAATACGGGGGCATGATTCATTGTAAAGGGTTGGAAATTATTTGTTTTGCAGGCCCCCTTCTCCTTCTAGTAAAGGGATCTGTGGGGTTCAGACCTTCTATCAAAATTGCATTACGTTTCTACCTCTTGGCTACTTTGAAATGGACTGTATCAATCTACAGAGCTATAAAACATGTTTGTGATCGATTTTAGATCCTTTCGTGTCTCTTTTGCTTTCATTTGGTCTCCCATTACATATCTAGCTATATGTGCTTGTTTATTGTATGCATTTTGTTGGTTTGTGTCTATTATAAAAATAAGTGTTCATCATTCCTTTGGTGCATCACCTGGTAGTTTAGTCATTTCTTATTTCTTATACTCTTTTATCCCTATCTCCTTAGCAATTTTTAGACTAAGTATAGAGATAAACCCTCTGTAAGCTCCCACACACACCTGAATAGAGGAATAAGGAACCAACCTTTAATCTAGAGAGCTTTTCCATTTTTTAAGGGCCCATGCCTTGGGGAAAGTTTCATGTTATGCAATCACACCAAATGACCCTACCTTAGAAAATTAGACCTGTAGAACTCATTTGGGGGTGTTGTGATTTCACACTAAAAATTTTGGCATGCTCGGTGGGACCAAGAAGTCTCCATCTTATTACAATAGGAATTGATGTACACTTGTGATTCTGGCTTTTAAGCAGCCCTAAAATTGTACATTTGGTGAGTCCAAAAGAAACAAATCTATTGGTTTTAGCAGCCCAAGCTTGAGAGATTCATGAATATCACCTGGTCTAGAGTAAGGAAAGAAGGTATATTCGAATACTTGCATCTATCCCTAGGCAGAGAAAGGAGAAAAAGAAGAGTTCAGAGGTCTCCATCTCCACCAAGCAGAACCTTGTCAACACCTCCACCTGCAAGGCCTTTCTTTCAGTCTGCAAGGATTCTTAGGTCAATCAAAATGGAAAAACCAAATCCATATGTCAACTTCACCAGTAGTAGTCCACTTTCCTTCAATGAAAAAAACCCATTTTTGATTGTAGCATTAAATAGCATCCTATATTTCACTGGGGAAAATCAAACTTCTCCTGGTGACCATGTCCAAGATATTACAAATGTTTGTACAATCCATGATATCCATGAGATGGACATTGTAGTCAAGTTGCTCACCTCTTCATTCAAAGGGAAAGCTTCACAATGGTTCAAGGTTCTTGAAGCAGGCTCTATCTAGAACAGGAACTATCTGTGCATAGCTTTTCACAATCAGTTTGGGGAAAAAGGTGATAGCTTGTCTTTGTTGGAGCAACTAACAACAATCAAGAGAACCCTGAACGATCAGTTGACTGACTTTGACCTAAGATTCCAGCAGACCTAGGATAGGATTCCAACAGTAGTAAAGCCCACTAATGAAGGTGCCTTCTTTTAATTTCTTAGGGATTTAAATTATGATATTTCTCTGATGATTCAGTCAATGGGGAGCACTACATTACCTACAGCCTATAGCCTCTCCTTAGGGGCAGAGAACCGTTTGATTCAAGCTAGAAAAATTGCTCCTAGGCCATCCATACCTCTGTACCTTGAGTTAGGAAGCCCAGATAATATCCAAGATCCTACATTAGCTCCTATACCCACCCCTAGGATTCAAATCTCAGATGAAGCTTCCACTTCATCATCTAATACCTCTAAAGAGCTTCAAGAAGTGATGAAGCAACTTCAGAACTTTGGGAATGAGCTAGTGAAAATCAAAAGACAACAAGCTCAGATTTCAAGGCCTTACTAGCCCCAAGCTCAATATCAAGCTAGACCCCAGTATCAACAGAATAGGCCATCACCTCAGACTATAAACCATAGCCAGAACCAAGGACAACCCCAAGCTGCTAGACTTTTCAGGCCATATGATCCTAACACAACTTTAACATCAAGAGAATTGGTCCCAGCACAATACAATATGGCACAGGAATATGATTGGTGTTTTCCATGCGATCAACCACATAACCAATCAACGTGCTTTAACAGTGCTCTAAATCAGGCCTTGATGGTACAAACCAGTATGGTGCCATAAGAACCTGGCCAAGAGGAAGATCAACAATAAAGAGATCAATAAGGTGGCCCCCCAAATGAGACTATGCTTATCAACTGGAAGGCCAAAGACTTTTGTGGGATGAATCAGTTCCCTTCTCAAAGTGTAGCTATCAATACATGGTCCAAAAAGAGAAGTATTGGAGAGGTCCGGCCACTAAATTTAGGTGACCCTCAATCTTCCATCACTCCACAAGTTCCTGGTGTTCTAAGTGTAACTCCAAACATACAGAAACAATCCAAGCCACCTCCCAAACCCAGTCAAGCACTGGTTGTAACAGCCCATGTGTAAGAAAGCAATGTGTCTAGGAAGGGGAAACAAAAAGACAACACATTCAATATTATTGAGAAGATGAAAAGGAAAAGTGTGAAAATTTCACTATGGGAGTCACTAGCCATTCCAAGGCAGAGGGATCTGTTGCAGACTGCCATGCAGAATTGTTCAAGTTCAAATCAAACCCCTAACCAACAAGAAAGAGTGCTTGCTAATGTAGTTTAACCTAGGAGGAACCATGGAGAACAAAATATAAAAACCTAAGACCTCCTCCCTTCTATGTCTCACTAATTATTAGAGATAAATTAGTGCATAATTGTATTATTGATTTTGGGGCCAGCAGTTCTGTGATACCCAAACAAATAGCTGATTAGTTGGGTCTCTAATATGAGGTCATCTCTATAGGAGTAGTCTAATTAGATGGGATAGCAGTGACTACTATGGGAATCATCAAGGATCTGAGCCTCACTCTACACGCTTGCCCTAATGTGACTATTTTGCAAAACGTGTCAATTATAGACTTTACACCACATTTTGCTTTGTGTCTGTCTAGGGACTTCACTACCAAAATTGGAGGCTACCTATCTACTGATTGGTCACATATGCTCTTTAGGACAAGGTATGGAGTGAAGGCCACAATCAAATCTAAACCTATTGCTAATTATCATATTGAATCCTATGTGCCTAGCCTAATCAACACCAACTACTCAACTTTTGATCAAGAGGACCTCCTAAGCACTTCTAAAGCAAATACCAAGGTGGGATGTATCCTAGACTTGACTCTCGATGATTGGGCCAAAAAAATCCATTATTTTGATCCCTATAGGGAAATGGAAGAATCTGAGCTAGGTGTTTACTACCTACATGAAGAGAATCAGCCTCTTCCTGACCTAATCAAGCCAGAATGCAAGGATGACAATGAGGTATGGCAATTTTTCTTTGATGGCTCAAGGAGTAGACAGGGAGCAGGAGGAGAAGCCATGATTATGTCCCTCAGAGGTATGAGATATTATTCAACCTTCAGATTTGAGTTTTCTTCCTCAGATAAAACTACTGAATATGAGGCTTTAGTCCAAGGTCTTCATTGCGCAAGGACAAGAACTTGCAAGTATTTAGTGACAGTGAGCTGGTTGCTAATTAGGTTAGAGGACTTAATGATATCAAAAATGACCTGATCAAGAACTATAAGAGTAGGGTATGGGATCTCATGGAGGATTTAGAGGCCTTCAGTATTGTGTCCATACCCAGGAAGGAGAAGGAAGTTGCTGATAGACTTGCAGCAGTTCGAGAAACGTTTGATGTGGTTGACAACATCAAGAGGGACAGAGAGCAGCCGCATATCCATGTGGTTGTGAGGCTAGCAGTTCCAGATAATAATACGTAGTGGTAGGTGTTTGAGAATGATCAACAGATCATTAAATTTTTGCAAGAAGAAGTTGAATTCTCAACTAGAAACCAGAGCAGACCAGAGCAACAATATGGGAATCAGACAGTACAAATACATACAAACAAGCTTCCTAAAGGCTTAGTGATGCTGTAATCCATTTTCAATCCTAATGATCAGTTCAGAAAAGAGAAGGCTAACATGCAGATCAAAGGAGAAGATTCAAATTCAATCCTAGTTGGAGAAGACAAAACACTTCAAATTGTCAAAGTGGCCACCAAGCAAGAAAGGTATGAATTCGTACAGCTTTGCCAAGAATTTCCTGATGTGTTTTCTTGGAGTTATGAAGACCTAAGAGGGTTCAATCCAAAACTATCACAACACACAATTGAACTGGATCTTGCTGCTTAGCCCATCAGGTAGAAGTAAAGACCAATCAACCCACATATTGAGCCTCTGATGAAGAAGGAGTTGAACAAGCTGATAGAGGAAAGCATCATATTTCTAATCAAACACTCAAGTTGGGTTGCGAATTTGGTCCCAATCAGGAAGAAAAATTGAGAAATCAGGTTGTGTGTTGACTTCAGGGATTTGAACAAAGCCTCCCTCAAAGACCAATACACACTCCCTTTAATGGAGTAGATCTTGCAAGTAGTGTTTGGGTCAGAAAGGTTCTCCCTCCTAGATGGCTACTCAAGGTACAATCAGATCAAGGTGAAAGAAGATGATCAAATTAAAACAATTTTCACTACCAAATGAGGCACCTATGCCTACAGGAAAATTCCATTTGGATTTTCCAACGCTGGAGCCACTTTTTAGAGGGCAATGGATATGGCATTTAAGGGCCTGATCAACAAAATAGTGTTTATCTATCTAGATGGCATTACAGTGTTTTCTAAAAATACAACAGACCACATTTTCCATCAAAGGTAGGTGTTCCAAAGATGCGGGAGTTTTGGGGTGTCACTGAACCCCAAAAAATGCATATTCTTGTCCCATGAAGGCAAGCTTCTAGGCCATATCGTATCAAAGGAAGGATTGGCAATTAACCCGGAAAGAGTTCAAGCGTTAAGAGCATTGCCATTTCCAAGTCACAAGAAGGCTCTTCAAAGCTTCTTGGGAAAAATCAATTTGTCCGTAGGTTTGTTCCAAACTTTGTTGCCCTTGTTAAGCCAATAACGTTGATGCTGAAGAAGAGCTTAACATTCAGGTGGAAAACTAAGGAAAAGAAAGTTTTGAGGCTATCAAAGAAGCCATATCAAAAGCCCCAACTCTTGTGAACCCATATTTTCCAAAAGACTTCATATTGTATGCCTTTGGCGGCAACAACACAATTTCTGCAATCTTGGTGTAGTAGAATAAAGAAAGTACAAAACAACCAATTGTTGTCTTCAATCATAGTTTGGAATATTATGAGGTAAGGTACTCCTTCATTGAGAAGTAGAACCTGGTGGTAATCAGAGGACTGAAGAAGCTTAAGAAATTGGTTTCAAACAACAAAATCCAACTATTGGTCTCCCATGCGAGAGTTAAGGAATTCCTTCTCAGCAAGGACCTAAATGAAAAGCATGTAGGATGGATCACTCATGTCATGGAATATGACATTGAGATCAAGGTCACCAAGCTGGTCCATGGGAAGGGGTTGTGTGAACAACTAGTCTCAGGTCAACAAGATGAAATAAACAGTGAAAAGAAGATTGTTCTTGTCCTACAAGATGATCAAGAAGAAGGGAGAGATGATGTAATTGCTCTTTTTTGAACTCAAGATATGGTGCAATTCCTTCGAACAGGCATGTGTCCTCATGGGATGAGTAAAGCAAAAAGAAGGCATTTCATGCTATAATCGATCCTAGATGTTCTTATTGATGGTGTCTTGTTCAAGAGGGACATTAATGGCATTCTACTGAGATGCATTGGGATAGATTAGGTGGAGAGGGTGCTACAAGAATTCCATGTTGAAGTAGTTAGAGGCCATTTTCTCCAAGAGTGATAGCACTCAAAATCATGAAAGTAGGATATTATTGGCCCAGAGTGTTTAGTGACTACTACACATGGATCAAAAGGTGCAAGAATTGTGCATTCTTTAAAGGCAAAGAAAGGCTAGCAGTACTTCCATCGCGCCCAATCTCAGTCGACCAACCTTTCATGCAATGGGGATTGGAATTCATTGGAGTCATGAATCCAAACTCAAGCCAAGGTCACAAATGGATCATGACAGTGATAAATTATTTCACCAAATGGACCGAGGCAGTGGCACTCAAGGAAGCAAATGAGTCTAGTATCCTAGATTTCTATGAAGGGATAGTGACCATGTTTGGAGTACCAACCACCATCATATCAAACAATACATTAGCATTCATATTTTCCAAGATCACAGAATGGGTTGTTTAGAATGGGACTTATTTGATTCCTTCATCAAACTATTACCCTCAAGGTAATGGCCAAGTTGAGTCCACAAACAAAAACTTGCTAAAGATCATCAGAAGAACTCTTCATGAGAATCAAAGGACCTAGCACAAAAAGCTCAAAACGGCCTTATGGGCTGATAGATTAATGCCCAAGATATCTACGGGCAGCTCTCCATTCAAGCTTGTCTATGGGAAAGAGGCAATGTATCCTATATCACTTGAGTTACCAGCATTGGAGCTTGTGAAGAAACTAGAGATGTCTGAATTTTGACCAATAGAGGCCATGTATGTAGAGTTGATAGAATTAGAAGAAACCAGAGAGCATGCTCTCCAAGAAATAGAGAAGAATTAGGATTCAATCAAGAAATGCTTTGACCAGAAGATAAAAGCAAGGACCTTCCAAGAAGGAGACCTGGTTTTTAAAATGGGATGCAAATCGATCAAAACCAAGAAGGCATTCCAAATTTGACACCATCTGGAGTGGCCCCTATATGATCACAAGACGCAAAAGTAGCAATTCTTTCTAATTGTCTACATTAGAGGGTGAAGAGTTTTAGATTCCAGTAAATGGGATCTATCTTAAGCACTACTACTAAAAGGGGAGTTCTCACCTAGTACATATTAGTTTAGTTTTCTCTTTCCTCTAAGTGCTTATGCACATTGTCTTGTTGTAGGGTAGATTACTTTTCTCCTAAGTGCTTTGCATGCTTTGCATGTTCCATTTGGAGCATGTATGATTTAAATTTTTTTATATAGTGTGGTGTTGTTTTGTTGCTTTTGTGTAGTCCATTCAGAGAGAAAGATGAAGCCCTAGGTCAAAACATTTTTCTACTCTCAAAAACCTTCATTTGGAAATTTCTTATGGAAATTAAGGGTGCAAGTAGTCAGCCTCGTGAATCATAGGTAGAATCAATACCAGACCATCTTTCTCAACTCCATGCCCAATGGATACTACAAGGTAATTGGTCTTTTCATCTAACAGGAAGATACCCTTGTGAGTCACCAAATTGTTATCCATATTTCACCCTGTGCCAAATATTGGATTGATCACGATCCCACATAAAAGGAACGGTTGAAAATTCCACACACCAGCAGAGGCCAACAAGTGTCAACTCGATGATCCTCCAAAGGAAAAATTTGGGCTGTGTTTTCAAGCAAGCGCGGTGCCTCAACATGTTATATCAAAAGGGGAAAAGTCGGTTGAATAGTCAATCCATGAGCCAGGCTGACGGAGGCTGCCAAGTTTCATAATGGTGCTGATTCAAAGATTGAATAGAGAAAAGGTTTCCAAACGAGTGCCAAACTTCCGCATGTCCTAGGGAAGATTGGGGCATCGGGGGAAAATTGAATTTTTTCCCATTGCTATCTCAAAGGGGTAAAAGTTGTAAAATGACCCGCAACTCCGCCCAAGGAAAAATTCAACATTTGGGCCCGAGTCAAAACCAAAGTGGGAAATCGGAGGTAAGTGCAAAAGATAAATTACGGACCCATAGGCCCAATTTTTGTTCCAATTTGGCTGCCACGTGTCCTATATCAAAAGGGGACCCATTTTTCAATTTGTTTTCCCACCCTCCTATACGGACCTAATACAAACTTCTAAGGGGCATATCTTTCGACTCAGGTGTTGAAATATTACAAATCTAATGCCGTTGGAAAGATCTCGCCCTCACCCATGCCATGGAGGTCTGAAACTTTAATTTTGAGGAGGTTAGGTGAATAAAAATGGAGGAAATGTCTTCAAGATTTTAATACAGGATCTTCTTGCCTCAACAATCAGATCAAATTCAATTTGTTTCCACCGTTTCCTCTTTCTTCAAGGCACCAAACCAAGGATTGCTGCAGTATATATGGATTTGCAGGAGAGATTTCATCAAAGGCATTAACATCGATGGTTGAGCTTTAACCTTCTTTTCCTACTTCTCTCTCTCTTCTTCTTTCATGTTGAATCTATAAATATGGGGGCAAGATTCATTGTAAAGGGTTGGACATTCTTTGTTTTGCAGGCTCCCTTCTCCTTCTAGCAAAGGGATCTGTGGGGTTTAGGCTTTCTATCAAAATTGCATTACGTTTTTTCCTCTTGGCTACTTTGTAATGGATTATATCAATCTAAAGAGCAATAAAACACATCTGTGATCGATTTTAGATCCTTTCTTGTCTCTTTTTCTTTCATCTGGTCTCCCATTACATATCTAGCTATATGTGCTTGTTTATTGCATGCATTTTGTTAGTTTGTGTCTATTAGAAAAATAAGTTTTCATCATTCCTTTTGTGCATCTCTTGGTAGTTTAGTCATTTCTTATTTCTTATAATCTTTTATCCCTATCTCCTTGGAAAGTTTTAGACTCAGTATAGAGATAAACCCTTTGTAAGCTCTCACACATACACCTGAATAGAGGAATAAGGAACCAACCTTTAATCTGGAGAGCTTTTCCATTTTGCAAGGGCCCACACCTTGGGGAAATTTCCATGTTATGCAAACACACCAAATGACCCTGCCTTAGAAAAGAAAACATGTAGAAATCATTTGGGGGTGATGTGATTTCGCACTAACATGACCCTAACAATAATTTGAGCCATTCACTCAGAGTTTTTCTATTTACCCTTGGCTGCCATGTATGAGATTAGTTTTTCAAAGGACATCATGGGATAGTACGTGTTGGTCATTAATAAAGGAGTGGATATTTTATCTTTCTTTTTTCTTTGGTTATGTTCTGTATTTTTATAGCAGTATCTCTGTCGGAACCTTTGAGACCATCAAGAAAGGAGTAATGGTTTTTTTTTCATGCATAAAATGATGGGCCCTCACCTGGAACTTATGATAATGTTACACCTTGGATTTTTAATGTCAGTAAAGGAGCTATCGGCGGGGATTACGTCATCACCTTGAAGTTGGGCAATGACATTATTGTTTTTAAGGCAATATCTTTCTTCTTTGACAAGGGGAACACTTTCACAAGGATATCCCAGGATCCGCTTCTTGACCAATCTGGGGACCCTTCCTGCACCAAAAAAGGGAGCTTATTTGTTGTAGGGTGAAAAGCGCTTAGTCCAAATTGTATTATTAATGTTTTTTTGTGGAAGATAGATTTCATGTTCTTCATGGTTAGCTGTTGAATGTACCTTACCAATGTGATTTAAGATGACAAAGTGTGAGAAATAAAGCTTGATCATTATAGATATGCATTGAATATATATAACTCAGAGCTTATATATCATTTTATTTCCATTTAGTTATATTTGTAAATGTTGTTTATTCACTTTTTAATTCCGAATATATGTGACACCATAAAACTTGACTGTTAGTCATCTATTCTTGCCATATACCATTAGACATGCCATCGTTGTAAATAATAGAGAACAATGAAAACAATGAGCATAAATTTTCCAAGAAATAGGACATGAAGCTTGTAGAATCATCTTTAGTAAGATGCACATAAAACTAATTCTTATTTTTAGGTGTGGATTTAGTTGTTTCGTTGGAATTGATTCTAGAGATTTGTCGGAATTGAATTTTGAGATTTGTTTTATTTTTTTTACACATTTGTGCTCTAATTTAAATTTTAATATTATTAATAGATTGCATATTGTTAGTAAATAATTATTCCATGACTATAATTTGTAATACATGAGCATCTTAAACATAGACTAAAGACATCATTACTTAAATTAAGAAAAAAAATCAACCTATTTTCACCCTCGTTACAAATAATAACAGGAAAAGAAAACAATGAGCAGAAATTTTTCAAGAAATACGACATGAAGCTCGTCCTACCATCATTAATAAGACCTGCATCCAACTGATTCAATTGTTTAGGTGTGGATTTAGTTGTTTCGTTGGAATTGATTTTTGAGATTTGTTAAAATATTTTTTAACACTTTTGTACTCTAATTTAAATTTGAATATTATTAATAGATTACATATTATTAGTAACTAATTAATCCATGACTATAATTTGTAAGACATGGACAACTTAAACATGGACTAAACACATCAGATCTTAAATTAAGAAAACAAACAACCTCTTTCCACATATACATTGTACAATACACTTTCATGGTTTTATCAGTTCAAATTCCTCTTTCGAATGGTAAATAAAAAGCACCTTTCTGTCATTTGGCCAACTGCTTGAAAACCTTTATTATCAATGAATTTTTATGCATAGACTATTCTCATGTGCTTTCTCAAGCTTGAAAATGAAAAGGGAAGATTGTTGGGATTTTCTCATTTTTTAAATTTTGGTACCTTTAAACACAAACTTCATTCATGTTAATAATAAGGACTAGATTGAGATGATTAAGTGGAGAACATATCATATATTATTTAGGTAATAAAAATTTAAGTCGTGGAATGGCTGTGGGACATGTAGGTAATTAATTCCCAAGTATTTAGTAAGACCTCATGTATTCCCCTACAAGTCCTCGAGATTGAAACTAAAAATGAACATTTATTGGGTTTTCCTGATTTTAAAATTTTGGTCCCTTTAAATGTGAATTTCATTCATGTGTATAATGCAAGAGAGATTGAGAAAAAATTATGGAGCACATAACATATATTATTTGGGGTAAACACTCTAACAAGTGGAATAACCATGGGGAATTCATGTAATAAATTATCACATTTTATTGTAGACATTAAATTCATGTCGTTGTCTTCCTTGAACCTTCCTTTTATGCGTCCTCACTACCTGATCTCAAGGAATTAAATTCAGTTACTAGGTTTCCATCTCACCACACCTCTCGAGTGAAAAAAACCATTTCTAAAAGCATGATTTATTTCCCATCATACTTCCAATGTGTACTTCACCTAAATCATTCACATATAGAAAAACTATGTGCCTCACGGCTAGAGGAAAACTATATTTGTTTTGTTGATAGCTATATAGAAACCCTAATCACAATTGTTTATGAAACTCTTTCCCTTATATTTTAGGCCCACTTGACATATACCTATCTCTAAATTGTCCATTAAAACATGCAAGTGAATCCCCCTTACATTTACTTTTTTACTAACTACCCATATAACACAATATCTTAAAATGTGTAACGCCACTAAAAGATGACGCCACGCTCACGAAGCCGATGACGCGCCACAACCATACAACCTGAAAATGTGACAATTTTTTTTTTCTCTCTTTGCATGGGTGAGAACGCATACAGGCTCGAACTACAAATAGTCACGGTAATGCTTCGTGATCAAAGATGCTTCAAGGTTAAGGATATTTAAATTCATCTCATTCGACGTTTCACAATAACGGAAAGGAGGGTTGTCTTTCGAGTTGCTTTGCCTAATGTCTGGTGATATCGCAATGGCGGTGTTTTCAACGTTAACCTTAGAGTAAGGTAAAATTTATTATGAAATGAATATACTATTCACTCGATTTTTATTTTTGTTTTATTATCCATTTACATTACGTTATCTCATGAATTTAATACATTATGTTATATATGTATGTATATATATATATATATATGTATATATATATATATGTATATGTATATATATATATATATATATATGAAGGAAATCATACGATAAGATATATACTTCAACATTATATTACTATATATATATATATTTAGGTATTTACATACGTATATAGCACCTTATATACATATATAGTCGTATATATATATACAAGGTTGTATTAGGAGAAACTACTCATTTTACGGTAGTGCACTTGATACCTGATCTAGTTTATATTGCTACACGTATATTTTTAATATGCTTAGGATATACATACTACCATACGTTATGGTCTAGTGCGGGTGGTCTCATTATCCACTTGTCACAAGTAAATATCTACCTATCACTGGCTATGCGTTTCCACTCCATACTAGCCGCTTACATCCTTAAATTTGAAATTCGGTAGGAATAATAGTCAAATGGGGGCAGAGAGCCCACCGTCTCTCTCATAGACTGTGCTGTCCACGTATTAAGACTACGGTTGGGCAGTGAGTGGTTGCGGGTTAGACCCCCTTGTCAACCATGTAGCATACCTGGGACGTATGTTTCAACCGTGGCGATGTACAGCACTCCCTTGATTAATGTCTTTGAACACCTGCAACCACACTGGTTGACCAACTATGTTGTAATCTGTTGCATCATGGAATGCACCTGTCAAATTCGGCCTCCGTGGCCATCAGGTGGAAAAGTTTATCAAATCAGTGGGGGGCGCACAGCAGGCAGGTAGTCCGAGACGTTCTCCCACTGTTATTGGCCGCGTGAGAAGTCTAGTTTCTCTCTTTTTAGTCGACTGTGACGTGTGAATCAGAGCCTGGCCGCGTAGATTAGCAGAAAAGGAGACTCCTAACGCGTGCGAAAGGGGTGAGTTACCTCCACTTTCATTGGGTGTTGCAAGGTGTGTGCAATGAACTCTGGATACACCATTTGTCAACTATGGACCTCTTATACCAACATCTATTGCTTTTCTAATGTAACACTCCTAAAAAGACAACCACAAGACTCGCTCTTGCAAACACTGCAACAATTAAATATTCTCTAAGACAGTCAATGTTTGGTGTATCCGCTGTCTATCAGGCATATCTATTGAAACGTTTCATCATTTTCTTTTATATTAGCAGTTGTTCTCTCAGACATGATTTAAGGGTGATTGACTGGTCTTGATTTTGAGACTAACTTCACATTTTTTGGTGCAGTCATGAGGCCTGCCATGCAGCTTGATATTTGTGAAGCTAAGACCACTTGCAGTGTCCTAATCTGTTAAAAAAAAAATGTTTAAACTATTGGTAAACATTGCAACAATTTAATTATTCACCGTGACAGTCATCGCCTTGTGTATCCTTTAGTTGAATCCTACCAGACATTTTTACTGAAACGTATCATATTCTTTTTTTTTATTAACAGTTAGGTCTTTTAGAAGCGATTTAAGGGTCTGTTTGACTGATCTTGAATATTCATGAATCACTAGACTGCCTAGATTTATGTGTGGCACGTCTGCGAGGTCTAGCCAGGCGACTCCGATATCACAGCAGAATACTCCTAGAGCACTCGTAGTGCTTGCTAGTTACATGATCTGTTGTCCTAATCGCTGTCAGAAAATAGTATGTTATAAGGATTGCTACACCGGTGATAGTCCTAGCACAGAGATGTATGGCATTGCCACAGGTTAGTTATTGTTGATTGTTATATATTCCAATAAGCACTCAAACTAAGGTGATAAACAGCAGGCAAAAAAAATAAAATATGAGTAGCAGAGAGCTTGAATCGGGTAGCCATGGACACTCACTTGCTCTTCACATTGCTTCTCTTGCTGTCGCATAGATGGAAGCGAGAACATTACATAGCGTGTAATGATAGTAATACGCATTTTCCTTGAGATAGTCAAAAACTATTAAGGCTTTCTAGCTATATACTTTGGCAGTCGATGCATACATATTTGAAATATTAGTATCCACTAATGTTAAAGTTTCTGAGGAGTAATGGATGAACTAAATTCTCTTAGACAAGTTTTAAGTAATTGCATTACAAGTTCCCTTCTACATAATTGTAATAACATTGTGGTGAGATATTCAAAGCTAGAAGCTTTACCTGATTTCTTTCTTCACAAATCATTAATTTAACAATGGGTTTTCAAAATATCTAGTTTCATTTCCCTTTTTGTAATTTCGCAATTAATTCTCACATTACGAATTCCTAAATGAAGAAAAGCATGTTAGAGCTAGAGTATGGACAAAGTTTCATTGGCGTATTTAAAAACTATTTGAGAACTTAAGTCTTTCCATCAACAATAACAAGAATGGATAAGTACTCTAGTATTCCAACCTTTGCAATACATCTCACTTTTCAACAACTTCAAACATAGAATCTAATATGTATATTTTCTCTTTGTGAATATCTTTCCTAACATTCCACAAAAAAGTCCTACAATCATTTCCATTAAGTTTTTACAGTAAGATCTACAAACATTTCAATGCAAGATTTTCCTTCAAATACATTTATAAGAGGTCCTACTTCAAGTGGGAAACATAGTTGCAATAATGGAAGCTAAAGAATGGATTATCTTTCTTGCAACTTTTAATCCCATCCCCATTACAGGCTTACAAAGGAAGTAAAAAAAAGACAACTTTCCATTGTCAACAACAAGGTTCTTGTGCTACAACATAACCTACTTCCATGCTCCGAGTTCCAAGTATTTGCAATACATGGAATCTAAAGAAAGGGGGAGTAGGCATTACATTTTATTTTTTTCAACCAAAACTCAAGGTGAGTAAGATACATGCAATTTCCTACATTGATCCCCGAGCCCCAAACACAAGTTCTTGAAGAGTGCTCTCCAACTCAAGGCAACAATACTTGCTCCCACAATACAATTTCTTCACAACATTCAAAGCTAAAAAGGAAAAAACAAAGAGACACACAAATAACACCAGCATTTCACAACAAGGCTTTCATCCAAGCCAACAAGAGAAGGTACTATGGGAAAGTTTTCCTTATGCCTCCCAATTGAGATGAGATGCCCATCCAAAACCCTCCACAATAAAACTCAAGCCCCTATGACTCTTATGCCTCCCTCAAGTACCCCTTTTTCCTCCCATACTCTTATGTCTCCCTCCTCTTATGGCTCCCTCAAAGACAAGGTAAGAATGTAAACATTCTTACCCAATATGGGCATCCCTCTCAAACTCCCTCCAAAATATCCTAATCTACTCTTATGCCTCCCTCATGATTATTCCCATAGACCTCTCATATACTACACAATAAGCATTCTATCCATTTTCACAATACACCAAAGTAAACATGCATTTTTCACAATTTTAGCATAGAAGCAACAATAATATGAAAGCAAAACAAAGGAGAGGGTCTCCTACCTCTCCATTTGAGAAGCCTAAACCAAGAAATTTGTCCAAGCTCCTTCCCAAAATCAATCCAAGCATGCAAGTCCAAGCACTCTCTTTTTCTCTTTCTCCCAATTCTTTTCTCTCCCAAAAATAACAAAAGAGAACTCTTCAACAAAACAATAACAAAACTCCAACCCCCTCAACAAGAGAGGAATTTTCCATAAATAGACAAGAGGAAGAGTGAGGATGATGTGGCTCCTTGTAGGATGCCACATCACACATCCTCAAGGCCACCTCCCTTTAGTCAACTCAAATCCCAAAACACCATAAATGGGTGGTTGGGTTGAATGACATATTTAATCCAAATCCATCCATTTCCCATGTGTCCTAAGACACAATTAAATGCAAAAGAAGACAAGTGCACTCGAAAGTCATATTTCCCTTCCCAAAACAATAAATAATCTCATTTTTGGATTCCCAACCCATAAATATGGTTGGTAAGGGGTTTTGGGAAGTTTGGGACAAGTTTAACTTGTTCCGCAAGTCCCCCAAAAAATGCCCTCAATCTCAAGATTCGAGATTCAAAGAACATGGAGTGGTCAACACTCAAAACCAAGCATTCAATACAAGAGGACACACAAGGCTCAAGGAGCCAACCAACAAAATTAATTACATCCACTTGACTTCCCTCCAAAACTTAAAAATTAAAACAAGATATTACATTAATCTAAACACACTTAGCAAAGTACTTCTTAAAAAAGAAACCTCACAAATAAAATAACCTACTAAAGTAAGTTAGAAACAAGTAATTAAAATTCTTACCCCCCTTGGTCACATTAGAAAATTTCCCCCTCATGGAAATTTTCTCAGCACATAAAAGAATAAAGGTAACACGACACAATTTACTAGTTGCCTTGACGACCAAATGTTGTAACCACCCAACATGCTATTGTGTTTGGTTCCTAATCCCCCTCATGGTTGTGATCAGGTTGTGCTTCCTGCAAAATGCAAAATACCTCCTTCAGCCTTGCGACCATGTCAAAATATCCAAAATAATCATATGCATGAAATTTATTAACATCTATACGTAATTCAATTAATCCATTATTTCTAGGTCTAAATCACAACTTAATTATGCGTTCCATCATTATCCACAATTATAGTAATGAAAATTCAACAACTACATTCTACTCATCATGGCGAAGAAATCCAAAGTTAGAACACATGCAATATATCCATATAAAAATAATATCGGTATCCAATAGTCTGTCCATGAGTCAGTGTAGGTCATACTGAAAACAAAATCCAACCATAATCTAAATGCATCTAGTCACAAAACATCATGCTAATCAACATAAGTATAAATCATGTCCATATCCAAAGTCTGCATAACTCAAAATGATAATCAACTAAGTATCATAGGGAATTGGGCATTACAAAATGTAAACAACAACTATTAACGACTGCAATTTTGATCGATCACTCTTTACATTTTTTGATATCTCCAAAATATGTTACCTCGACCCCTTGCACACCATAAGTAACATTTCTTTACATATTTGAACTCTAATTTGAATTTTAATATTATTAATACATTGTATATTTTAGAAACCAAATGTTTCATGACTATAATTTACAAGAAAAGAACCGCTTAAACATAGACAAAACACATCATATCTTAAATTAAGAAAAGAACCAACCTCTTTCCATCAATACATTGCATAGTACACTTTAATGGATTAATTAGTTCAAATCCATCTTTCTCTCATTTAGCCATCTGCTTGGAGAACTTGATTATCGATGATTTTTTGTGCATCCTCTATTCTCATGTTCTTTCTCGAGCTTTGAACTGAAAAGGGAAGTGGAACATCATTACTTAGATTTTTCCTACCTAAATAATATCTACTATGTGATCCACTTTTTCATCGTGATCTTGCAGGCATTATGCACATGAATGCAATATGCTTATAAAATGGAAAAAATAAAATAAAATTATAAAACACAATAAATGTTTGTTCTTAGTTTCAAGCTTGAGTACTTATAGGGGAATAGTGATGCGTGCGTAAATTTCATAAAAATAATTTGTGGAATAAGTGTGGGATATGCAGGTATTTAATTCCAATTTTTTAATATAAAAATCCCTCTTTTGAATGGTAAATGAAAAATAACTTTCACTCTAATTGTATTGATGTGAATAATGCATACAAGGTCGAGACAAAAAAATATAACACGTAAAATATATTAATTAGGTAAGAAAAAACTAAGTCAAGGAATATGTGTGGGACATGTAGGTATTTAATTCCCATATTTCTACCAAGTCATTGAATAGGGGTGGGACATGCATGTATTTAATTCTCATGTTTTTATTTAGAAACATCTTTTTTGAATGGTAGATGAAATCCACCTTTCGATATTATATCCAAATACTTGCATGGCTCGATTATCGATTTATTTTCCATGTATCACTTGTTCATGTACGAGTACTAAGTTTGAAAATAAAATTAAACATTTATTGGGTTTTCTTCATTTTTAAAAATTTTATCCCTTTAAATTTGAATTGCAATCATATGCATGATGCATGTGAGATTGAAACAAAAAATAGGAGCGCATAGCAGATTTTATTTAGGTGGAAACCATCTAACTTGTCGAAGAAGCATGTGCCATGCATATATTTAATTCTCACAATTTTTATTTCTGACCTTAAATTCATGTCTTCATTTTCCTTGAACATTCATTGTGTGCATACATTCCTTAAGTACACATTCTCAATTTTTTATTTCTAACCTTCAATTCTTGTATTCATATTCCTTTAACATTCATTTTATCCATCCTAACTACATGATACCCCGAGAGTAATATCAATTATCCGGTTGACATCACAACAAACCTACCTCCCAAACATTTTGCTCACCTAGATCACATTTGCATATTGTTTCACATTTCCAAGGTTTCACCTACATCGTCTACACGTGGAAAACTACGTGCCTCACAACTAGAGACAAACCTTATTATTTTTGTTGATAGCTATATAGAAATCCTATTCATAATTGTGTATGAAACCCCTAATCTCATTTTTGTCTTAAACCCTAATGACAATAGTGTATAAAGTTGAGCACATTACAAATATTATTTGGGTTTGAATTATAATCTATGTTGGGGAATAGGTGTGGGACATGTAACCCAACTAGCTCACTAGGGGCTTGTCAAATGTTCCCGAGTAGTACTCCCATCACCGTTGGAGCATCCCTCCTCTGCCTGATAAATTTCAAATGATAGTTGTATCCATATCGCCTTCTTGGTCCCTTGCTTATAATTATTTGAATATATTACCTAATAAGTAATAAATGTATACATCTAACCCATTGGGGGATTGCTTATAATTATGTTGAAAAATGAAGTTGTATTCACCTTCAACCCATTCACATTCATCTGCTAGCATAAGTTTAATATTATAACAAAAAAAATTCACACTAAAAATAAATTAAAAAATAAGTTAGAGAAATGAAAAATAGACAAAAAATACCATAAATTTATTTCTCAAAACTATAAAAAATGATTACAAGAAAAACCATAAATCAAAATTAATGAAGAATATTCAAATTTTACTATAAAATTTGAATCAAAATGAAATTATTTACAAATTCCATAAGAATTAGTGATATTTAAAATAATTATTTGTGTAGAATATAACATGAAGTCCTCCACTTCAATCTCTAATTTATTTATCTCTCTATCTCTTCTCTAAAATATTGAAAATATTCTGTTGAATGTAACTTGTCGGTACGTCACCAATGACTGTTCATTAATTAACATAAAAATACGTGTGAAAGGAAAAAACATTTGTTAAATTAAACACCAAACATGGAATAATATGCCGACATACTGACAAGATACAATTTTCTAAAATACTCATTAAAAAATAATTACAAATTAATCCACCATGTTCACATATGGGTCCTACTTTTTTTAACATGTTTATTTTTTTAACTCTCTCTTTTTCACTTTAAAAATTGACTTCAAATTTTTTTAAATTCCTATGGAGTCAAAAGATATCTAAAATACATATCTAAAGGATATCCCACTTTGGAGGGTTAATTTAAGATATTTAAGATAAGTGACAAGACAAGGAATGTTCTCTGGCATATTCATGTTTCGACTTCTCGTACAAAGGTCATAAAACTAGAAATGAAATAATAAGTTTTAAAATAACTAACACATAATATTTATGAGAGTTAGACGAATTCAATGTAATCTCAATAATTTTATTAGTGGGAATTTAATAAAATGGGTCACATTTAGTTATAGACAGTATAATTAGTTCAAGTAACCTCATTTGATCATATAAGTTAAAGATAATTGAGTTGGTCTCATTAAATTTTAGGATTGAACATATTTAGCAACTTGATGAGAATTTTGACCTCAAAATGAGATATGTAATCATGAAAAATCCATTATTTTACATTACAAAAACCAAAACCAAACATCCAAATTCAAAATTAGTGATGTTATTATCATCTTTTATATGAGTTTAACTAACAAAATTTTGCAACCATAGGTTTAGAAACCCATAATGTTGCTAACATAAACCTTAAAATCAACCCCAAATCAAAAAAGGTGCTACTAGTTGAAGGTATTTTAGAACTAAAGTTATAATTTTTATTAAACCATGGCCTTCGAAATTAGTGTGTTTCGAACTAACATATTAATAGAAACTCCTAAAATGAAAAGTAGTGCTACCAATATAACCCTTTTTTAAGATTAGAGATGAAATAATTTTTAAACCATGGCCTTACCAGCTAGTACCATTGTAACCAACATATTAAAATCAATAATCGTCGATGGGGGCTATAGAAGTGTTACAAAAGAGGATTTTTCAAGGTATCCTATATCCCTTTCCATAAGCTATGTATGATCAAAAGAAAGAGTATATACTAAAGAATATCCCTCGGTCATCGATTTAATTTAAATTTAATTAAATCTATATTTCAGAGTAAATAATGTAATCAATGATATACAAATGATATAATACAGTAATGGACAAACAACAAGCATGTAATGATGTGAAACCCTAAGAAAATGAGAGGAAAGTGACTTAGCATATGTTGTGTGAGCCGGAAGTGATCTGGAATGATTATTACTGAAATAGGATGGAAACAACATCGTAAAGGCTCGGTGAAGATTCAGAAGTGCAAAAATATGAAAGAAAAAAATGTCCATAAGAGGACAAGAGTAGTTGGGTGTTAATGTCTAGTATGGGCGCTAGTGTCTGCTTAGATACTCAAGTTCTAAATTTTATTGGATTGGAAGATCTTTGCTCCAATATTAGTTTTATGGCTCTGACTTCTCTATTTGTGTTCCCATCACACCTGTAACCTACAAAACAAATTGTCTCTCTACATAAACCACATAAAATCTAACAAAAAAGATGGAGAATGTGGAGTCAGATTGACCCTAGTGGTCACCCAAAGAGTGAACTTACTTTTGATCGTTGCACTACAGATTAGACCCCATGTAGTTCTATGTGAAAGTGTGTGTAATGATGCCCTAGGATTCCCTTATGTAAGTTGCACTAATATAGTAGGCTAGATCTAGAATTCTCGACATGTAAATGTGTATAATGGAATAGAATAAACTTCCCCTCTTATGTCATGTATGCAAAAGTGATGTAGCCCTTCTCCCTTAAGTGAGTACATGCTAGATGGATACCTTTTATGCTCTTGCACCTTTTGTATGTAAGCTTTGGTTATAGTAAGCAATGCCAGTGCTTGGTCCCTGATTTTGGAGAAGTAACTAAGTATATATATATATATATATATATATATGATTCCCTTGTTTGAATTTCATAATTAAAAATTTGAAGGTCGTCCCATAAGTGAAGAATATTCCCAAAATATAAAAGAGACCCAAAAAGAGTGAGTAAAGGTAAGAAAGTGTCAAGAGCACCCAACATGGATAAGAGTGCTTGAGCATTGGTGTAGTATCTGGCCGCAAGCCCCTGAGGGCATAAAAGATAAATAAGTTAAGTTTTGACATGGCTGTTGTGTGTGTAAGACCAAAGAGGTAGTAAGAGATAAATAAAAGAGGCCAAAGATAGTTTTCAACCACTAGTTTTATTGATTAGGAATCATGTATACACTAGTATGCCAAAAGGACCTAGAAAAGTACCCATGTGCGTGATTTTATGTCTACATTCTCCCCCACTTTATGTTGTTGAGTGAGTACTTGATAACATAAAGTATATATCACATGTGTGCCTTATGATCCATTAGAGTAGAGTGTGCTGAGTCGAAAAGTGCAGCGTGAAGTCACAAGTGATCATACAGAGAAGCATGGAGAATAGGAAAGGGAAGTTAAGGCTAAGGGTTAAGCCTATGTATTGTAGCATGCTATTGTAGCTTCTGTGAGCCGCTTCTTGCTGCGTATAAGGACATACCTCCAAAATAAGAGTAAAAAAGTAGAAAAATTTATGTTTATGATAGATCATAGAAACATGTATATAAATATGTAAAAGCGTGTAAAAATAAATTGTGCACCTAATGACTTTACAGTATATACATAATAAACTCTATTTTTTGTTTGATATCTTACCTTGTCATGAATGTCTCTGAATTATGTGATTCAAGAGATTAGATGATTTCCTTATTTACATTTGGAGATTCAGTTTTTAATCATTGTAGGAGGAATTGTGAAAGGATGAGTTGAACCACTTGTTTCTTGCCTTGAAAACTGAAACAGTGACTGTCTATGCAAGTTTTAATGATCTGTATTAGGAAAATAGTGATAATTTTTGCATATAATTTTAAAATGACTAAAAATTTGGGATATAGGTGAAAAATGTTATTCTCTAGAGGAAAATTTTAATATTTTACATTGATTATGAGTATTTTTTGAGTTGTGAAGTATTTTCTGTATGGACTAATAATGGGTGCAAAATGTTTAACGTAATGTCTTCCCCATAAAAATAGTCATAAATTTTAAATTCCATAATGAAAATGGATGTAATTTGGAAAATATGTTCCTTTTAGAGGCTTATAAAGCTATAAAATTTGTACAGTTATTGGCCTTGTGCAGCAAAAGATATACACGACAGAAATTTGCTGATGACTATTTGTTCTTGAAAGCTCCAATTGGCAGTTTTGAGCATGATAAGAGGAAATAGTGTTTTGATCTCTTTTCTAACAAGTTAATGATTGGCTTAGATTTGTTTTAAGCTGTTTGAACATGGTAGAAGGTTGATAGAGGTCAGAGAAGGCTAAAAACTGAAAATCTTGCTTGTTTGAGCCTAAGAAGCTATTGATAAAGTTAAGGACATTTTGGAGTATAAAGAAGATTTGATTATTTCTTTGACCAATAATCATTGTGATAGTAGAAATGACACAGTATGAGGCTGATAGAACATATTATGGTGTTTGTGAAATCTATTTTAAGTGAATTTGATCAAATTTACAAAATTAGAGCCATTTTAGGTTAGTTTAAAGATCCTAATTTTCAAAACTTGGTAGAGGTTGTTGTGATTCCTCCTAACTTATTGAATGCATGATGAAATTAATTTTTCTATGCATCAAACAATGAAACTTTACATATGTACAAGTGATGCTCCTACATCAGCCCTACCTTCCCACAAAATTTTACCTATTACTTCTTGACCTCATTTAAGGATCTATAAACCTGATATGAGGATTAAATAATGGTGTGAAAAGTTAGAGGCACTAAATGACAGATATGAGACCTCCTACCCTAGTTATAGAAACCTACCACACCTCAAAGGACCAAACTAATATTATTATATGATGGTAATAGGTAGCTAGGAATGTTATACTAACCATCAAGGAAATAAGATATATGATCATGAAGGATAAAATAGGATGTAAGGTACTAAAACTGATTATTAGGGATCAACCAAACTACAAAGAATGTATACATAGTAAAATAGGATATAAACAACTAGTTTGGATATTATGGTTTGGCCTAATTTATTGGCATACAAATTTTGGATGTAAAGGGGTAGATGATAATTTCAAACTAACTAGACTATAAATAAGGGATATGATGTAATTTGATAGAAGGGATATAAGGTATCAACCAAAAAAGGTGGCCTATAAATACAAGGACTGTTAGCACCAAAATCACTGCACCCCCCAGTTACAAATATATTATGACTTTATTAATAAATTGTAATATTATTAATAACGAGTTTATAGAACTCATATTAATAATATAGTTGTAATGATTACTATTAGTATTTGGGTGTGTGAGATAATAAAGGGATGAGAGAGATATCCTTGGCATAAATCTGAGAGATTCAAGGAGAGAGATTATAGGGTTTGAAGATGAGTGTTGACTCCACCTTTGTAGAAGATCAAACGCTGTAAATTATATGCTCCATCTATGTAAAGATATCCTGAATGATTTCTAAATTCAATATAATTATATTCGGTGTTTTTATAATTGTGTAGTGTTTAACATTGGTATCAAAGAGGGTTACATAGCTGGTTATTATTATACAGAATTAGAAGAAAAAGAAGGTGCAGTTGTGTTTCTCCATCACCACTGCGGATAATATTCTATTGATGTGTGAGAGAAGTCTTATTGGTTTCATGTGGATCATCAGAAAATGTTACCTTGGTAAATTTACACTTAAATTTACCATGGATTCACTAGCTCAACGTCTTTCATTAATCTCTAACTACATTGTATAGATCTATTATGTTAGCCAATAGATCTTCCATGTTTCAAAGTTGATGTCTACATGTGAAGAAAAAATTTTGACATCCATTTTTGCTCGCAACCCCATGTGTAAATCGGAATCCATTTGAATTTACTACAATTCTACGTCACTACAATGATATTGGTTTTGTAATAAAAGCATGGTTGACCCATCCTGAGCACTAGTAGAATTGCATGGTGCTAATCGTATCTTTAGTCAGAGGTATATTCCCACACCAAGCGCGATCCATACAATACAAGAAACACTAGGAAGAGTGTCTTCTTCCAAATCCAACGTGTAGGATCTAATTCCCACTTCAATGGAATAGATCGGTCTGCTCCATGTTGAGTCCTAACATTTGGTTTGATGCATTGGGTATACGTCCTATTCTCGCTACATTACAGCTGCTCATTTGAATGACCCTTGATTTGGTGGTGTTCATGTGGTATGCATCCATTTCCATTTATTTTATAGCAGATTGGAGTCTATGAATCTACACACTTTATTGGCAGAGACAACTGTGTGTTTACCTTGGCATCTGAATCTGGATGTTTTAGCCATGCAATCTACTCTGACAAGTTTTATTCCTCCACGTAGTACCATGTTTTCTACCAAGTAATTATAAATCGATTCCCTTCAATATAAAATATTCCTTGTTAAAATTCATGTATATATTGATTCGATTAATCAAATGTTATTATTAAGTCATTCAATCGTCTCATTGTTAAAGTGATTCACAAGTAGTCTTGAGGCTGTGTAATAGTAGTTTTTTATGTTGTATTATTTCAAAGTCATTTCTATAATCTAAATTTGTTTCTATCATAATTTTTTGAAGTATTATCAAAGTATCATTATATTTTCAAGAGTCAAATTTTTTTTATTCGTCAAAAGTTCATTGTGAGTTAGAGTCAAAAGTCTGAAATGTTTTTTTTTTAAATTCCTTATAGACACATTTTTTATGTTACTTGACGTCCTGGAAACCATTAAGCCTCATGATCACATCCAAATTAGCTAGCAACATGAATTCTAGAGGACAGAGTCAATGGAGGCTAGAGGTCAATCAACGAGCTCTCATCAGTCACCAATGACAGGTTGCATGAAGTTGTGGTGACAATGTGTGTTAGTTTTCTTTTATTTCCAAGTTACAGTTTGTTCTGTGTAGTATGATTTCATAGTTCCTATTTTTTCTTGAATAAATGAAATGTTCACATTGGGGGGACCATGATCTCAATGTTCCATTTTCATTTTTTTCCCTCTTTTTAGTTTGTATTCAGTGACCAGTGTTTCCTACATAATTCCCTAAAGGAAAAAAATAGTGGACAGACAAAAGCACAAAGGAAAAGCAACAACATGATATTTGGGTTGTTGGTTGTCCTGTAAAACCATCCTTTATTTTAGGTTGTTGGTTGTCCTATAAAACCATCCTTTGTTGAGGTTGTTGGTTGTCATATAAATCCATCCTTGTTGAGGTTGTTGGTTGTCCTACAAAACCATCCAGATCATGAGCACGCATGGGCGACAAGCTGCAGAAGGAAGTGTGATTTTTGTTTCTATAATGTCAACATTAGGGAGTTTATATTAGGAATTAATAATGTTAACAATAGGGGAGTGAATGTTTCAAATATATTGTGACATTATTAATAAATTTTAATATTATTAATAATGAGTTTATATAGCTCATATTAATAATATAGTTGTAATAGTTAGTATTAGTATTTGGGTGAGTTGTGAGAACAAATCACGTAGCTATTTTGGTGTGTGAGATTGTAAAGGGATGAGAGAGATATCCTAGGGCTATATTTGAGAGATTCATGGAGGGAGATTGTAGGGTTTGAAGATGAGTGTTGAATCCACCTTTGTATGCACCATCTATGTAAAGATATCCTAAATTATTTCTAAATTCAATATAATTATATTCGGTGTTTTTATAATTTTGTAGTGTTTAACACCCCCGAATGACCAAGTGATGAATAGAGTATTCAGTATGATTGGGTAACATGGTATTACCTCTCAAGATGTGGGAATTACGGGCTTGAGGTGAACCTCCAGAAAAGGTCGGTTTCGTCTTCCTAAAATAAGCACTACAATACTCCTAATGTAAGAAAAAATGCTAACTATACCTATACTAACAATTCTAGGCGATTATGGAAAGCGGTTGTATGAAATAGAACCTATAATAGAAGTGGTGATGCACCAAGAAAGGGTTTGCTAAAAAAAATTCCTACTTGAAAATGAAGAAAGATGAACATGGGAAGAATGGACATGCATTACGAACCTAACTGCATATAATACTTCATTTCAAGATAAGCAAAACTCCCAAAACTTGTAATGGAAACCATGGTTGCACAATGTACCTGCAGACATGAGAGAGGCAAAACAAAGCAACAAAAATTATGAAAGGAAAAAAAATAGTCACAAAACATATTTTATTACTCCAAGAAATTGCACAGTGCATCATTATAGAAGTATGAGATAGAAGTTTTCATTATAATGTTTAAAATGAAGGCATGCAAGCCTCTAAATTCACAACAACTTGCCTTATGAAGAGAGTGCAAGATTAGAAAAAAATGTCTAACCCCTTTAATTTTTTATTCTCGTTTACATTTATAGAAAAATCTGAGCAGAGGAGAGAAAGAAGGAAGAACTCCTATGAACTAGGAAAAATTGTAGCAAATAATGAAACGATGCTTTATTGCAACATCCCATGTTTACTTACATCACTGCATACACCCAAAAAATATCCCCCCACTATACCTCCATAAATTCAAAATTTTGAATTAATATCCATTTAAATTTAAAAATAATATATTAATAAATTTTTGGATATCATTCTTTAACCCCCATGGTGGGCCCCTAGGTGAAAAATTACATTTGGGGGTTTTAATGTTTAACTTGGTAAATGGCTCGCCAACTAGCTCGGTGAGTTGTCTCACGAGCTACCTTTTTACATTGAATTGAATGAGTTCTTTATTTTACATGGTGGGTTCTCTTACACGGGTAAGATCTTTGTAATCTGCCACATTTCACAAACTCCATGTCTTCTGTTTTATCATTTCCTCGCTAAGTCATCCATTCAAAACGTCTTGAAAGGCAAGTAAACTCCTTTCGATCTCACTAAATGGATCATTGTACTAATTTGTGAGCATCATAAAAAATACCGAATTCTTCTACTTGTGCATTGAGAATACCCCAACACCACATATTTCATTTAGTTGGTCTCTTACTTCATGACACCTCAGCGAACCATTTAAAACACCTGACAAAAAAATTCTCCAAATCTTCACCTAACACTTCAGGCATGTCGAGTTACTTTGAAACTAATTCTCGATTCTTACACTAGCATCCAGGTTGGCCCCTTTAACTCACTATATATTTCATTGAGTTAGTCTCCCACACATTGTTTTTTTCCATCTCGTCTAGAAATACCAGCTCGCCACAAAATATCTATGGATATTTTTAAGCTACTTAGTGCGTAACCCAAACTCGATGACCAATGCCATGTCTAACCCCCAAACATATGTTTTATTATCTCATTGATCCTCAAAAACCACGACCAACTCAAACTTCCCTGAACTTCAGAGTTTGATCATCATCCGATGTGCCAAACTCATCAGGGTTCCCAAAAATTGAAGATAGGAACTCCCACATTGCAAAAATCGTAAACTCCAAACTCCAATTTTCTGATTCTGATCTTCAAAACTTTCCCACAACTCTTATCAACTCATTCAAGGTGAGTTCTGAATCAAAAATCCCTGAAATCCTGAAAGGGATATCTCTGAAATGAACTTCAAAATCTTCCACCTTCTCCCATTTGATACAACTTGGCCACCTATCTTCCAACTAGATGCTATCTCCACATCCCCAAACCTATGTGCGTGTTTGATCACGATTTCCCCTATGCCAAATTAATATTGAGGCCTTTGAACAAACCTAACTAAGCTCTATCGGATGGGCTCACTAAGCCATTGGAGAACTCACCATAGCTCAGTGATATGAGCTACACACTTGTTCAACCCCATGCCAACTTGAATCAACGTGCCCTCCATTCCAATGCCATGCTTTTTTCCTTCTTCCTGCGGTAACATGCATTGCCATATTCTCCACTTAGATCCATGTTGACGTCAAATTCATCGATGCGTAGTTGACTTAGCTCAACTCAAGCTACCGATTTTTTCCACTATTCGAGCCATGCATGTGAGTTACCGAGTCCCCATGAACTCACTTAAACTTTACATCTCTCTACTTGATCAATCAATTTATTTCCCAAATGTCAAGTCAAAAATGATCACCTTGTCAAATCCTTCCGCCATGTACCAAGCTCCCTCCACTGAAACTTCACGCTCGACCACATCCCAATTAACATGGCTCAATCCACCAATTTCAACTATAATGCCATCGCAATGAGTTTAAATCACACCGATTGTACAAAATCTCCTCATGAACACCTTGTGAAACCTGGGCTTCTATTGATGATCCCAATACCGGTTCTTCCATGTTAACTTGGCTTCAATGCTTGATAAATTAGGTACATAGTTCCACCTTGATTGAAGAGCTCGACTCCATGTTTTTCAACCTAGCTTGCATGAGCTACAATAGATATTGATCCCGAGCTCGCTATAAGACTAAAACTTCATTCTCCTAGTTTTCTACTCATACCAGATCAAACTCACATTTCTTTTCTCTCTCAATGCCAAGCTGCTAGATTTTCATGACTAAAATAGCTCAATCGAGCTACCCTACACATAACAACCCATACACCCATATTATCTTGGCGAGATATTTTCAGCTCAATGTAATATTACCCCCTGAATATGATCCTAACCTAGTTTTTGGATTGGTTTTGACTTCCATGGAATCATCTTGAAACCAGAGGGTCATAGAGATGCAATAAGACAAGTCTAAATTTTGATATTTTTTTCTCATGTTGGACGAATGTGGGCCCATTGGGGCCAATTTATCACTCTAATAAAACTTGGAATCTTCAAGACCCAGAAAAGGGGAGGATAGTTCAAGATGATTTGAAAACTACCATGAATGCCACAAACACTCCCTAAACACCAAAATTTTACATGTAATGGCTCGGAGTGATTCATACAGACCCTTGTTCCCCAATCTCACCCCAAGGGAAAAAATGGATAAAAATTTTGGGGACCTCACGAGGGTGTTTTCCTGCTAAGCATTAGTTCAGTAGCCTTGTATATCCATTCGGCATGGAGTCATTCTTGAAGATATGAAACCTGATCCTGAAACGTGAAATTATTGTCCTTGAGCTAATCAAACATTTTTTCATCTAACATCCTAAAATTGGAATGACCGCTACAAAATGAGGGATAATAAATGAACCTATCTTGAAACCTTAAATTCATCAAGTGTGAATCACCAGAAACCCATGATTGCTTGATATGCATGAAACATTGCAAAATTTTAAGTAAACATTTCTGAGTTTAGGACATCATGAAACTCTATTAAATCTTGATTTTTCCCTTCTTATAAAAACTTAACCTTTGAAACATTCTGCAATATCAACAATGAAAACACAACACACACAATAATTGAAAATCATAAACGCTTCAAATAAAACATGCAGAGTGTGTCACGAACTTATTCTGTTGAAAACAAACCTATTCCTACTCTACATTAACTAGAGACACATGTGAGCTAAATGAACCCTAAAAATGGTTGTGTAAAATAGTTTCCCTTCCTCACAATGGGAAGTCATGAAAATGATACGATAATAGACATGGTTGAGACTGAGATTGAAAAACTAAAACAATCCTAATTCTCCACTTGGTTCACCATGGCATCAACTGGAAAGAGAATATATACCTCTTTTAATTTCTCTGCATCTGCTTTGTAGAGTCATTTCAGCTGATCCTTGGAACTCTGAAACTTATCCTCACATTCTAAATTGAATGTGACTAGTTGTGGCTCATCCCTTGGCTCTAATGAAGCCAAATATCTAACGGGACAAGATCTAACCTTTTGAATATGTTTGCAACTCCGAGATTCAAATTTAATAAGGAATGTTTCTTATAGATATTCCTAGATGAATGGTGTTAAAGTGATGTCCTTTTCATTTATTTTTCCCTCCTTGACAACTAGAAGTTCCTCCACAACATGCAACTCCTCTTGACTGTTTGCAGTCTCTAATTGAAACGTGGGTAAATCACTCCAAGTATTTGGAGTTCATTACTCATGTACAAGTTCCTCGTCCTCTGATGGATGAAAAAGATGATCCACATTTTGAATCTCATCATTCAACATGAAACCTAAAAGACCAAAATATTTCATCTCTGATTCATTAACTAAATTATACTCCCTAATTGAGAGCAAGAAACTCTTAATGATGTCATCTCCGCATAAGATTTCTCAATTTGAATTATTTTTTCCCATGTGCTCCTCTTTTCATTCATTCAATGATTCATATGGAATATTCAATTCCTCAAATATTGGCTCAAGAAGATGATTATGAGAAATATGTTTCTCTCCTATATTTTCCTCCATAGAAACAACCCCTTTCTGTTAGAAAAGAGGTGATGGAATAGAAAAATTTTCAAGTTTGAAAGGTTCCTGTCCATCGCAATATTCTTTCAAATTCATAAATTAATCAGCCTCTCCATTGCTTAGCTGTGTCAAAGGTTCAATTTCTACCTTCATGGTGTTCTTTAGATTGGAAACTGGTTCACCATAGCCTTCTTCATCATCAAACATAAAATTTGTAAGATCAAATTCATCTAAGAAATTTAGAAATTTGTAAGATGTTGTGGAAGAGAACAAAATTTAGAAGAAAGGGGGGGGGGATAGGAGGATCAATGTGGGATGGAAAGACAGGAGATGGTGAAATGGGCTTCACTATATGAGCAACAAATGAGAAGCTTGGGAATTGTGTTTTAGGTTGTAACTGCATGGATGAATATATGAGAAGAGAGTTGTGAGGTGGTAATGCAAGGATTTCCCATTGATATGGTTATCTAGAATTAGGTTCATAAGAATCTATCTTCTTGATCCATTCTCCAACTTGAGTCATTGATTTGATTATGAATTGAAGCTTTTGTTGAGGATTTAACTCACCTAGTAAAAGGCTAGTCTAGGGGTATGGAATTCTAAAACCTATTTGGGCTATATTTTTCATTTCCTTAATTCTTGTTTACACCATGTTATATTCCAAATCTCAAAACTTTCTCTACAAGTGTTCCTCATAATGTGTAGGGTAACTTCCAGAATCTGCATACCCTTTTTCTTCAACAGCTCCAAAGTTCGGTGGATGACCAAACTAATCTACATCTTGCTCATGTGGATATGCATGCTCAAATTGACATTTATCATAAAATTGGTCTAGAGGTGGATTATAATAACATGAATATGGAAAGCGTTGTTGTTGTTGAAAGTGGGAATTCCATCGTGGGAATGAATCTATGATTGCACAGATTCATGAATGGGAGAAAATGGAAAGATGTGGACGAAAAATGGATGGAAATGGGTGAAAAAAAATGATCTATAAATTAGAGAGTGGGTTACTTGAACCAATGGAGTGGCCATTTGTGCTTGGGTTTACCTCCTAAGGCTAAAATTTCACTAAGAGCATAAAAAATCAATGAAATAAAGTGAACACAAATACACACACCTATGAAAAATTTGTGATTGGTCTAACTGGGCGTGCAAAAAACTGTTAGCACCAAATCACTACACCCCTTGAATGACTAACTGATGAATAGGTCATTCACTGTGATTGGGTAACATGTGATCACCTCTCAAGTTATGGGACTTGCAAGCTTGAGGTGAATCTTTAGAGAAGGTCAGCATCATCTTCCTAAAATAAGCACTACACTACAAATAATGCACGAAAAATGGCTAACTAGACCTATACTAATGATTCCATGGGATTAGGGAGAGGGATTGCATGAAATAGAACCTATACTAGAAGTATTGATGCACCAAGAAAGGGTTTGCTAGAAAATTTTCATGCTTGCCAATAAAGAAAGATGGACATGGGAAGAATGGACATGCATTACAAACCCAACCATATACAATACTTCGTTTCCACTTAAGCACAATAACTCCCAAAACTTGTAATGGAAACCAAGGTTGCACAATGTACTTACAAACATGAGAGAGGAAACAAAGAGTAGAAAAAATGCTCCAAGGACAAATATTAGTCACAAAACATATTTTATTACTCCAAGCACTTGCACAGTGGAACATTATAGTAGGATGAGGCAGAGGTTACCATTAATTTTTTTATAAAGAAGTATTGAAAGCCTCTAAATTCACAACATCTCAGCTTTTGAAGAGAGGGGAAGCTTAGAAAAATTGTCTAAACCATTTAATTTTGCATTCCCTTTTAAATTTATAGAAAAATCTTAGCTGAGGAGAGAAAAGGAAGAACTCCTGTGAACTAGGAAAACTTTTAGCAGATAATGAAACCATGCTTTGACCATGCTTTATTGCAGCATCCCATGCTTGCTTACGTCAACATATGCACTCAAAAAATTTATCCCCACTATGCCTCCATAAAGTCAAAAATTTGAATTATTCTCCATTTAAATTTAAAAATAATATTTTAATAAATTTTGGAATTCATTCTTTAACCCCTGGGTGAAAAATTGCATTTGGGGGTTTTAATGTTTAACTTGGTAAATGGCTCACCAGCTAGCTCAGGGAGCTAGCTGGAGAGCTACTTGATTGCATTCTTGAATGAGTTATTTATTTTACATGGCAGGTTCTCTTACATGGACAAGATATTTATAACCTATCAGGTTCAACGAACTCCACATCTTACGTTATAATCTTTCCTTGATAAGAAGTTAACTCATTTGAAGCTCATTAAATGAGTTGTATTGATTGGTAAGCACCTTTGAAAATACTGAATGCTTCAACTCATGCATTGAGATTCAAGAATACCCTAACACCACGTATTTCATTGAGTTAGTTTCTTACTTCATGCACCTTGAAAAACCATTTGAAACACCTGAGTGCACAATTCTCCACATCTTCATCTAACACTTTGGGCAAGCCAAGTTACTTTGAACCCTTCAACTCTCCACATATTTCATTGAGTTGGGATCCCTCTCATTTTTCTTTTCCATCTCGTCTAGCAATACCATCTTGCCACAAATAATCCCTGCCAACTTTGAAGCCACTCGACACCTAACCAAACTCGACGATTGATGCCGAGTTTAACTCACTCAAATCCATTTGATTGGCTCACTGATTATTTAAACTCATGACCAATTCAGACTTCCCCATACTTCGGAGTTCGATCATCATCCGATGTGCCAAACTCACAAGGGTTCCTCAAACCCAAAGACAGGAACTCCCGAATTTCAAAAAAGTGTCAACTCCTCCGAGGAAAGTTCTAAATCAAAAAAATCTGAAAGCCCAAAAGGGCTATCTCTGAAACCAACTTTGAAATCTTCCACCTCTTCCCATTCAATGCAGCCTGGACACATATCTTCTAACTTGATCCTAGCTCCACATCCCGAACCTCTTCTGCATTTTTGATCACGAGTTCCCCTATGCCAACTTAATTCCTAGGCCTCTAAATGAACTTGAATTAGATCCATCTAATGGGATTGCTAAGCCATTCGTGAACTCACCCTAGATCATTGTATTAAGCTACTCTTTTGTTTGGGCCCATGCCAACTCACATCAACGTGCCCTCCATTCCAATGACAATTTGTTTTCCTTCTTCTTGTAGTGACATTATTTTCCATATTCTCCACTCAGCTTAGTGTTTACGTTAAATTCATCGATGCACAGTTGAATCATCTCATCTCAAGCTACCAATTTGTTTCAATATTTGATCCATACCTGTAAGTTGCTAAGTCCCCACGAAATCACTTGAACTTAGTGGCTCTCTACTCAATCAACTGAGTTATTCCCCGAATGATGAGTCCAAAATAAGCACCTCGCCAAATCCTTCTGCCGTGTACCGAGCTCCCTCTTCTAAAACTCCATCCTCAACCACATCCCACTGAACATGGATCGATCAACCAATTTCAATCATAATCCCATCGAAATGAATTCAAATCACACCAATTGCACATAATCTCCTCATGAACAACTTGTGAAACCTATGCTTCTATTGACCATACCAATACCGGGTCTTCCATGTTAAATCAACTTCAATGCTTGACCAATTCACTGCATAGTTCCACCTTGATTAAAGATCTCGACTCCATGTTTTTCAACCTAGCTCGCATGAGCTAAAATATATCTTGATCCTAAGTTTTTTGTAAGACTAAAACTTGGTTCTCCAAGTTATCTAATCATACTATCTCAAAATAACTTTACTCGTCTCTCTGAATGCCGAGTTACTATCTTGTCATGAATAAAACAGCTTGATCGAGCTACCCTACACACAACAACCCATACACCCATATTAGCTCGTCGAGCTACTTGATGAGCTATTTTCAGCTCAATGTAATGTAACCCCCTGAAAATGATCCTAACTTGGTTTTTGGACTAGTTTTGACTTCCATGGCTTCATCTTGAAACCAAAGGGTCATAGAGACATAAAAATACTCTTAAAACATAAATTATAAATTTCGATATTTTTTCGCTCATGTTGGATGAATGTGGGCCCGTTGAGGCCAATTTCTCACTCTGAGAAAATTTGGAACCTTCAAGAATCAGAAAACGGGAGGATAGTTCAAGATGATTCGGAAACTACTAGGAATACCATAAACACTCCCTAAACATTTTTTTTTTTACTTGTAATGTCTCGGTGTGCTTCATGAAGATCCCTTTTTTAGTCTTAGGGCACAATAGGCCCCTGTTCGCCAATCTTTCCCCAAGGTCAAAAAAATGGATAACAAGGATGAAGCATAAGTGCATAAGGATATATATGAGAGATTAAAGAGGAAACATAAGATGTTAATATCATATTATTACTTAAAATCATAATTAAAAACATTTTCAATGATAAATTATGATAAACATTTATGAGCTTATTCTAAAATAAGAAGAAAGTAAAGGTATGTACTAAAAAACATGAATGATCTGAAAGGTCAAGAATAATACTTATTCAAGAACTAACCATTTTTTAGTTCTTTGAATATTTTCCTTTATTAGTTTGTAATCAATATGATCTCAGTTCTAAGATATCCTTAACTAGATATACACCCCACCATTTTTTGTTGTATTTTTTCCTTCTTATCATGGCTGTAATAAAACTTCAAGACTATTTGTATGATTTCAAAGTTCTAATGTTTGAAAACTTTGGAATCTTGTTTTACAATACAGGATTAATAATAATGATAATTTTGGAAAATGTTGGGACACGTTTCATCCAAAAAATTGAGAGGTTGAAGGTAGGATTTACAAATTTATTCATCATAGATGATTCCATCAAGTGAAATTTTAAGGATCTTAACTTGAATTCTAGTGACGGTACTGTTTCATGGACTTATACTAGAGAGAAGGGAGTTTTCCTATTATTGTTATAGATACTAGTGTGATATTCCCATATTATGGGATATAGCTTAAGTTCCTAATTTGTACATGAATCTCAAATGGTTTTTTGAAGGATTTTCTTGAGAATTTTAATGGTATATTATGATTTTCTATTGCATTTAGGATGACATGGATTTGAAAATGTGTGTTTAATCTTGAATTTAGCAAAAAGTGTATTTATTTATTTATATTTGAAAATCCCACCATTTGAAGAAATGTTAGCTTGAATATTTCCAAAGAAATATATAGTTTGATTAATGAGGAATTTTTCATTTATTGTACTTGTCACATTAGTGAGGGGCATGGTATCAGCCCACTTGCTGAATTACTTGTTAGATGTGATGATAAATGTATGGTCATATTTTTAACTTAGTAATTTTTTGATAAAATGCAATCCCTACATGGAAAAGGGGCATAAATATTTAAGATCTTGGAGCTCAGATGAGGGAACATGGATAAGACCTTAATGTATCTCAAAAGGTTTTCATTATTTAGAAAATGGATGAGAATCAACCTTGAGGGTAGGATAATAGTAACCCATGCTTAAGAATTTTCAAGTGGTAGTGTTTCTACTACTGTGGCCTCTAAAAATTCCCCCATGAGCTTACTTGAGGAGGTAAGGTACCTTATCCTTAGTAGCTCAATAGATAAAGGTACCCTAAAAGTTATGGTAAGAAATAATTTCATATTTACTATGATATTATAATAATTTTTTATGGATATTGGTTGGTTCTCAATAATCATTATCTTGGGGAAAATTTTAGTGCTCAATGAATTGGATAATATCCTTGTACAAAGGTTTTATATTTTGAAATAGCTTGGATATGACAAATGAGAGTGATGGGAGGATATGGTAAGGTAGAAGGATAATTTTTATCCTGGATTTAGTAATTATCCTAAGGAAGGAATTTTTGGGGTAAATAATGACTAATGAGATACTATGGATGATAAGGATTCAATCTTGTATTTATACTTAAGAGCGATGGATTCTCTTGTGAAGGAGGTAAAATGTGTGACTAGATCAATAACTATCTCATGATAGGTTTTGATATTTTTATTCTACAATGGTATTTCTCACTAACTTATTAGTAGAAATACTATAAATCACCCATAACATGGAAATAGATTATGTTATTCATAGTATAATCTTACATACCAAGTATGAGTACCTCATATTTATACATGTTGTTAGTGACCTCAAAGTTAAGACAAACATAAAATGGGAAGATCTTTTATGATGGGTTACTGAGATAAAATAATTACCCAAATCCTTCATGACACTTGGCTCTATCAAATTTTAGGGTCCAAGTATCCACATCGAGGTTGATGGTTGTTTTTTTATCTCTTTAATTTCCACTCCATACTTTTTGGTCATGGGCTATAGTTCACTTACTTCAAGGGTTGGAACCTAAAGATAAGAAATAAAATTTTAAAAATAGTATTCAAGGGTTATTTCTTAGTCTATACCCTAAATGGATAGAATATATTTTTTAGGTATGAATTATAGGATATGATGATTGGTAGCAATGGGAGCCAAGGAATTTTGATCAGCTAGAACTTTCCCCTTGACTACTTTTTGTGTGATAAAACACAAATCAAACTCCATGAAAAGGGTCATCCATTTTATAATGTAATTTTTAGGGAGGATAAATATGGAAAATAAGTAACAAAAATGATTGATGTGGAAAACTATATAGGTCATTTGATACAACATGTAATGTTGAATTTTATTTGTCATATATAGTTAATCATGCTCATTCTAAGGCGTTGTATAACACTCATAATAAATGAGTGCTTAAATAAGATAGTATATAACATGATATTTTCCTATCTCATAATATTGTGTCGGCATATCCTAAAATGATATGGTAGTAGATTATGTAAACAAGATGAGAGTGCAATATAAATTTATAGGTTGTAATGTTGGAATGTTGAGTAATTATTTCTTCATAAAATTGAATGAATGTTGGAAAATACTATGGCATTCAAAATTTAAACTTTGCTTAAGGAGATTATTGATGGTATGAATCTGATAAGAAATTTTGGAAATAAACAATCATATTGCCCCAAAATTTCCTAAGAAGGTAATGATATCAAGGATAGAATTAGGAGGAGGAATTTTTAGGGTAGATTATAATTTCATAGGATCTGACTCTATTCATCATTTCGATATGAGGAACCTGTTATCCATTTCACCCCCAGTGAAATAGACAACATGAAAGGAGTAGATATGAGCTGAACTAGGCATTTGTAGCTGGATCTAGGTTTTTTGTCACGGTCAAGGGTTTTTGAAATTGGAGGTTGTGAGGAAAACAGTGAATAAAGACTTGATTTATTAAGTAGGTCAATGTAGTGGGCCCAACACATTGTAGAGGAGCTCGATATTTCGATCTAGTTTGAGATATGAAGGAATTCTGAAGTCCTAAATTTTGACTTTGGAGGTGAGGACGTTAAGAGGAAGTCCGAAGTTAAATTTAGGGACTCAATGGAAAGAAGAGTGAAAAAGGGAGAATAAAGTCCGAAACCTCAAATATAAATTTTGGATTTCAGAATTTTAGAGATTCAGAGGTTTCATGAACACAAGTAGGAGAACAACACCATGAACCTGAAGACAATTGAGGTTAGAAGCCCGAAGTCTAAATTTTGGTCTTTAGGATTTCAGGATTTCAGAGAAATGTGTCACTTGGATAAATGAACAAGACTCAAACCCCCAAAAAACCCTGAACCCCCTGAAAGCCTGAAAAATAAAGATCTGAAACCCAAAATCTGAATTTCAAACTTTGGGGTTTCGACATTTTGAAATATTTTGGCTCGAGTGATGAACAGTGCCACACAATATGATTTCAGAGTCCAAACTCCGAAGTCTGAAATTTTTACTTCGGAAGTTTGGCATTTCGGAACTCTCTAGCCAATCTGTTAGATGAATAGTAATAATGACCTCCGAAGCATAAATTCCCAAAGCTCTAAATCCTGAAAGTCTAAAATTCTAGATTTCAGAGGGTGCGATACAGGTTGGGAGTCCAAAATGGTAGATCAACTACTTGCATTTATTTTATTATGGAACCCTCATCTTCAAATGGCCATAACTTTTGACTAGGATCTCGGATTTACACAAAATCAGACTTTTTGGAAACTAGATTTCTTAATTTTAATAAGGTTAAATATTTCAAAATTGGAAAATACATTCTACCATTTTAGAGGAATGGTTCCAAATTTCTCACCCACCCAAAATAATGAGCTATGGGCTTCCTTTCTTCCCCAACAAGCAAGGTACTATGGAGTATGGGGTTTGCAGGCTTGCCCATCACTCCTACAAGGACAATGATGGATTTCATGGGAGATTGGAGTGCATTTTCAGATTTCCTCTCTCTCTCTCTCTCTTCAAATTTTTTCTATATAAATTTTAAGGTCCGAAAGGTTAATCACCTTCTAATCCCATGCACCCCATTCCTTTTTGGGCTTCAATCCTTCCTCAAATTCTTGTAATGGCTTCATGCATATTCTTACTAAAACAATGCACTATGTATAATTATGTGGAGAGATAAAATTATTTATGTGTTAACCTCTTTTAGCATCTCAATGTTTATTGTCTTCACCTTACCTCTCATTGTGCTTGCAGGATCTGTGTGTACTCTCTTGTCTATTATAGGGTTTTATAGTTGTGTTTATCAGGAATGGAGATTGCCTTATTTTCATGTTTGTGTTGCAGTTGTCCAACCTCCCCTTGACACATTGGTGTAGTTTAATTCTATGTTGCATTTGTCCAACCTCCTTCAACTCACCCTTTCTCAATTTTACAGGGCTTGGGAAGATTTATTAGCACTCCCTTTCTTGGTGTATCACCATTCGTAGTGTAGGTTTCTTTCATGCAATCCTCCTTTCCATGTCCACTTGGAAGCATTATATTAGGATTATTCAGTATTTTTCTTGCATTAGTAGTAGTTAGTAGCTAGTAGGTTAGGAGCAGGAACCAACCTTCTCCAGAGAGCTATCTCATTTCAAAATTTCCCACACTCAGGATAGCTCCATGTTATGCAATCACACTGAATGCCCCATATCAAACTGGATAGTTTGAGGGGTGATTTGTTTTTTCCATAATAGAACCACAAGAGATTTCATTTTATTAAAGTGAATATGTACTTCCCCACATTAATGAAAACATTTTATGTATGAATATGTTTAGAGGATTTGTAAAGGTCATGAACATGATCTTCTATGCATACTTAAATAGTTTTATGGATACAATTATGCAATGAATGGGTCACTAAATGTTGATAGGTTTCCCTTAAAAAATTATATCCAAAGGGCATACTAATATAGAAATGCGTTCCATGATTTGTTGTAATGGTAGTTTTATGTTTATCTTCAAGTGACATGTATTTGATTATGTCCTAAGAACCTGTATATAAGGGATAACATCTCATATCTATTTGTAGTGTCAACAATGGAATCAATAGATGGGATAGGAAATTTATCCTTAGGGACATATAGGTTAAGTTTATTAAAAAATAGTATAAATAAAGATAGATAGGGAGAATTTATTAGGAATGGGTATAATTTTGTAGACCTACTTATAATATTCAACTATTTGGATGAACTTAGCATCTAAGAGTTTTTCTAGATTTTTATGATAGAGTTTAGAAATTTAAGTGGAAGTTTATTGATCTTATTTCCTACATGAGAAAAATTATATAAGTGAAGATATTATACACAACTTTGGGATCAATTATAAACATGTAATAATAGGCCCAGTTGAATATCTCAGTGTTCTTATAGAGAACCTTGTGTTTTTATATGTGAAGATGGGGAAAAAGTCACTATAATAACTATATTGGAGTTGTTATATTTTTGAGTTGGAGGTTAATGGTTTCTTCCATGATTATAGAGTTATTTTCTTGTAAATGATATAGGGATTATGGTAGTGTTGGAGCTTAAAATTGCACCCTACCCTGAATTATGGAAAATCTACGATTTTGAGGCAACATGGGACTATCTCCAAGTGTGGGACTTGTAGCTTAAGACATATCTTTGGAGAAGTTTGGCTTCCTTGTTACATGGTTTTGGGGAAAACCTACTTAACACAGCCTAATTCTACTGCTAAAACTACTCCTACAGCTAATCCCACACTAACAATTCCAAGGGACCAATAAGAGATAGATGCATAAAGTAAAACCTAAACTAACAGGGGCATTAATAGGACCAAAAAGAAGGTGGAAGTTTTCCCAAATACAGATGACACATATACAAGAAACACAATTATGGGGTTGTAGAGATGCACTCAGATCAGATATCTAGAGGAAAAGAAGAACATGAAATATGCAAAAGGGGAAAATATTCATATCAAACAAAAACTATTTGAAGAAATAAGGAAACCAAACTTTCATTAATAATTCTTGAACACACACATACATAGCTGAAATAATAAAACACTAGTCGCAACTTACATAGGCTGACAACATGAAGTTTCGAGTTTCACATAAAATAGCTCAAAATTAAGATAAGGAAAAATGGAGAAGAAACCTTTCAAACTACATCAACTCTATATTTATACAATTAGTAACATGAAGAAAGATAATAAAGGGAGGGAAAATAGGGCCACCGATATGGAACTAGTTACATTTGAAATATGCATTGAATGAGTGTGGGGATCATGATTCATCCCTTAAGTTTACTTGTAGTACATATATGGTCACCTCCAAATGCAATCAACAATTATAGAACGGCCTTTGAGGCCAACTCATTCCATCAAAATTTAAAGAGTGGCAACATTAAATTTCTATTGTTGGGGTGGTTGTCTCGATGGTTCTAGTATGGAGTGACTTTCAAATTTCACATGGTATCTACTATATTTCGTGGCTTACACTGTGGCATTTCATGTTTTATATTTTCCACAGATCCTTGTAATCCTCCATGCCACCCACAAGGGCCTCACTTCTTGATCCGCATCTATTTTGTTTGGTTCTGCAAGTTTGAGAAAACTCGTGGGAAATTACATTTTGGTTAGCTTGCAGAACACTAGACTAGTATTCTATGGCTTTTGAACTTAGACTATCATTTTGATTCCTTCATGGATAAATAACTCTATGGTACTCATCCAAACATAATTATTCTAAGGAATCACTTCTTCAGTTTTGCAAAAAGAAAGATGTCACACAACACTAGACTTCACATTTCTTTTCTCTACAGATTTGTCCTTAGCCAATTTTCAATTCCATCGTGGGCCTAAAACCCATGGTGTTCTAACTTTCCTTCAAACCATGAGAGTCCAAGTTAGTTATGCAAAGGTCTTTACTCATCATGAATCCGCCCAAGTCCCAAATTTATGCTCCTCTATCCTACAGGTTAGGAGAAGCCACAAAACACTACACTCGTGCATTTTGAGGTAGAATGAATCAATGTCCCGTGGCTTTTCCAAAGCATGAAAATGGTTAAGTTATTTAGATGGATTTACAAATTTATATAGGGTGTAATTTCTAACAACATGTAGGTTTGATATTTCATCAATGATAGGGTCAATAATGGTGTCAAAATTGTTGAGATGGGTAGGTTTCTTGGTGAATTTTATAGGATTATGATTTTGGTGAGGTAATTTTTCTTCTCAATAATGTATCAGCTCAAGGATGTCCTCATTGTTTTAAAATTTGGGTAAGAACCCATTATAATTGACATCAATTTACATTTATATGTTCCTTTTGCCATTATGTTGATGTTATGATTGAATTTATTTGACATTTATGACACAAACATCAAGAGTGAAGTTTGTTCTCTCGGGGGAAGAAGTGGGGATATTTTGAACAATATCAGATGTGTTAATATTCAACTAGTTGAGAGCATCGAATGATGGTAGAATTTGGTAAAAAATAATTGGGCTTTTTATCTAGAGGGTTGATGCCATCTATCAAGCTAGAAATTTTTGGAACGATATTAGGATTTTTAAGAGTAGGTTTATTTCCATTATAATGGATAAATTTTTTCTTCAAGATGAAGCATGATATTTGTTTAATAATCCAAATAGAGTTTTCCAATGCTATATTATCTAGAGATTATAAAGATAAGGTTTATTCTACCTTTTCATTAATAGTATTATAATGGGGAGGATCAATAACATAGTGAGTTTTGATCATATTTTCTCCACAGTTAAAAATTTACATTTCAGCCAAATCCTTTTATAGTGAAATACATTCTGATGGTTTTCCCTAACATGGGAAATAATTTAATCATCATCATGAATGGGTAAAATAGTGATGGGTTATTTGTCACAATGGCTGGAAGATGGAGATGATTCCTTAGCAGTTATGCCATGGTTTCTAAATGATTTTGGAGAAATAGGTGGATGATATTTGAACATTTTGAATATTCTAGAAATTATTTCATTCATTAAGATCCTCCTTGATTATGTATGAGGTATTATTATTTTTCACATATGGTATATCTCAATCTTACGTTGAGTAATAGGTGGAAATAAATCAAAATTTAACATATATAGTGGGATTAAATCCATAATACATTGATGAAATGAGTTCTTATTACACATATTTTGGATTTCATTAGGATTTTCATAATATTTACCTATAATAGTGGCATTAGCTTTAAGTTTATAATCATGTAACTAAAGGTTTGGGATACTATATGCATTCAGTATGGTAGGAACCTAAAAATATTTGTTAGGATCAAATATGGGGATGTCCCATGGGTTAGAATCCACCCCATATTTGTAATTTTTATTATTACAAATTGATTTAAGGCATTGGTTTGTGGATGAAGCAACTTATCTCATGTAGAGTGTGTCCATGGATATCCTTAGAGGATATTATAAGATAAAGTTTGGTCAAGGAGAATGACCTTGGTCTTCATAGATTATGGTCCCATGGTGATGGAGAGATAATGGAAACCAAGGGTATTTTGATTTATTTAATAAAATCCATAGTAGACATGGTGTATCTTTTCAGGATCGTGCTTGGTAAATCCTAAGGCCTTGATTAATCAAAAGGATGAGACATTGATTTTCAAGCATTCATCCAAAAGGAAATTCCTTATTAATAATTCCTCATATATTACATTAGTAAGGAGGGGAAGGTTATTGGCTTGTATTATGACTCAATCATTGACCATGTCATCCTTGATAAACTCTATGGATATTGTTTTTTTAGATTGAGGAAGAATCGCAGTGGTGATAGTTTTTATTGGAGAAATAGGTAGATGTTGGAGGGAAGGTTCTCATTCTATGGTTTATAAAGAATCCTCTCAAGATTGAATTTGATTAGTATAAGGATAAATGTGTATATATTCCATTATTTATATCTTGTAATGCATGGAATTGGTTTCATCAAGGAAGTTCTATAGAATATTTTGTTAAAATTCATAAAGGTACTTAGGTTGAGAATAAATATAAGTGCTTGGATGTTTTATAGTAGTATTGATTTGAACAGGAAGAGGAGGAACCATTTTAAAAGGTAGATGAATATTTGTTGCAAGTTGAGGCTTCGGTGGTAGAGTGGGATCATCATGATTAGATTGTTCATCATAAGTATCCTTAAGCAACATCTTAGCTTTAGATGAATTTTTAATATTTTGGACTAAATATTTATGTGTGGGCTTCCATTGATAGTTGAATTTAGTCACATTCACATATTACAAACTAGTTATATTGTGGTCATAATATCCCTCAATGGTGATTAAAAAATATTCATGGGTGTATTATCAGGGTTACAAACCATTTTAGTGTTTTATTATTGATGAGTGTTATGAGCTTGAAGGAGAGATTTGTATTTATTAGATCATTATTAATTGATTGATTTAATATTAATGTTAGAGTATGAGAGGAATTAAGTGTAGATTTAGGAATATCACGATAGTTCTTGTGATAATTCCTCACATTAGCATGCTTCCAACAAATGAGGTTGAGATTATAGGAAGTGGGTAGAGGTTTAGAAGAATCAATGTGATTCATTTTAGGAAGAGGCATTTTTTTATTTTTTTATTGATAACTTAAAGGTGAATGATGGGTATTTGATTGAGTGGGAAAATTAGTTTTATTATAATCATTAAAAGAAGCGAATGTGGCCAATTTTCCCTTAGAGGGATTCTGGTTTTGAGAACATGATTGATAACATTATATTTGTTTGAATATTATTTTTAAGTGATTTTTGAGGTGGATAAAATAATCTCATAAGGTAATAATGTCTTTGTTATGGTGAGATCACAACACCCTTGATTGCTTGCAAGTGAATGGTTGAGGCAGTCAGTGTGATTCGTCAAACATGGAGTTATCCCAAAATGTGGGACTTTGTAATCGGGATAACCCTCTGGAGAAGGTTGAATTCCTATCCTATCCTAGTTTCAACTACTCCAAAGTGCAGAGAGTTGTAGATCTAACACTAATCTAATGTTTTCCCAAGGAGACAAAGTTAGAGAAAATGCATGAAAATTAAAACCTACTCTAAGGGAAGGTGATGCACCAAGAAGGATGTTGAACAACCTGCACAATAAACACAACACAACTAGAATCTTGCAAGTAAAACACAACAATACACAATAACCTTGCATGTAATGAAAGATCAGCAAGATGCAATAGAACATAGAAGAGGTTTTGAAACATCCACAGATCTGATTTTATTACTCTCAAAGTTGATACAATACATCACATTCAATCTCAAAGGCACATATTTTGCATTCCAATGTCCAGTAGGGAGTTTTGGAATCTACACAAAATATCTTACAGACAAGAAGAAGAAGGGAGGGGCATATACCAGGTGTCCAACTTTTTAAAATGAGCCCCTCCTTACAATATATAGGAAGAATGAGAGAAGGGAGAGAGAGGAATTCGAAATATTTCTTCAACCACCCTAAAAAGCATTAAAATCACCTGCAACAATGATGGGTGCCACTGCAAAACCCATACCTCCATGTACTTTATCTTATTGAGGAATAAAGGAAGCCCATACCTTCATAATTTTAGTAGGTGAGAAATTTGGAACATCCTTTTAAATGAAAGACTATATTTCTTCATTTTGAAGTACTTAGTCTCACTAAGAGCTTTCCAAAAAGTCCTATTTTGTGTGAATCCGAGCTCCCAATCAAAATTTATGGCCATCTAAAGATGAGGGTGCCATACTGCAATAAATGTGGGTGGTTGATCTTATTTCAGACTCCGAACTTGCATCGCACACTCCAAAATCCAAAATTTTGGCTTTTGGGATTCAGAGCTTTGGGATTTTGTGCTTCAGAGATCACCATTATTGTTTCAGGATTTGGACTTCAGGTTTTAGAATTTTGCATTTTTTGGGGTTTCAGGATTTCATGTTTCAGGATTTCAGGTTTTAGGGTTTTGGGGGTTTAGGTTTTAGGATTTTGGGTACTCTTCATCCATCTGGGCGTATGAAACCTCCAAAATTTTGAAAGCCCGAAGTCTGAATTTTAGACTTCAGGTTTTGGACATTTTTCGTCCCCACGTGGCACTATTCACCATGACCTCGTGAAACCTCTGAAACTCTGAAACCCTAAACTCTGAATTTTGGACTTCAGGTTTCGTACTTCTTGCTCCCTTTCATCGCTCCTTTCCGTTGAGTCACCAAATTTTTCTTTGGCATACCTCCGAATGACCCCACCTCCATAGTCTAAAATTCAGTCTTTGGAGCTTCATTATTTCCCAAACTCCTCTGCAATGTGTTTGGTCCTCTTCAACCTGTTCGACCAATCCAGAAATGTGTTTTCCCATGGCTAAATCGATGCCTCATCTTCTCTTTGTGGGGTCTTGTTTTTCCGATTTCACTTGAGGGGAAAAATTAGATAACAATCTATTAGCTTGTTTAAAGACATCTTCTAATGTGCTAGAGATTGGATAATTATATCTAATGAATGAAGGAAGATATGTGTGTAAAATTAGATCTAATGATTGAAGGAAGATATGTTAGATATGTTTTTCATCAAAATTATGATTAGATTTGTCTTCCATAATTTTCGATGTATTTATGAAGTCATGTTCTGGCGTACTAGGATATTGTGTCATGTTGACAAACCCTTGAAAGATATTTTTAGGAAGTCCAAGTTGTTGGATTTCCTTCAATAAAGGAATGACTAGTGCTTAAAATTTGGTGATTTAATGTTGATAAATTTGGTCACACCATTATAAAGTATCACAGGTGAGGGTTTCAACAAGTAGTTTGGTAGTGATGTAGGTGTTGGTTTGGATCCACTCTTTTTAGAGGTTTTCAAAAGAATTGAGATGAATAGCAAGGTCATTTTTCCCATCATAAGTGATTGATGGATAAATGCCCCCACACTCCCCCTCCTGCACCCTATTCCATCAAAGTAATGTAAATAGTTAGGGTTTTAATTTACATAATTTAAAGAAATTTATTGTAGATTGGAGGTTGGGTATTTGGTTTCCTAAGGCATAAAATGCAATAGATGTATAGTAATGGGATTTAAAGGTCATTAAATGATTAGAGATAGTTGAGATGTCATTTCTAATTTTTTTTTTTTTTTTGGGATATATTTTGAAAAATTTTGATTACATATGAGCCATTTTCCCCATGAATTGAATCATCATATCGGTGATGTCAATTAGTGGGGTTTGGATAGAGGTGGGAATAGGCTTTTTGGTAGTTTCAATTGAAATTAAAGGTGGATTTATAATATTGGAAGGATGATGGGAAAGAGGATTAGAATTATGATTTAATTTTATAACTGGAATAAGGATCCATAAGGAAATTGTTGAGAATAATATCATGAGAACCAATTATAGGATTTAAAATGGTTTTATTATAGGTTAGTTCCATGGGCATATAAGTGTGAGGTAATTGGGAAAAGGATTCATCCTTAATAGACATGAATACATCCCCAGTATCCTAATTCCTTAAATATTTTCTTACAGTTTGTTGCTCCAATTTGGATTTATTGCAATTAATGGTGAGAGTTAGTTGTGATTGTTCAAAAATTACATAATGAATGATTGGTATTGATGGTGGGCTTGGGAGGGAGAAAGGAACATCTCATGTAGAATCTAAATAAGTTAAGGCTTTCTATAAATACCCTAAGAGGTGAGAACATGGTCATAATAAGATAGAGATTATATTTTTAAGGGTATTAAAAAAGATAGTAATAGATTAAAGTGAATAGTAATCAATCAGAAGAGAGAGTAAGATTCACTTCCAGTTCACTAAATTCTATACAATTAAATAATGGTCTAAAATAATATCATATTTGTCTCATAAAATATAGATTAGGATAATTAAATGGGGCAAACTAAATTTATAGACAATATGGGTGTAGGATGTGTGAGATGTGGATCTAGGAAAGTGATAGTCTATTCCTTATGAAATATATAGGATTCCAAATCCTAGGTCTAGGATATAGGAGTGACATCTAACTAGGTCCTGATAATAGATTGATAACAACAATATATATATATATATATATATAATATTCTTACGCTATGGTTATAAATGTGGGTTGTAATGACTCATAGGTTATATAAAGGAGTTTAAAAATCCCAAAGGATGTATTGTAAGGTAATAACCAATAGACTAATAATATACTATTATGCTCTAATATATATGGTCATGTAAAAAATCAATCAACCATGAAATAACATAGAGTAAATGAGAAGTTAGAGATACTTAACTTTGTGAAGACACCATTGGAGCATTTACTTCCCCCAAAGTTAGTAGAAAAATCAAGTGTATATTTTTGTGACCAACACACCCCCATTTTATTTTTACAAAATGGAGAACCACTAAAAATATTTAAACTTACTTGTGGATTAGTTTTTTGATCATAAAATCACAACATCATCTCATAATTTACTCTTTATATAGGTTTTCTATCTGTAAAATAAATTTCATGGGTATGTTTAAGTGTTTTCAATGTGTGAAAGGGGTTTATGAAGAGGAAAACAAAGGAAATAATTGTAGATTTTTATGAACATTGGATTTTAGTTTTCATTCGATGTTCTAACTCCTTTAATTTTCACTCATGAGATGCTTCAAATTGCTTCAAAGTTTTAAATCAGCTTCCACTATAGTCTACATGTTGTGGGTTATATTTCAAAAAATAAATGACACTTTTCAATCTTACGTGCATGTGATCTTCATACAATCTTCAAAATAATGAGAAAATACTAATGTAAAGGCTCAAAGTGAAGGTTTTACAAACCAACAACAAGTGGAAGTGTTATATTATCTCACAACCAATCTCTGTAAAAATCCATCATGTGGCTTAATCTTGTATATCCATAGGGAATTCATCTAAGGAAAAGAGGTTCAAGTTCACAAAAATCTTCAAAAAAATATGTTCTGAAGTTATGTAATGCTAAGTGACAACATCACATAGTTTCACACAATCAAGGTAAAAGAAAAAGTATTTAAAATCATTTTAATTTTCCTCACCCCAATAATTTATGGGTGGAATATATTTTTATCATCTTATACTTCAAGAAACAAATTTGATAAGGTTATATAGTTCATAGGTAAAAATTATTCTATAATGAATATTTTACAAATGGAGGACACCTATCATAATAAATAATCTCTACACATTTTGAGAAAAATGCAAAGTGAGAATGACCCTCAACATGTAGATTTTATGTGTGGAAGACATGTTTCATCTTCTTGTTCTCCCATAATTTAAGGATTGCTACAATAATTAACAAAACCTTACGAAAGCTAATAATATGGATTTTTGACTAAAGGAAATACCAAACAATATTGGATAATACAAAGGAAAGAAAGGTGACACTAAATTTTTTGTAACCATCACAAATCTTTGGGCCACAAAATTAGTACATGTGGAGAGTCCTTGCGAGTGCAAAATTCAAAAACAATAGTCATCAAATTATATCATTAAAAATTTTCCAAAAGGGGTGCATAATTACCCACACAAAGAAAATATTAATGGTGAAGATATTTAATAATACACAATGTGTTAAAAATATTAGTGTTTGATTCCCACCATTTTTTATTTCCATAATTCATTCCATATGATTTGATTCCTTTATGTTAAAGAATTTTAAAAGGCGAATCAATGTGAGTGTGATTGTGAACTATAGTTATATTCTTTAGGTGGTTGTAAACTACATAGCCATAGAGGTCAATGGTGAAAACTATTTTGTATGAAAACTTACATTATAATAATAAAGAAAAAAATAGGAAGATATACCGTCAAGAGGATGAAAACAATCTTCAATTTCCCTTTCGCCAAAATTATTTAAAGACGTGTTCTCTAAAATAAAGAATCATAGTTATTTATTTTGGGAGATAAATAATTGCAAATAAATTTATAATGATGAGGACATGAGAACTGAATATGGAACATATCTCAAGTATTTAAAATAAATTAAGAGCTTACGATTGCACAAAATCACTTCGACTCTAAAATTCTTTCCTTGCTCCAACCTATTTGAAGAAGGATTCACAACCTACACCATGAAAGATGGATGTGTCATCTCTACTACAACACAAATAACCATTGTTATTGTTTATAGGGATTATTTTAATGTTTTATACAATATTTGAGAGCTAGGTTGTGCTAATATCCAAGCTATAACCGATGCTTGAATGATCAAAGTTGATATTTTTGATTAACTAAAGGGTTGTCTTGTGAACCTTGAGAGGTTTAAAAGGAATAAAATGATGTAATATTTTATCAAGACTTATATATTATGTCAATGTATCAATAGTCTTTCTTAACTAAATATATGGTGCAAATAAACATGACAATATCTACAATATTTAGGTTCCTCTTTTGAGGGAAATAATTGATGGAGCTCAACTAAACTTCAGGGATTTCTTGGATTATAATCTATAGGACACATGGGACTATTCCCAACAGTTGGGAAGATTTTACATGTTTTCATACTTAAATATTTCTTATGTACATATTTTAGCTTTAATTCTGATAAATTTCATAATTAAACAAATTATTATAATAACCCAATCCATGTTGTGTTCAACAAGTTATATGGGCACCGACATCAATTGTTCATAATGGAGATTTTCGATGTGTTTTATCCAACAATATATGAGGTTATTCATGACATATAGAGACTAATAGTTTTATATCCAGAAAGAAGGTATCTGATGCAAATTATGGCCTACTACTATTATAATAATGAATCTCTTATTAAAATATAAGATTATATGGAACCCACACTAATTTACCTCATCATTTATCAGATAATCTTACAGTAATGGAAGTTTCAAATAAATTTGAATTAGGATTTGGTGGATGGTGTAAGAGTGGATCATAGAAACCTTACCCAAACCTCCCATTATTGGTGAGAGATTTTAATTTCCCCACCTATCCTACACTAAAAATATCCCAATTCCATCATGAATTTAATTTTCCCCGAAGAGGTTATTTTGGCCATTGAGACCCATATGGAAGGGTGGAAAAACATATTAAAGCCATTGGGACAAGCTACGCAATATCTTCATCAATCTACTTCTGATGATTATATTTACCTTAATCCTTAAAGTGTAAAAGAATTTATGGATGTGATATAAAGGTTAGAGAGTAATCATACGTAGGCCAATACTTTATGAAATTCATCACCAAATAGGCTTGAGTCACTAGAATCAACACCAATCACACTAAGAAAGATCATATTACAAGTTGTACCCCAAGGCTCTTCAAGTATTAGTGGTTCTTAAGCTAATAAGATACAACAGATAAAGGATAACCATGCCTCAATTTTAACTCTTCCTCTTGGTTTTAGTGTTTCTCAATCTTTTTATTCCACTTTGTATCAATCTCCAATGGTCAAAAATTTCTTTCCTCTTTTAAATAAGACTGAGATTTGGAGGGTCTCCCTACAGGAGCTTTCAGACCAAGATTTAAGTTTCGAATTGGCAGTGTAGGATGAATACCACAACTTGAATTCATATTCACACCTTCTTCTTCCGAAGGAACAGGTTCTTCCTCAGCTACCTCAGTAGAGGCATTGAGAAAATATTCTTTATTCCCCACCCAATCTTCAAGAGAGGCGACATCGGAGCTAAGGCCTAAAGTAATACCTTCTTGGAATAAAAAGAGGATGCGCGTAGAATCTTGAACCACCGAGGCCATTTCTTTTACGAGAGAGATGGTGCTGGGATCTAAGTTTAAAGGTACCACAAAAAGATATTTTTCTTCAACAAGAGGAGGTGGAAAGAGATGCTTGGAGATAGGATGAGGGTTCGCCATAGCAGGAGATTGAGACAGGGAAGGCTTCTTCTTGCAAACAGCCTTCCTCGAAGAGGGAGGATCTTTATAGGCATTCTGGAAGTGACCCGGTTTTTTACAACAGAAAAAGAATTCAAAATGGTCTCATAGTCCACCCTCTGAACCCATTTTCCATTGGGGGAGTGAATCACAATCCTATCTCGTAATTTTTTGGATATGTATATAGAAATACAAACCCTTGCAAAGGAAGAAAGGGTGCCTTCGAGGGTTATGGGGTCAATACGGATGACTCTCCCCAAGCCAAAACAAATTTGTGAGAGGGAAGAAGGATACCAAAACTCACTAGGAAGAGAATAAAGGTGAAGCCAGACCTAAAACCCTTCCATGATGGCTTGATCTAGATCAAATGAGATGACCATTGCCAAAGATGCAACCCAAAATCCAGAAACAAAAGATCTTTCCTTTTAAGGGAATCGTCCCTTTGAGCTTGGCTATGAAAAATGACAAGGAAAAAGCCCTTATCCAAGAATCTTACGTGAAGACCACTCCCCCATTTTGTGTCACACCAGGCTCTGATACCGTCAACTGAGAGCCACTGACCCATGAACTTAGCAATGATATCCCGCTGACCAAGAAGAAGCAGTTGAGAATTGAAGTCGATTGAGCACTCCAAGGAGACTATCATAAATTCCATTTCCTCCAAGGCAACGGAAGAAGGAGCATTTGTTAGTGTAAAATCACAGCACCCCTGGACGCACATCAGGCTTCTAGGTTGATGTTCAGGCATCCAGTGTGATTGCACAACATGGAAACCTCTCTCCAAGCGTGGGACTTGTAAAAATGAGAGAGGAATCTCCAGAGAAGGCTGGTTCCTGCTCCTAAACTACCTGCCACAAGCTATTCCAGTGCAGGCAAGCTAATCTAATCCTAATCTAACCATGCCAAGGAGACAGAGAGAGAGAGAGAAAGGAAAAAACAGCAAAAGCCTACACTAAAACGGTGATACACCAGAGAAGGAGAATGTTGGACATCTATCAAAACTGCCATGGGACAAAGAGAGGTGAGCAATGGGAAGGATGGACAGATGCATCACAGGCCCAAGGATAGATTTCACACAGAAAATGTCCCAAAAATCCATGAACACAGCTCCAAACCTGCAATGAACATTCAAACATGCACAGATACCTGCAATGAAGAGAGGCAAGAAGAGGACAAGCAAAAATGAGGAAGGATGGACAGATGCATCACAAAACACGTTTTGTTGCTCCAGAAGTTTGCACAGAACATCATTCCATTAGTAAAAGGCAAAAACACCATTACAGAGCAAGGGAGGAGGTTCGAACTCCATTTTCAACCCTAGAGAAGAAAAGAAGGGAGGGCCCAGCAGAAAGAATGAACAACTTTTTTTTTTTTTTAAATGAGCCAAATCTGGCTTTTACATTACATGGGTTGAGCCCAGGGGACAGAAAACGTGGGAAAACATGTAAGCCCATTCCTCATTGAATGCCAATGCATTAAAACGGCATAGGATACCTTACCAACCCATACCCTGCCATCTTTGACCAATTTGGAGGATAATGCGACCCATTCTGCATTAATTTGGCCACTGAAATGTCACTTCTGGACGTGCACAAGAAGAATGCGACCCATTAGCATTAAAACGGGTTGTTGAAAGGTTACTTCTGGCCATTACCACACGTCAGAGCTGTTTCTCGATTTTCTCTCTTCAGACTACACCAAAACTCGAGGTCGATCCCAGAATCATGTAGAGCATCTCAACAGCTTTCCATTGATATAAAGAACGTGGAAATCCGAGCTCTGGATCAAAAGATATGGCGATCTGAAGATTTAGGGCACGGAACAGATCAAAACGAATTTAAAAATGTTTTCCCGCTCTTCGCCATCTGGACGACACGTGGCACGTGCTGATTGGACGAGAAATTCTCTCTCCTCTGTCTTTCGCGGGCTTTCCTTTTGAAATTGCTTGTGGGCCCCTTAAACTTGGACACGTGGCGCCATTTCATTGGTTCGGTTCAGCGCTCGATAACTCGTCCCTTTGACCTTTTGACTTTTCTCTTGTGAGGACACGTGGCACCTTCTGATTGGTCCTCGGCTGATTCTGCTCCTTCGCGTACTTCGCCTCCATTTGTCCCAGATGTCCCATTTGATTTGGGGCCCTTTGTGCTCATTTCGGCCGATTCGGGCATTTCGCGTCCATTTGTCCCAGATGTCCCTGTTGCAATTTGGGCCGCCTAGAGGCTTTTCGGCCGATCCGCGCCTTGACGTCCCAAATGTCCCAGTTGCTCCCTTGAGCAGGACTTATCCAATTTTTTACACTTTTTCCTGGATCAACTTATTTGCTGTCTGCAACATTTTTTTTTTTTTGCATTTTCTCAGAGCTTGCTCTTTTCCTCTCAGACAGGGGACTTAGAAAATATTTGAGGGGACTCAGAAAATATTTGAAGGGACTTTAGCAACATGATTTTGGCCCCAAATCAATCAATTTTCCTGGGACTTGAATATTCTGATGCATGTTATCAAAATTACTTTGGGGGGGAATTTTGGATAACAGTTTTGGTGACTCAGCGGGGTCATCTGCCTGCTAGATGAATGATCAGTAGCCTGAAGCAATCCATTGGGCATGGAGTCATGAGTTGTAACCTGCAACTGATCTGAACTTTGAAAATCTCCCTCTGAGCTACTTGGAAACCCATTGAACCTGGAGTGTGTTCACCAAGATGCCACTGAAATGAACTGTGCAAGAGCAAAACCAGCAACACCAAAACTATGTACAAAACTGAAAATCATACATGCCCCAAATGGAACATGCAGAGTGTGCACAAGCACTTCTTCTGCTGAAAGCAAACCTAACTACTCTACTTTAACTGGAAGCAAAGGCAAGCTAAACAAACCCTGCAACTGGTTGTGCAAAATAGCTCCCTTTCTTCAAAATTGGCAGCCATGCAACTGATTTGGCACTGATCATGGCTGTTTGGATGGATGGAAAATCAACAAGAAGTTGGTCTTCTATCCAAATCATCAAGGTATCAACTGAAAATAAATCCAATACCTCTTTTAGTTGCTCTGCATTTGGATTGGAGAGGTATGGCAGCTGATCCTTGGTACTTTTTAGCCCATCCTCATGCTTAGAAGCAAGCATGACTGGTTGTGGCTTCTCCTTTGGCTCCAATGAAGCCAAATACCTGATTGGGCAAGGTCTGATCCGTTTGATATGCCCATTGCTGTGATTTTTAACTCCGAGAATGGAGTCTTCTTGTAGACCCTCTTGAATGGATGATGTGGAAGAAATGGTGAAATTCTTCTGTCCTTTCTCTTCCTCCGATGAAGAACATGGAAGATTTAAATCTTCCAATTTTGACTCCAAAGGGCTGCTATAGGATGCAGGCTGCTGCAAATGAAAGCTCTCCTTCATGGCAGCAGGTTCTGGTGTTTGGAATGTGGATGATGAAAGAGAGAATGGTGAAAACTCAACCGGCTCTTCTCCATCAAAACAGTCCTCCAAATCTGACAGGTAAACTGCCTCATTGCTATGCTGCTGCTCGTATTCAACTTCCTCCGTGGTGTCCTCTTGATCTGCAACTTGACCACCATGGTTTCCTTCACTTTCCAATATTGAGTTTGAGAGATCAAACTCCTTTTCAGTGCTAGAACTTGAGAGAGATGAAGTGGAAAGAAGAACTGAAGGTTCTCATGTAACCTGCTTTGTGCTCAAAGCCTTTGGATCTGCACTTTTCTCCTTCACAGCTAGATTGTGCTCCTCTTCTTTTGGATTTGGAGCAGCTTCTCCTTCCTCCAATGTTTGAAGGCAATCTTGCTCTTGGTTGAACTCTTCCTCCAGCATGAAGTTTGTCAAGTCAAACTCTTCAATCTGCTGCTCTAGAGGGCAAGTTGGGGCTGCAAGATCTTCTTCTTCAACAAAATCAGTCCTAACCACCATTTGTTCAACCTTGGCCTCTTCTGTAGGATTAACCATCAAGGGAATCTTTGTTATCCCAAATTTGGCAGCCCAAACCCTCAAGCTGTTTGTCATTTCTTTTCTTTTTGGCTCTTCCTCTTGTTGTCCTTGATGACTGATTTTTTCAATTTCTTCTTTCCCACATGGAATTGGGGATGCAAGAGGAGGGATAGGTTGAAACTCAACTGATTTGACAATTTTGTGTGGTGGTGGAGGCGGTGAAACCTCTTGTTTCTTTGGAGGAGGGGGTGTTTCTGTTGGCTCTTGTGGATGGAATGATTGTTTGGAAGGGAAAAGGAAAGAAGAATCCAGATGAGATGGAAGACTGAGAGGTGGAGACATGGATTCAACATTTGGGATAGCAGATGGAGGTTTTGAAACTTGACACTGCTGAAATGATACAGATTGGGAAAGAGGAAAAGAAAAGGTATGAGATGATGTGCTTACCCGTTGACAAGGTTGCTGAATACTTCTCTCATACACCTCTATTTCTTCAATCCACTTTGCAAGCAAAGGCAGCGTTGCAATCATGAAGTCAAGCTTCTCCAGAGGGCTGTAATGCCTTGGAAAAGGTCTCACCCATGGACAGGGTGCTCCACAACCGATTCCAAAAGCTTTCATTTGTGCTTGAGCCCTGGACTGCACCATCCCCTCCTCCATTTTTTGGATTTTCTCCAACAGACCAGCATCTTCTTCTTCATTGTCTTCATTGCATGCGTACCCTTGCTTTTGGAAAGCTCCATAGCCAAACTGACTTTGGCACTGCTTTTCATATGAATATGCATGCTGATCTGGAGGATTTGTAAAACATGTCGGAAGTGGAAAATACTGCTGTTGTTGTAAATGTGAGTTCCATGATGGAAATGAAGTCATGGTTGCACAACTTCATGGAATGGAAAAGAATGAAAGGGATGGAAAGAAGGATGAATGAAAAATGGATGGAAATGAATGGAAAGGAAGGTCTACAACTTCAGAGATGGTTGTTGACCAGATGGAGTTGCCAGATGTGTTTGCAAGTGCCTCCAAAGGCTGAAATCTTCACAGGAACACATCAACCTGCAAAAGATGAAGTGAAAGACCTCTAAGGTCCCACCGGGCATGCCAAAACTGTTAGTGCAAAATCACAGCACCCCTGGACGCACATCAGGCTTCTAGGTTGATGTTCAGGCATCCAGTGTGATTGCACAACATGGAAACCTCTCTCCAAGCGTGGGACTTGTAAAACTGAGAGAGGAATCTCCAGAGAAGGCTGGTTCCTACTCCTAAACTACCTGCCACAAGCTATTCCAGTGCAGGCAAGCTAATCTAATCCTAATCTAACCATGCCAAGGAGACAGAGAGAGAGAGAGAAAGGAAAAAATAGCAAAAGCCTACACTAAAACGGTAATACACCAGAGAAGGAGAATGTTGGACATCTATCAAAACTGCCATGGGACAAAGAGAGGTGAGTAATGGGAAGGATGGACAGATGCATCACAGGCCCAAGGATAGATTTCACACAGAAAATGTCCCAAAAATCCATGAACACAGCTCCAAACCTGCAATGAACATTCAAACATGCACAGATACCTACAATGAAGAGAGGCAAGAAGAGGACAAGCAAAAACAAGGAAGGATGGAAAGATGCATCACAAAACACGTTTTGTTGCTCCAGAAGTTTGCACAGAACATCATTCCATTAGTAAAAGGCAAAAACACCATTACAGAGCAAAGGAGGAGGTTCAAACTCCATTTTCAACCCTAGAGAAGAAAAGAAGGGAGGGCCCAGCAGAAAGAATGAACAACTTTTTTTTTTTTTAAAATGAGCCAAATTTGGCTTTTACATTACATGGGTCGAGCCCAGGGGACAGAAAACGTGGGAAAACGTGTAAGCCCATTCCTCATTGAATGCCAACGCATTAAAACGGCATAGGATACCTTACCAACCCATACCCTGCCATCTTTGACCGATTTGGAGGATAATACGACCCATTCTACATTAATTTGGCCGCTGAAATGTCACTTCTGGACGTGCACAAGAAGAATGCGACCCATTAGCATTAAAACGGGTTGTTGAAAGGTCAATTCTGGCCATTACCACACGTCAGATCCATTTCTCAATTTTCTCTCTTCAGACTGCACCAAAACTTAAGGTCGATCCCAAAATCATGTAGAGCATCTCAACAGCTTTCCGTTGATATAAAGAACGTGGAAATCCGAGCTCTGGATCAAAAGATATGGCGATCTGAAGATTTAGGGCACGGAACAGATCAAAACGAATTTTAAAATGTTTTCCCGCTCTTCGCCATCTGGACGACACGTGGCACGTGCTGATTGGACGAGTAATTCTCTCTCCTCCGTCTTTCACGGGCTTTCCTTTTGAAATTGCTTGTGGGCCCCTTAAACTTGGACACGTGGTGCCATTTCATTGGTTCGGTTCAGCGCTCGATAACTCGTCCCTTTGACCTTTTGACTTTTCTCTTGTGAGGACACGTGGCACCTTCTGATTGGTCCTCGGCTGATTCAGCTCCTTCGCGTACTTTGCCTCCATTTGTCCCAGATGTCCCATTTGATTTGGGGCCCTTTGTGCTCATTTCGGCCGATTCGGGCATTTCGCGTCCATTTGTCCCAGATGTCCCTGTTGCAATTTGGGCCGCCTGGAGGCTTTTCGGCCGATCCGCGCCTTGACGTCCCAAATGTCCCAGTTGCTCCCTTGAGCAGGACTTAGCCAATTTTTTACACTTTTTCCTGGATCAACTTATTTGCTGTCTGCAACATTTTTTTTTTTTTGCATTTTCTCAGAGCTTGCTCTTTTCCTCTCAGATAGGGGACTTAGAAAATATTTGAGGGGACTCAGAAAATATTTGAAGGGACTTTAGCAACATGATTTTGGCCCCAAATCAATCAATTTTCCTGGGACTTGAATATTCTGATGCATGTTATCAAAATTACTCTGGGGGGTGGGAATTTTGGATAACAGCATTCCCCAGACATGAGCTAGGAAACTATGACAAAGATCCCAATATGGGTCCCGAACTGAGCGGGTCAGAGAAAGCAGGTCTCGTCGAGTCGACGGGCAATCCATTCGAACCAGGCTGGTAGAGAAGGTTGTTGTTCTCCAGGTAGTTTGAAAAAAATGTCCATTTTGCGACCTGACCCAAGGAATTCCGGGATGATTTTTTCCACCTCATTTTTTCAATTCGATATAATCTTAATCATTTTATTAGTGGGAATTTAATAAAATGGGTCACATTTAGTTATAGAAGGTACAATTAGTTAAAGTAACCTCCTTTGATTATATAAGTTAAAGATAATTAAGTTGGCCTCATTAAATTATAGGATTGAAAATATTTAGCAACTTGATGAGAATTTCGACCTCAAAATGAAATATGTAATCATGAAAAATCCATTATTTTACATTACAAAAACAAAAACCAACCCCCCAAATTCAATATTAGTGATGTTATTATCATCTTTTCTATGAGATTTAAATAAATTTTATTTGCAACCATGGGTTTAGAAACCCATAATTTTGCTAACATAAACCTTAAAATCAACCCCAAATCAAAAAAGGTGCTACTAGATGAATTTATTTTAGAACTAAAGTAGTGCTACTAATATAACCCTTTTTTAAGGTTAGAGATGCAATGGTTTTTAAACCATGGCCTTACCAACTAGTACCATTAAAACCAACATATTAAAATCAATAATCATCGATGGGGGCTATAGAAGTGTTACTAAAGAGGATTTTTCAAGGTATCCTATATCCCTTTCCATAAGCTATGTAGGATCAAAAGAAAGAGTGTATACTAAAGAATATCCCTTGGTAATTGATTTAATTTAAATTTAACTAAATCTATATTTCAGAGTAACTAATGTAATAAATGATATACAAATGATAGAATATAGTAATGGACAATAAACAAGCATATAATGATGTGAAACCCTAATAAAATGAAAGGGAAAGTGACTTAACATATGTTGTGTGATGTAGGAGTGATCTAGATTGAGTATTTCTGAAATGGATGGAAACAACATCGTAAAGGCTCGGTGAAGATTCAGAAGTGCAAACATATGAAAGAAAAAATTTCCATAAGAGGACAAGAGTAATTGGGTGTTAATGTCTAGTTTGGGTGCTAGTGTCTGCTTAGATGCTCAAGTTCTAAATTTTATTGGATCAGAAGGTCTTCACTCCAATATTTTCTATGGCTTTGAATTCTCTATTAGGGTTCCCATCACAACTTTAACCTACAAAACAAATTGTCTATCTACACAAAACACATAAAAGCTAACAAAAATGATGTAGAATGTGGAGTCAGATTGACCCTGGTGGTCACCCAAAGAGTGATATTACTTTCGATCGTTGTACTACATATTAGACCCCATATAGTATTGTGTGAAAGTGTGTGTAATGATGCCCTAGGATTCCCTTTTGTAAGTTACACTAATATAGTAGGCTAGATCTAGAATTCCCTAGATGTAAATGTGTATAATGGAATAGAATAAATTTCCCCTCTTATGTAATGTATGCAGAAGTGATGTAACCATTATCCCTTAAGTGAGTACATGCTACATGGATTCCTTTTATGCTCTTGCACCTTTTTGATGTAAGCTTTGATGATTCTTGGTCCCTGATTTTGGAGAAGTAACTAAGTGTGTGTGTGTGTGTGTGTGTGTGTGTGTGTGTGTGTGTGTGTGTGTCTATATATATATATGATTCCCTTATTTGAATTTTGTAATTGAAAATTGGAAGGTCATCCCATAAGTGAAAAATATTCCCAAAAAATAAAAGAGATCCAAAAAGAGCAAGTAAAGGTAAGAAAGTGTCAAGAGCGCCCAACATGGACAAGAGTGTTGGAGCAGTGGTGTACTATCTGGGCACAAGTGCCTAAGGTCATAAAAGATAAATAAGTTAAGTTATGACATGGCTGTAGGGTGTGTAAGACCAAAGAGATAGTAAGAGATAAATAAAAGTGGCCAAAGATAGTTTTCAACCACTAGTTTTATTGATTAGGAATCATGTATACATTAGTATGCAAAAAGGACCTAGAAATGTACGCATGTGAGTGATTTTATGTCTACATTCTCCCCCAGTTTATGTTGTTGAGTGAATACTTGATAACATAAAGTATATAGAAGATGTGTAACTTATGATCCATTAGACGAGAGCGTGCTGAGCAAAAAGTGCAGCGTGAAGTGATCATATAGAGAAGCGTGGAGAATAGGAAAGGGAAGTTGAGGCTAAGGGTTAAGCCTATGTATTGTAGCATGCTATTGTAGCTTCTGTGAGCCACTTCTTGTTACATATAAGGACAGACCTACAAAATAAGAGTAAGAAAATAGTCAAATTTATGTATATAAATATGTAAAAGCGTGTAAAAATAAAGTGTTCACCTAATGACTTTACAGGATATACATAATAAACTCTATTTTTTGTTTGATATCTTACCTTGTCATGGATTTCTCTTAATTATATGATTCAAGAGATTAGATGATTTCCTTATTTACATTTGGAGATTCATTTTTTAATCATTGTAGGATGAATTGTGAAAGGATTGGTTGAACCACTTGTTTCTTGGCTTGAAAACTGAAACAATGACTGTGTATGCAAGTTTTAATGATCTGTATTACAAAAACAGTGATAGTTTTTGCATATAATTTAAAAATGACTCAAAATTTGGGATGTAGGTGAAAAATGTCATTCTATAGAGTAAATTTTTAATATTTTACATTGATTATGAATATTTTTTGAGTTGTGAAGTATTTTCTATCTGGACTGAGAATGTGTTCAAAATGTTTAATGTAATGTCTTCTCGAGAAAAACAATCATAAATTTTAAATTCCATAATGAAAATGGATGTAGTTTGGAAAATATGTTCGTTTTAGAGGCTTGTAAAGCTATAAAATTTGTACAGTTATTGGCCTTGTGATGCAAAAGATATACACGAAAGAAATTTGTTGCTGACTATTTGTTCTTGAAAGCTCCAATTGGCAGTTTTGAGCATGATAAGAGGAAATAGTGTTTTGATCTCTTTTCTAACAAGTCAATGATTGGTCTAGATTTATATTAAGCTGTTTGAACATGGTACAAGTTTGATAGAGGTCAGAGAAGGCTAAAAAATAAAAATATTGCTTTTTTGAGCCTAAGAAACTATTGATAAAGTTAAGGACATTTTGGAGTATAAAGAAGATTTGATTATTTCTTTGACCAAAAATCATTGTGATAGTAGAAATGACAGGGTATGAGGTTGATAGAGCATAGTATGGTGTTTGTGAAATCTATTTTAAGTGAATTTGATCAAATTTAAAAGATTAGAGCCAGTTTAGGTTAGTTGAAGGATCCTCATTTTCAAAGCTTGGTAGAGGTTATCGTGATTCCTCCTAACTTATTGAATGCATGATGAAATTTATTTTTCTATGCATAAAACACCAGAAATTTACATATGTACAAGTGATGCTTTTGCATCAACCCTACCTTCCCACAATATTTTATCTATTACTTCCCGACCTCATTTAAGGATCTGTAAACCTAATATGAGGATTAAATAATGGTGTGAAAAGTTAGGGGCACTAAATGATAGATATGAGACCTCCTACCCTAGTTATAGAAACCTACCACACCTAAAAGGACCAAACTAATATTATTATATGCTGGTAAGGGGTAGCTAGGAATGTTATACTAACCATCAAGGAAATAAGATATATGATCATGAAGGATAAAATATGATGTAAGGTACTAAAACTGATTATTAGGGATCAACCAAACTACAAAGCATGTATACATAGTAAAATAAGATATAAACAACTAGTTGGGATATTATGGTTTAGCCTAATTAATTGGTATACAAATTTTGGATGTAAAGGGGTAGATGAGAATTTCAAACTAACTAGACTATAAATAAGGGATATGATGTAATTTGATAGAAGGGATATAAGGTATCATCCAAAAAGGTGGCTTATAAATACAAGGACTGTTAGCACCAAAATCACTGCACCCCACAATTAAAAATATATTGTGACATTATTAATAAATTGTAATATTATTAATAATGAGTTTATAGAACTCATATTAATAATATAGTTGTAATAGTTAGTATTAGTATTTGGGTGAGTTGTGAGAACAACTCACGTAGCTATTTTGGTGTGTGAGATAATAAAGGGATGAGAGAGATATCCTTGGCATAAATATGAGAGATTCATGGAGAGAGATTTTAGGGTTTGAAGATGAGTGTTGACTCCACCTTTGTAGAAGTTAAAACACTATAAATTGTATGATCCATCTATGTAAAGATATCCCGAATGATTTCTAAATTCAATATAATTATATTCCGTGTTTTTATAACTGTGCAATGTTTAACATTGGTATCAAAGCAGGTTACATATCCAGTTATTATTATGCAGAATTAGAAGAAATTGAAGGTGTAGTTGTGTTTATCCAACACCACTACGGATAATATTTTATTGATGTGCGAGAGAAGTCTTATTGGTTTCATGCGGATCATCTGAAAATGTCACCTTGGTAAATTTACACTTAAATTTACCGTGGATTCACTAGCTTAGCCTCTTTCATAAATCTCTAACTACATTGTATAGTTCTAATCTGTTAGCTAGCAGATCTTTATTTTCCATGTGTCAAAGTTGATGTCTACATGTGAAGAATTTTTTTTGACTTCCATTAATACTCGCAACCCCATGTGTAAATCCGAATCCATTTGAATTTAATACCATTCTACGTCACTACAATGATATTGGTTTTGCAATAAAAGTGTGATTGACCCATCTTGAGTACTAGTAGAATTGCATGGTGCTGATTGTATATTTACTCATAGGTATATTCCCACACAAAGCGTGATCCATACAATAGAATAAACACTAGGAAGAGTGTCTTCTTCCAAATACAATGTGTAGGATCTAATTCACACTCAATGGAATAGATCGGTCTGCTCCATGTTGAGTCCTAGCATCTGGTTTGACGCATTGGGTCTACGACCTATTCTCACTACATTGTAGTTGCTCGTTTGAACAGACCTTGATTTGGTGGTTTCATTTGGTATGCATCCACCTCCATTTATTTTATATTAGATTGGAGTATATGACTCTACACACTTTATTGGCAGAGACAACTATGTGTTTACCTTGGCATTCGAATTTGGTTGTTTTTAGCCATGCAATCTACTCTGGCAAGTTTTATTCCTCCACGTAATACCATGTTTTCTACCAAGTAATTATAAATTGATTCCCTTCAATATAAAAGAGTTCTTGTTAAAATTCACATGTATATATTGAGTTGATTAATCAAATGTTATTGTTAAGTCATTCAATCATCTCATTGTTGAAGTGAGTCATAAGTAGTCTTGAGTCTGTGTCATAGTAGTTTGTTATGTTGTATTATTTCAAGGTCATTTCTATAATCTAAATTTGTTTATATCAAATTTTTTTGAAGTATTATCAAAGTATCATTGTATTTTCAAGAGTCAAAAGTTTTTTAGATGTCAAAAGTCTAAATTATTTTTGAAAAAACAAATCTCTTACAGATGCATTTTCGATGTTACCTCATGTCCTGGAAACCATTAAGCCTCATGATCACATCCAGATTAACTAACAACATGAATTCTAGAGGACAGAGGTAACAGAGACTGGAGGTCAATCAACGACCTCTCGTCAGTCACCAGATATGGGGACACATGAAGTTGTGGTGACAATGTGTGTTAGTTTGATTTTTTTTTAGAGTTTCAGTTTGTTGTGTGTAGTATGATTTCATAGTTCATGTTTTGTCTTGAATAAGTGAAATGCTCACATTGGGGGGGAACATGATCTCAATGTTCCACTTTAATTTTTTCCCTCTTTTCAGTTTGTATTCAGTGACCATTGTTTCCTACATAATTCCCTAAAGGAAAGACATAGTGGACATGAAACAACAAAGAAAAAGCAACAACATGATATTTGGGCTATTGGTTTTCCTGTAAAACCATCCATTGTTTTAGGTTGTTGGTTGTCCTATAAAACCATCCTTTGTTGAGGTTGGTGGTTGTCCTATAAAACCATCCTTTGTTGAGGTTGGTGGTTGTCCTATAAAACCATCCTTTGTTGGGGTTGTTGTTTTTCCTATAAAACTATCCTTGTTGAGGTTGTTGGTTGTCCTCCAAAACCATCCTTTGTTGAGGTTGGTGGTTGTCCTATAAAACCATCCTTTGTTGAGGTTGGTGGTTGTCCTATAAAACCATCCTTTGTTGAGGTTGGTGGTTGTCCTATAAAACCATCCTTTGTTGAGGTTGGTGGTTGTCCTATAAAACCATCCTTTGTTGAGGTTGGTGGTTGTCCTATAAAACCATCCTTTGTTGAGGTTGTTGGTTGTCCTATAAAACCATCCTTTGTTGAGGTTGGTGGTTGTCCTATAAAACCATCCTTTGTTGGGGTTGTTGTTTTTCCTATAAAACTATCCTTGTTGAGGTTGTTGGTTGTCCTATAAAACCATCCTTGTTGAGGTTGTTGGTTGTCCTCCAAAACCATTTTAGTATTATTAATAATGAGTTTTATAGAACTCATATTAATAATATAGTTTGTAATAGTTAGTATTAGTATTTGGGTGAGTTGTGAGAACAAATCAAGTGGCTATTTTGGTGTGTGAGATAATAATGGAATGAGAGAGATATCCTAGGGATAAATCTGAGAGATTCATGGAGAGAGATTGTAGGGTTTGAAGATGAGTGTTGACTCCACCTTTGTAGGAGATAAAACACTATAAATCGTATGCTCCATCTATGTAAAGATATCCTGAATTATTTCTAAATTCAATATAATTATATTTAGTGTTTTATAATTGTGCAGTGCTTAACATCCCCAAATGATCAAGTGATGAATAGGGCATTTAGTATTATTGGGTAACATGGGATTACCTCTCAATATGTGGGAATTGGGCTTGAGGTGAACCTCCAGAGAAGGTCGGTTTCCTCTTCCTAAAATAAGCACTATAGTACTCCTAATGCAAGAAAATTTTCTAACTTGACCTATACTAACGATTCTAGGGGATTATGGAAAGAGATTGCATGAAATAGAACCTATAATAGAAGTGGTGATGCACCAAGAAATGGTTTGCTAGAAAATTTTCCTACTTGCAAATGAAGAAAGATGAACATGGGAAGAATGGACATGCATTACGAACCTAACTACATATAATACTTCATTTCAAGATAAGCACAACAACTCCCAAAACTTATAATGGAAACCAAGGTTGCACAATGTACCTACAGACATGAGAGAGGTAAAAGAGAGCGGAAAAATGATGAAAGGACAAAAATTAGTCACAAACATATTTTATTACTCTAAGTACTTGCACAATGCATCATTATAGAAGGATGAGGCAGATGTTTCCATTATAATGTTTAGAATGAAGGCATGAAATCTTCTAAATTCACAACAAATTGAATAATGAAGAGAGCTAAAGCTTAGAAAAAAACGTCTAATCCCTTTAATTTTGCATTCTCATTTACATTTATAGAAAAATATGAGTAGAGGAGAGAAATAAGGAAGAACTCCTATAAACTAGGAAAAATTGTAGAAGATAATGAAACCATACGTTATTGTAGCATCCCATGTTTTCTTACATCACTGCATACACCCCAAAAATATCCCCACTATGCCTCCATAAATTCAAAATTTTGAATTAATATCCATTTAAATTTAAAAATAATATTTTAATAAATTTTTGGATTTCATTCTTTAACCCCCATGGTGGGCCCCTGGGTGAAAAATTACATTTGGAGGTTTTAATGTTTAACTTGGTAAATGGCTCGCCAGCTAGCTCGGTGAGTTAGCTTGTGAGCTACCTTCTCACATCATTTAACAAGTTCTTTATTTTACATGGTGGGTTCTCTTACACGGGTAACCTCTTTGTAATCTGCTGCATTTCACAAACTCCATGTCTTCCATTTTAATATTTCCCTGCTAAGTCCTCCATTCAACACGTCTTGCAAGGAAAGTAAACTCCTTTCGATCTCATTAAATGGATCGTTATACTAATTGGTGAGCATCATCAAAAATACCAAATTCTTCTACTTGTGCATTGAGAATACCCCGACACCATGTATTTCATTTAGTTGGTCTCTTACTTCATGACACCTCAGAAAACCATTTGAAACACCTGACCACAAAATTCTCCACATCTTCACCTAACACTTTAGGCATGCCGAGTTACTTTGAAACTAATTCTCGATTCTTGCACTAACATCCAGGTTGGCCCCTTCAAATCACTATATATTTCATTAAGTTAGGCTCCCACACATTTTTTTTTCCCATCTCGTCTAGAAATAGTGGCTCGCCAAAAATTATTTGTGCCGACTTTGAAGCCATTCAGCACGTAACCCAAAATCGACGACTAACGCCACATCCAACTCCCAATCATATGTTTTATTAGCTCACCAATCTTCAAAAACCATGACCAACTCAGACTTCCCTAAACTTTGGAGTCTAATCATCATCCGATGTGCCAAACTCGCCAGGGTTCCTGAAAATTGAAGATAGGAACTCCCGCATTGTGAAAATCGTAAGCTCCAAACTCTAATTTTTGGATTCTGAGCTTTAGAAATTTCCCACAACTCTTGTCAACTCATTCGGGGTAAGTTCTGAGTCAAAAATCCTTGAAATCCTAAAAGGGATATCTCTGAAATGAACTTCAAAATCTTTCACCTTCTCCCATTCGATACAACTCGGTTGCCTATCTTCCAACTAGATGCTAGCTCCACATTCCCAAACCTATGTGCATGTTTGATTACAATTTCCCCTATGCCAACTTAATCTTGAGGCCTTCAAACAAACCTAAATGAGCTCTATCGGATGGGCTCGGTGAGCCATTCGAGAACTCACCGTAGCTCATTGTATTGAGCTACACTTTTGTTCAATCCCATGATAACTTACATCAACGTGCCCTACATTCCAATGCCAAGTTGCTTTCCTTCTTCCTGCAGTAACATGCCTTGCCATATTCTCCACTCGGCTCCACGTTGACATTAAATTCATCGATGCGTAGTTGACCTAGCTCAGCTCAAGCTACTGATTTTTCCACTATTCGAGCCATGTTTGTGAGTTTTTGACTCCCCATGAACTCACTTAAACTTTAAAACTCTCTACTTGATAGACCGAGTTATTCCCTGAATGTCGAGTCCAAAATGATCATGTTTTCAAATCCTTCTGCCATGTATCGAGATCCCTCCACTAAAACTTCATGCTCTACTGCATCCCAATCAACATGGCTCGATCCACCAATTTCAACTATAATGCCATCGAAATGAGTTTAACTCACACCAATTGCACAAAATCTCCTCATGAACACCTTTTGAAACCTGAGCTTATGTTGATCATCCCAATACCGGGTCTTCCATGTTAACTCGGCTTCAATGCTTGATAAATTCACTACATAGTTCTACATTGATTGAAGAGCTCGACTCCATGTTTTTCAACGTATCTCGCATGAGCTACAATAGATATTGATCCTAAGCTAGCTATAAGACTAAAACTCGACTCTCCAAGTTTTCTAATCATACCAGATGAAAATCACTTTTCTCATCTCTCTCAATGCCAAGCTGCTAGTTTTTCATGACTAAAATAGCTCAATCGAGCTACCCTACACATAAAAACCCATACACCCATATTAGCTTGGCGAGATATTTTTAGCTCAATGTAATATTACCCCCTGAATATGATCCTAACCTGGTTTTTCGACTGGTTTTCAATTCCATGGATTCATCTTGAAACCAAAGGGTCATAGAGACGCAATAAGACTCTTAAAACATAAAGTATAAATTTTGATATTTTTTTTCTCATGTTGGACAAATGTGGACCCATTGGGGCCAATTTATCACTTTGAGAAAACTTGGAATCTTCAAGACCCAAAAAAGGGGAGGATAGTTCAAGATGATTTGAAAACTACCATGAATGCTATAAACACTCCCTAAACACCAAAATTTTACATGTAATGGCCCAAAATGATTCATGAAGATTCTTGTTCCCCAATCTCACCCCAAGGGAAAAAATGGATAACATTTTTGGGGACCTCACGAGGGTGTTTTCCTGCTAAGCATTAGTTCATGGAGTCATTATTTAAGATCTGAAACCTGATACAAAAACATGAAATTATTGTCCCTGAGCTACTCAAACATTGTTGTATCTAACATCCTGAAAATGGAATGACCTCTACAAAATGAATGATAATACATGAACCTATCTTGAAACCTAAAATTCCTCAAGTATGAATCAGTTAAAACACATGATTTCTTGATATGCACGAAACATTACAAAATTTTAAGTAAACATTTCTGAGCTCAAGACATCATGAAACTCTATTAAATCCTGATTTTTCCCTTCTTCTAAACACTTAACCTTTGAAACATTGTGCAAGATCAACAACGAAAACAAAACACACACAATAACTAAAAATCATACATGCTTCAAATAAAACATGCAGAGTGTGTCACAAACGTATTCTACTAAAAACAAACCTATTCCTACTCTACATTAACTAGAGGCACATGTGAGCTAAATGAACCTTGCAAATGGTTGTGTAACATAGTTTCCCTTCCTCACAATGGGAATTCATGCAGATGATGTGGTAATAGACATGGCTGAGACTGAGATTGAAAAACTAAAACAATCCCAATTCTCCACTTGGTTCACCAAGGCATCAACTAGAAAGAGAATGTATACCTCTTTTAATTTCTCTGCATCTTCTTTATATAGGCATTTCAGTTGATCCTTGGAACTGTGAAACTTATCCTCACATTCTGAATTGAATGTGACTGGTTGTGGCTCATCTTTGGCTCTAATGAATCCAAATATCTAATGGGACAATATCTAACCCTTTGAATATGTCTGCTACTCTGAGCTTCAACTTTAACAAGGAATGTTTCCTGTAGACATTCCTAGATGAATGGTGTTGAAGTGATGTCCTTTCCATTTATTTTTCCCTCCTTGACAACCAAAAAGTTCCTCCACAACATGTAGCTCCTCTTGATTGTTTGTAGTCTCTAATTGAAATGTGGGTAAATCACTCCATGTATCTGGAGTTCATTACTCATGTACGAGTTCGTCCTCCTTTGATGGATGACAAATCTAATCCAAAGTTTTAATCTCATCATTCAACATGAAATCTACAAGACATAAATATTGCATCTCTGATTCATCAACTAAATTGTATTTCCTAATTGAGAGCAAAAAACTCTCAATTATGTCATCTCCGCATAAAATTTATAAATCTAACTTATTTTTTCCTGTCTGCTCCTCTTTTCATTCATTCAATGATTCATATGGAATAATCAATTCCTCAAATCTTGGATCAAGAATATGGTTATGAGAAATATGTTTCTCTCCTATATTTTCCTCCAAATAAACAACCCCTTTCTATTGGAAAAGAGGTGATGGAATAGCAAAATTGTCAAGTTCGAAAGGTTCCTCTCCATTGCAATATTCTTTCAAATTCATAAAATAATCAGCCTCTCCATTGCTTAGCTGTGTCAAAGGGTCAATTTCTACCTTCATGGTTTTCTTCAGATTGGAAACTGGTTCACCATAGCCTTCTTCATCATCAAACATAAAATTTTTAAGATCAAATTCATCTAAGAAATTATATATTTGAAAGGATGGGGAGGGGAAAGGATTTGAAACCTCCTGTGTCAGTTATTCAACATTCAAGATCTCTGAATCCACTTTGGTTTCCTCCATGGCAAGAATCTCCTTGTGATCGGATTCACTCAAAATACCTTTCACATTTGATAGATTTATTCTTTTTCATGCACATGATCCTCTTCTAGTGGATTTGGAGCTAACTCTTATTCTTTTACAAATGGATTCGTAACTTATGGGGAATCAAAAATATCCCTAAACATAATGCCATCATGTACACTAAATTATGAACACATAGATTTGTGATCATCATCTCCTTGTACTCATTCTTGTGTAAATTCAGTCTCCATCACCTGCTCTTGAATCTCAACCTTGGTTGGAGGCTTAACCATGAGTGGAAGTTGTTTGATATTTAGTCTTGCAGCCCACTCTTTCAAATTCCTTGTTTGTTCTTCCATTTCCACCTCCCTAATGCTCATTTTCTAATCATGGTCTTCCCAAAATGGGTTTGGGACTATAAGAAGAGGGGTGAGTTGGGATTCAACTGATTTATTCACTGTTTGTGGAGGTGGAAGAGCTGAACCTTGTGGATTTTGTGGAAGAGAAAAAAATTAGAAGACGGGGGGGTAGGAGAATCAAGATGGGATGGAAATATAGGAGATGGAGAAATGGGCTTCACCATATGAGAAACAAATGAGAAGCTTGGGAATTGCAGCTTAGGTTGTAACTGCATGGATGAAGGCATGAGAAGAGGGTTGTGAGGTGGTAATGCAGGGATTTCCCATTGATATGGTTTTCTAGCAAATTAGGTTCATAAGTATTTATCTTCTTGATCCATTCTCCAACTTGAGTCATCGTTTTGATTATGAATTGGACATTTTGTTGAGGATTTAACTCACCTGGTAAAGGGCTAGTCTAGGGGTATGGAATACTATAACCTATTTGGGATAACTATGTCATTTCCTTAATTCTTATTTACACCATGTTATATTCCAACTCTCAAACCTTTCTCTGCAAGTGTTGCTCATAATGTGTAGGGTAACTTCCAGAATTTGCATACCCTTTTTCTTCAACAGTTCCAAAGTTCGGTGGATGACCAAAGTAATCTGCATCTTGCTCATGTGGATATGCACATGCTCAAAACTGACATTTATCATAAAATTGGTCTGGAGGTGGATTATAATAACATGAATATGGAAAGCATTGTTGTTTTTGAAAGTGGGAATTCCACCATGGGAATGAATCCATGATTGTACAGATTCATGAATGGGAGAAAATGGAAAGATGAGGAAGAAAAATGGATGGAAATCGGTGAAAAAGAATGGTCTACAAATTAGAGAGTGGGTTACTTGAACCAATGGAGTCACCAGTTGTGCTTGGGTTTACCTCCTAAGGCTAAAATTTCATGAAGAGCAAAACAAATCAATGAAATAAAGTGAACACAAATACACACACCTATGAATTTTTTTTTAATGGTCTGACTGGGCGTGAAAAAAACTGTTAGCACCAAATCACTGCACCCCCTGAATGACTAAGTGATGAATAGGGAATTCGCTATGATTGAGAAACATGGGAACACCTCTCAAGTTATGGGACTTGTAGGCTTGAGGTGAACCTCTGGAGAAGGTTGGCATTATCTTCCTAAAATAATCACTACACTACTCCTAATGCAAGAAAAATGGCTAACTAGAACTAAACTAATGATTGCATGGGATTAGGGAGAGGGATTGCATGAAATAGACCCTATAATAGAAGTGCTGATGCACCAAGAAAGGGTTTTCTAGAAAATGTTCATGCTTGCCAATAAAGAGAGATGAACATGGGAAGAATGGACATGCATTACGAACCCAACCACATACAATACTTCATTTCTAGCTAAGCACAACAACTCCCAAAACTTGTAATGGAAACCAAGGTTGCACAATGTACTTGTAAACATGAGAGAGGTAAAAAAGAGTAGCGAAAATTCTGCAAGGACAAATATTAGTCACAAAACATATTTGATTACTCCAAGCACTTGAACAGTTGATCATTATAGTAGGATGAGACAAAGGTTACCATTACAATTTTTTATAAAGAAGACTTTAAAGCCTCTAAATTCACAACATCTAAATTTGTGAAGAGAGGGGAAGCTTAGAAAAATTTTCTACCCCCTGTAATTTTGAATTCCCTTTTAAATTTATATAAAAATATGAGCTGAGGAGAGAAAGAAGGAAGAACTCCTATGAACTAGGAAAACTTTTAGCAGATAATAAAACCATGCTTTGTTGCAGCATCCCATGCTTGCTTACATCAATGTATGCACCCAGAAAATTTCTCCCCACTATGCCTCCATAAATTAAATTTTTTGAATTATTATCCATTTAAATTTAAAAATAATATTTTAACAAATTTTTGAAATTCATTCTTTAACCCCTAGGTGAAAAATTGCATTTGGAGGTTTTAATGTTTAACTTGATAAATGGCTCACCAGCTAGCTCGGTGATCTGGCTGGTGGGATACTTGATTACATTGCTAAATTAGTTATTTATTTTTCATGGCATGTTCTCTTACATGGGCAAGCTCTTTGTAATCTGTCAGGTTCCACGAAATCCACGTCTTACGTTTTAATCTTTCCCTATCGAGTCCTCCATTTAACATGTCGTGCATGGGAAGTTAACTCCTTTCAAGCTCATTAAATGAGCTACACTGATGGGTAAGAATCTTTGTAAATGCTGAACGCTTTGAATCATGCATTGAGATTTGAGAATACCCGACACCACGTATTTCATTGAGTTAGTCACTTATTTCATGCACCTTGAAACACCCAAGTGCACAATTCTCCATGTCTTCATATAACACTTTAGGCAAGCCAAGTTACTTTGAAACTAATTCTCACTTCTTGCACCAACATCTAGGTTGAACCCTTCAACTCCCCACATATTTCATTGAGTTGGGATCCCTTGCATTGTTCTTTTCCATCTCGTCTAGCAATACCGTCTTTCCACAAATAATCCTTGCCGACTTTGAAGCCACTCGAAACCTAACTAAACTCGACGACTGATGCTGCGTTCAACTCCTAAACATCCATTTTATTGGCTCACTGATTCTTGAAACCCACAACCAACTCGGACTTCCCCAAAATTTGGAGTCTGATCATCATCCGATGTGCCAAACTCACCAGGGTTCCTAAAACCCGAAGACAGGAACTCCCGAATTTCAAAAATGTGTCAACTCCTTCAAGGAAAGTTCCAAATCATAAATATTTGAAATCCCAAAAGGGATATCTCCGAAATGAACTTTGAAATCTTCCACCTCTTCCCATTCAATGTAGCTTGGCCGCCTATCTTCCAACTTGATCCTAGCTCCACATCCCTAAACCTTCTATGCATGTTTGATCACAAGTTCCCCTATTCCAACTTAATCCCAAGGCCTCTGAACGAGCTTGACTTAGCTCCATCTAATGGGATCACTAAGCCATTCGTGAACTCACCCTAGCTCAAGGTATTAAGCTACTCTTTTATTTGGGCCCATGCCAACTCACATCAATGTGCCCTCCATTCCAATGTAAATTTGTTTTCCTTCTTCCTATAGTGACATAATTTTCCATATTCTCCACTCAGCTCAGTGTTTATGTTAAATTCATCAATGCACAGTTGACTCATCTCATCCTGAGCTACCAATTTGTTTCACTATTTGATCCATGCCTGTAAGTTGCTAAGTCCCCACGAAATCACTTGAACTTAGCGGCTCTCTGCTCAATCAAATGAGCTATTCCCTGAATGATGATTCCAAAATGACCACCTCACCAAATACTTCTACCATGTATCGAGCTCCCTCCATTGAAACTCCATGCTCAACCACGTCCCACTAAACATGGCTCGATCTACCAATTTCAATCATAATCACATCGAAATGAGTTCAACTCACACCGATTGCACATAATCTCCTCATAAACAACTTGTGAAACCTGTGCTTCTATTGACCATCCCAATACCAGGTCTTCCATATTAAATCAGGTTCAATGATTGACCAATTCACTGCATAGTTCCACCTTGATTAAATATCTCAACTCCATGTTTTTCAACCTAGCTCGCATGAGCTACAATATATCTTTATCCTAAGTTCACTGTAAGACTAAAACTTGGTTCTCCAAGTTATCTAATCATACCAGCTCAAACTCACTGTACTCCTCTCTCTTAATGCCGAGTTACTATCTTGGCATGAAAAAAATAGATTGATCAAGCTACCCTACAAACAACAACCCATACACCCATATTAGCTCGTCGAGCTACTTGATGAGCTATTTTCAGCTCAATGCCATTTGACCCCCTCAAAATGATCCTAACTTTGTTTTTGGAATAGTTTTGACTTCCATGGCTTCATCTTGAAACCAAAGACATAAAAAGACTCTTAAAACATAAATTATCAATTTTGATGATTTTTTTCTCATGTTGGATGAATGTGGGCCCATTGGGGCCAATTTCTCACTCTGAGAAAATTTCGAACCTTCAAGGCTCAAAAAAGGGGAGGATAGTTCAAGATGATTTGAAAAACTACCAAGAATACCATAAACACTCCCTAAACAATTTTGTTTTACTTGTAATGTCTCGGTGTGCTTCATGAAGATCCCTTTTTCAGTCCTAGGGCACAATAAGCCCCTATTCCCCAATCTTTCCCCAAGGTCAAAAAAATGGATAACAAGGATGAAGCATAGGTGCATAAGGATATATATGAGATATTAAAGAGGAAACATAAGATGTTAATATCATATTATTACATAAAATCATAATTAAAAACATTTTAAATGATAAATTATGATAAACATGTCTAATGTATTATAAAATAAGAAGAAAGTAAAGGTATGTACTAGAAAACATGAATGATCTGAAAGTTCAAGCATAATAATTATTCAAGAACTAACCATTTGTTAGTTCTTTGAATATTTTTCCTTTATTAGTTTGTAATCAAAATGATCTCAATTCTAAGATATCATTAACTAGATATACACCCCACCATGTTTTGTTATATTTTTTCCTTCTTATCATGGGTGTAATAAAACTTCAAGACTATTTATATGATTTCAATGTACTAATGTTTGAAAATTTTGGATTCTATTTTTACAATACACGATTAATAATAATGATAATGTTGGAAAATGTTGGAACATGTTTCATCCAAAAAATTGAGAGGTTGAAGGTAGGATTTACAAATTTATTCATCATAGATGATTCCATCAAGTGAAATGTGAAGGATCTTAACTTGAATTCTAGGGACGATACTGCTTCATAAACTTATACTAGAGAGAAGGGAGTTTTCCTATTATTGTTATAGATACTAGTGCGATATTCCCAAATTGTGGTATATAGCTTAAGGTCCTAATTTGTACATGAATCTCAAAGGGTTTTTGAAGGATTTTCTTGAGAATTTTACTTGTATATTATGATTTTCCATTTCATTTAGGATGACATGGATTTGAAAATGTGTGTTTAATCTTGAATTTAGCACAAAGTTTATTTATTTATTTTTATTTGAAAATCCCACCATTTTTAGAAATGATGGTTTGCATATTTCCAAAGAAATATATAGTTTGATTAATGATGAATTTTTCATTTATTGTACTTGTCACATTAGTGAGGGGCATGATATCAACCCACTTGCTGAATTACTTATTAGATGTGATGATAAATGTATGGTCATATTTTTAACTTAGTAATTTTTTAATAAAATCCAATCCCTACATGGAAAAGGGGCATAAATATTTAAGATCTTGGAGCTCAAACGAGGGAACATGGACAAGACCTTAATGTATCTCAAAAGGTTTTCATTATTTAGAAAATAGATGAGAATCAACCTTGAGGGTAGGAAAATAGTAGCCCATGCTTAAGAATTTTCAAGTGGTAGTGTTTCTACTACTATGGCCTCTAAAAATTCCCCCATGAGCTTACTTGAGGAGGTAAGGCACCTTATCCTTAGTAGATCAATAGATAAAGGTACCCTAAAATTTATGGTAAGAAATAATGTCATATTTAATATGATATTATAATAATTTTTTTATGGATATTGGTTGGTTCTCAATAATCATTATCTTGGGGAAAATTTTAGTGCTCAATGAATTGGATGATATCCTTGTACCAAGGTTTTTTACATTTTGAGACAACTTGGATATGACAAATGAGAGTGATGGGAGGATATGGTAAGGTAGAAGGATAATTTTTATCCTGGATTTAATAATTATCCCAAGGAAGGAATTTTTGGGGTAGATAATAAGCACGGTTCATTTTAAGAAGCCTCTGGTAAATTGGAGGTGGAAAATCTCTCGCGAATATACCTCGAACCACTTTCATTGGAAAGGTGAATTTTCCAGGATTTCAGATTCAAATTTTCACCTGTCATTTTCTTAAGGAGGAGAACTCAACATTTTTTTTGTGTCAAGTGACATCAAGGCTTGTTTTCGGGTGACATCAAGGATTGTTTTCATGAGACAACAAACCTTGTTGTTTCATGACAACAAAAAAATGCTTCATTTTTTTTGCCATCTGCAACCCACTTTTCACTTGTAAACAACACTCATTTGTCACCAACCTGTAACCCTCCCTTGTCATGTGTCAACAATCCTCTGGTCATGCGTCAAAAATCCTCTAGTCACGTATCAACACCTTATCTTGTCGCTCATCAGGAAACGAAAATCTTCCTTGTCACGTGTCACACTTTCATATTGCAAGTCTACAACAACCAATCTGATACTCTGATACACACTTTGTCTACTTGTAATTTACAATAATTCAGATGGTACCTTAGTAAGTTACTAGTATACTACTAGGTGAATTACCTAGGTTTATCTAGGATTAGTTTTCAATGGTAGGCGAAGCTGACCCCTACAAAAATTTATACTAGAAATTTTAGGCGAACAGTACACTGACCCACTCTAAAAAAATCACCTTTTCAAATTTTCCAAAAATAGAATATTCACAAAATTACAAATATTTTCCACTAAAAATATCCCTGATGATGAGATTCTATGGATTTTAAGGATTCAATCTTGGATTTATACTTAAGATCAATGGATTCTCTTGTAAAGGAGGTAAAATGTGTGACTAGATCAATAACTATCTCATGATAGGTTTTGATATTTTTTCTTCTACAATGGTATTTCTCACTAACTTATTAGTAGAAATACTATAAATCACCCATAACATGGAAATAGATTATTTTATTCATAGTAGAATCTTACATACCAAGTATGAGTACCTCATATTTATACATGTTGTTAGTGACCTCGAAGTTAAGACAAACATAAAATGGGAAGATCTTATATGATGGGTTACTAAGATAAAATATTACCCAAATCCTTCATGACACTTAGCTCTATCAAATTTTAGGGTCCAAGTATCCACATGGAGGTTGATGGTTGTTTTTTTATCTTTTTAGTTTTCACTCCATACTTTTTGGTCATGGGCTATAGTTCACTTACTTCAAGGGTTGGAACCTAAAGATAAGAAATAAAATTTTAAAAATAGTATTCAAGGGTTATTTCTTAGTCTATACCCTAAATGGATAGAAAATATTTTTCAGGTATGAATTCCAGGATATGATGATTGGTAGCAATGGGAGCAAAGGAGTTTTGATCAGCTAGAACTTTCCCCTTGACTACTTTTTGTGTGATGAAACACAAATCAAACTCCATGAAAATGGTCATCCATTTTCTAATGTAGTTTTTAGGGAGGATAAATATGGAAAATAAGTAACAAAAAGGATTGATGTGGAAAACTATATAGGTCATTTGATACAACATGTAATGTTGAATTTTATTTGTCATATATAGTTAATCATGCTCAATCTAAGGTGTTGTATAACACTCATAATAAATGAGTGCATAAATAAGATATTATATAACATGTTATTTTCCTATCTCATAATATTGTGTCGGCATATCCTAAAATGATATGGTAGTAGATTATATAAACAAGATGAGAGTGCAATATAAATTTATAGGTTGTAATGTTGGAATGTTGTGTAATGATTTCTTCATAAAATCAAATGAATGTTGGAAAATACTATGGCATTCAAACTTTACACTTTGGTTAAGAAGATTATTGATGGTATGAGTCTGATAAGAAATTTTGGTAATAAACAATCATATTGCCCCAAGATTTCCTAAGAGGTAACGATATCAAGGATAGAATTAGGAAAATGCATTTTTAGGCTAGCTTATAATTTCAGAGGATCTGACTTTATTCACCATTTGTATATGATGAACTTGTTATCCATTCCCCCCGAGTGAAATAGACAACAGGAAAGGAGTAGACATGAGCCAAACCAGGCCTTCACAACTGGATCTAGGTTTTTTGTCATGATAAAGGGTTTTTGAAATGGGAGGTTGTGAGATGAACAACAAAGAAAGAATCGATTTGTTAAGCAGATCAATGTAGTGGGCCAAGAACATTATAGAGGAGCTCAGGATTTCAAGCTAGTTTAGGATATGAAGAAATTCTGAAGTCTTAAATTTATACTTTAGAGGTGAGGATGTTAAGAGGCAGTCTAAAGTGAAATTCGGGGACTCAGCTGAAAGAAGAGTGAAAAAGGGAGAATAAAGTCCAAAACTTGAACTCTGAATTTTGGAGTTTGCAATTTCAAAGATTCGGAGGTTTTATAAACACAAGTAGGAGAACAGTGCCACGAACCTGAAGTATAAATTTTGGACTTCAGGATTTTGGAATTTTAGAGAAATGCGTCGCTTGGATAAATGAATGAAACTTGAATCCCGGAAAAACCCCAAAACCTGAAGTCCCTGAAAGCCCAAAAAATAAAGGTCCGAAACCCAAAATCTGAATTTCAAACTTTGGGGTTTTGGTATTTCAAAATATTTTGGCTTGAGTGATGAATAGTGCCACACAATATGATTTCAGAGTCCAAACTCTAAAGTCTGAAATTCAGACTTCGGAGGTTTGGCATTTTGGACCTCTCTAGCCAACACGTCAGATGAACAATAACAATGACCTCTGAAGCATAAATGCCCAAAGCTCTAAATCCTGAAAGTCTGAAATTCTTGATTTTAGAGGGTGTGATGCTCGTTGGGAGTCCAAAAAGGTAGATAAACCACTTGCATTTATTGTAGTATGGAACCCTCATCTTCAGATGGCCATAACTTTTGACTGGGATCTCGGATTTGCACAAAATCAGACTTTTTGGAAATCAGATTTCTTAATTTTAATAAGGTTAAATATGTAAAAATGGGAAAATATAGTTTGCCATTTTAGAGGAATGGTTCCAAATTTCTCACCTACCACATATAATGAGCTATGGGCTTCCTTTGTTCCCCAACAAACAAGGTATAATGGAGTATGGGATTTGCAGGCTTGCCCATCACTCCTACAAGGAAAATGGTGGATTTTGCAGGATATTGGAGTGCATTTTCAGATTTCCTCTCTCTCTCTCTCTCTTCAATTTTTTTCTATATAAATTGTAAGGTCCGAAAGGTTAATCACCTTTCTAATCCCATGCACCCCATTCCTTTTTGGGCTTCAATCCTTCCTCAAATTCTTGTAATGGCTTCATGCATATTCTTGTTAAATCAATGCACTATGTATAATTATGTGGAGAGATAAATTTATGTCTGTGTTAACCTCTTTTAGCATTTGATGGCTTATTGTCTTCACCTTATCTCTCATTTTGCTTGCAGGATATACATATACCTCTATTTGTGGGTGTTCATTCATGATATGGGGTTTAAGATGTATTATTGTGCTATGGTAAGGTATAACATTGACATGATCATATATTCTACAACTGGACATGAAATTCTAACACTTATGAATGGTTATTTTAGATACAATCAGAACATAATAACACCCTAGGATCAACACATGATTATATTCACCACTCCATGGGGAACATTTTAGTATCAAGTCATGTCATTTGGACTTAAAAACACATAATCCACATATCAATGAGCCATGATAGTGATTTTCCATGAAATGATGCATAACATTGTTGAAGATTATGTTGATGACATCTTCAGAAAATCTAAAACATGGATCAATAATCTTGAATAATATGAATGATTTTTGATTGTCTAAGAGATTACAAGCTTTTCCTTAATTCTAACAAGTCTGTTTTTGGGGTTACAATATGCACACTAATAGGCTTTAATCATATCAAAATAAGGGTGTTAACTAGTTCGATTGTGCAAAACTACTTTTTGGGCAACATGCTTTGGTAAAGGGTAACGTTGTTATCTTTTGACACATATGATTTTTTGATGAGAGGTACTACAGAATTAATATAAGTGTTCTAGAGGTTCTGATATATCCATTGAGTGGTCACATTCCATCAGTTTAGTTCATCTTGAGGGGTCTAGCCCAAAGGTATGTAATCAGGTTGTTGGAAACAACTCGCTTACTCAAAAAGGAAATGATCAACAGGGGGTCCACTAAATGAAATCAAGATTGATAGGATACAAGTAAATTTGTGACCATGCTATGAACCAATATCTGTGATATATCCAATAATGATTTGGTCCACCATGGAACCTTTAACAACCATGGTTTTATGATGAATGTAATCCTATACCATTCATCGTGGTAGCGTCTATGAGGCCAACATCTTAAGCAAGGGATGATGAGTGGTTTATATATTATCTGGCCGACCTACCTGGGTATCCTATGTACCTTTCAAATCTACTCTAATTGAATGAGCATTTAGTTAAGTTATATTTTTTTCTTCCAAAGAGCTTATGGGAAATGCATACCTATGATGAAAAGACTATGAGGAAGATAATCCTAAGATTGATCCATTGAAATACTTGACCATTCTTTTTTCAACTTTAGTGGGTAGAGAGGGAAAAATGGATTGACCTACCTAAGAGTGTGAATTTGAGATTTTTAATACATGATTATCAGATCTGAAAGATTGCTATTAAATGTTTAGAAAGCGATTTGACAAATTAACTAGTAGACAGAATCCCATATAGAAAATCAACCAGTTGAGAAAGAAGTTGGATAGAACTAGTTGAAGGTGTGAAAAAACTCTAAACTTCGGTGTGAGAGTTTTGCATGTATGGAAGGCATGTTTTGAGAGATGGATCTGTAACAGTAACCGTGTGACACCAAAACCTCGAGGCGTTAGTGAAATCCGCACATTTTTTTTTCAAGGGTTTTAATATTTGAGAAGTGACACTATAGTGATTAAGTATGAAATTTTGAAGACCTGGGGTTTGAACAAGAGTTTGAAGCCCGTATGTGTGTGTGAGAGAGAGAGAGCTAGATACTAGTATGAGCCCCGGGCAAACACTGCAAGAGTTCGGCGTAGCTACTTCCGTGCAGGTGACTCTAACCTAGGTGGTCGCTCTAGTCATACCTAGGATTTTTTAGTGTCCTTTTGGAGTTGTTTATTCACTAAAACCTCGAGGCGTTAGTTAAATTCTCGCTTCATGAGGATCATAACAGGTTCTCTATCTACTCATAAAGGTTGGTGCCCCTTTTGGGGTATAAATTTTATCACTACCATAAGGATACCATGAGTCCCGATAATGCCTTCTGTTTTAGTGTATTCCCATACACACAATAACATCATTCCCCATGAAGGAATCTCCTACTTGGGTCTTCAGGTCGTAATCCAAAGTGTAACATTCAACATTGTTCTTGTCTAACGTGTATGAGTCCCAATTGGTCTATGCTTATAGTTCACATGATGAATATCAACAAAGGATAATAAGTTGAATGGTTACTATAAATGATGATGGTTGATATATGGTAAATGAATTGAAAGATTTTTTAGACTGACATCCAGTTTGAATAGGTTCCATGTGGAAGTGATGAATTAGTAGACAATATGGCTACAATTGGATCCTTATTTCAAGATACCTCAGAAAATGCAACAATTCTAGTCACTTGGAGAAGATCCTTGAAGCACTAAGATGAGATAAGAAAACCACGAAAGAGAAGCGGGATTTGAGATGGCTATGGTGAATTTTTCCTGAAGAGTCCATCATGATTATCAAGAGTCAGTATGGAGAACACTATTTACATATTTGAGGTCAACACCACTTTAACACCTGATTGTGACCAGATCCCAAAGAATAATCCCTGTCATCCAAAAATCCTGCATATTTCACCATCCTTAGAGGCACACTCTATCATAAGAAGTCTATGATGGAACCCTTTTAAGCATGATTTGAACATGGACAAGGCCATCCCAGAATGCATAACATCCTTCATCCAAAAATCCTCCAATTTTACCATCCTTAGATATGTCTAAAACACTCCAAGGCCATAAGGGCTATGATGGAACCCTTTTCAGATGCTTAGAGAATATGGATTCAAGGCCCTCCCATAGTATTAAGTAATTGCATGATCGAAGCCTATTCTTGTAGCATCACACACTAGTTGTTCCGAATATACCTAAGCCTAAAATGATCCTGATGTGTGGGGTATTCATCGGCCAACCATGGAACACATTTAAACCCTACATTTTCTATAGGCCTATTCAATCTCATCATAAATTTAAACCCCAAACCATTTGAGGATTTGGACAAATTTCATGGTCATTATTATGCTACTAATGGTACTATGGTCTAGAGAGGGTGGAATCCATGCTACTCAAGTTATGTTCATGAATGTGTGTACACCTTGATATCTACATAAATTCATCCATTAAATCACATCATTTGTCATTATGAAATCCCTTTCACCAGTCATTTGTCACAAGTGTAATTCACAAGGGTCATTAAAAAACAACGTATTTTTAAAAACTTTGGGTATATTTCCACATCCAACAGTGTTTGGTCTTATACCAGTCACTATCCCTAAGGAAAATTTCAAGTTTGAAATAGTAAACAAAATCATCCCTGGAGAATCCTAGGAGAAGTCTGCAGTCATGTAGTTTTATCCCACCTTGTTATGGGCGTTACAACACCAACATGTGTAATTGCTACAAGATTCACTCATGTTACTTAGTCTGTTGACGTCCATGATCCATCTTTCCAGCCGTGGGATATTTGAATTATCATCTCTTTCACACTTCTAGGGTCATCTCCAATACCTCATTGATGAGGATTGTAATACCAGATCACTAGAGATCTAAGAGTATCTTGAAGATATCTAGAGTGAAAAAGATGGTCAATGAGTCTTTAATCATATAAAATGATTACAAGGTTAAGGCTATACTGAGTGTAAATTGTGGTTTAAATTTCAACTAAGAGATCTTTGGAATTGGTTTTGTGAGTACATAACTGAGAGATCAGACTATAACACTAATCTTCTACTCACATAAAGAATTAAATGTTGAGACTAACTGTTCTTAGTGGACCATATGTCATCATCATCAAGTATAGATCACGATCCTAAATCTTGTCTAGTTTTCTTTTATGCATTAGTTTATGAATGTGGATGATATTTTATGCAAGTATCATTATTCTATGGAGCGTTCCTACACTTGGGTGATATTTTTGTTATCGCCAATTGAATATCATCAATACATCAAAAATTCAAAAAAAATCATTCGTCCAATGGTGCCCATTACAATTGGTATAATTGATTTGTTGGTTCTGATTGTTACTCAAAATGATGAGTACCTAATGCAATTGAGGGAAAAACTTTACATCTTGAACTTCATCCCTTTGTTCCTATCATTTCCCTCACCCTTCCTTGAAATAGGCCAAGATATCAATCATGTTATGCTTTGGGGAACATGTCTTCAATTAACATCAAAATATATTAAACATATAAGAAATAACAATCAAGTTAAAATAAGATGGAAGCTTGAGGATTGGGAGTTACTAGATAGAAAGGTGCTCGGGGAAATTTGGTTATGTCTTGCATCTTCAGTTGCTTTCAACATATCGCAGGAGAAGACCACGGAAGGTCTCATGAATGCGTTGGGGAAGTTATATGAAAAACCCTCTACCTCTATTAAAATATTTTTGAAGAAAAATATATTTAATATGAAGATTTCTGAGAATGGTTTTTGTTGCTAATCATTTGAATGAATTTAATATAGTTATGTGCATGTTGAATTTTGAAAAAATTGACTTTGGTAATGAAGTCATGGATCTACTTGATTTTGTGCTCCTTACAAAAGAGCTGGGATAACCTAGTGACGACTGTGAGTAACCCGGTCTCTAATAAATGAAAGTTTTGAATTTTGAAGATGTGATAGGAAGTGATTCATGAGTGAGGAAATGTGATGGAAAAGATATGGGGAGACTTATAACTCAGGGAATGACTTAGCAATGGAGAGTGAGACATAAAAGTAGAGGGAAAGGAAATCGTGAGAATTCGAAGTGATCGTGGAAGGTCAAACTCAAAGAGCAAAGATGGTATGCTGGAACTGTGGAAATGATGGGCAAGTTAAGAAGGATTTTTGGGATATTCGGGACAAGAAGAACAAACAGGAAGATACCAAGGATTTGAATGTGGCAGAAGGTAATGTTTGTCAGGATCCATTAATTCTCTTTCTAGATAATATTATTGAGTCTTGGGTTTTTGATTCAGGGGATTCTTTCTATTCTACACCACATAGACATTAATTTACTGATTATATTGAAGGTGATTTTGGACATGTTTATCTTGGTGATGATGAGTCTTACAACATAGTAGGATAAAGGTATATGTTCATGGGTCAAGAATATAGAATGAGAACAAAAGTGGCTACTGAAGGATGTCAGACAATGTGCCCAAGTTGTGACATGAAATTTGGTATCCATTGGGAATATCTAGGTAGTGAAGGATGTATGATGACTTTTACAATAGGATCCTAGGAAAGTGACCAAGGGAGATCCCGTCGTAGCAAGGGGTAGGAAGGTTGGTATTTTATATTTAACTATTAATGCTCAATTATTGTAATTTAGTTACTGCAAAATGGAGATGAAAATTTGTGGAACTATAGGTTCGGTCACATGAGCCAAAAGGGAATGCAAATTCTGAAGGAAAGAGTATCCCATATTGAAAGGAGATTAGATTTATAATTCTACGTGAATACTCTGTTTACAGAAAACATAAGTAGGGTAAAATTTCTCAAAGGTTGGACCTACATGGAAGGAAGAATAAGTTTGAGTTGGTTCCATTTAAATGTTATGGGGGATGAGCTAAGGTAAACTTATATTGGTGCTTCATATTAGTATATGTCACTTTTATTGATAACGACAACTCGAGAATTTTTGGGTGTATTGACTTTAAGATATAAATATGATGTGTTTAATACATTTCAAAAGATGGAAAGCTTTAGTTAAGAATGAAACAGGTCTCAACTAGAAATATATCAAGTCAAATAATTTAGGAGAGTATTGTAGCAATGACATTTATTGATTGACTGTTCTAGGTAAATGGAATCTGTAGGATACAGAGGATGGTTCCGAAGAACTCCCCAAAAAATAGGAGTGTTAGAGACTAATGAACATGACTATCATGGAGTGTTCTAGGAGTATGAGGTTTCATGTGGGGTTTTCACTTCATGTTTTGGGCAGAAGCGGTGAACACAATTACATATCTGATCAATAAAGGACCATTAGATGGCCTTGGGTGGAGGCATACTTGAAGAATCTTAATCTAATAAGAACATTGATTATTCCATTTCTTATAGTGTTTAGCTATGAAGCCTTTTTGCATATTGTTAAATATGATATGACCAAGTTGGATGATAAATTTGAAAAATGCACCTTTACTGGTTATGACGAGGATGAATTTGTTTTTAAGATGTTTGAAGCCTTAAGGAAAACATATAATATTTTGGTCAAGGGATATGTGGTATTTCATGATAAAGTCAAGTATAAACAATAATTATAAGATATAGAAAGATGATTCAAAGAAAGAATACATAAAGTGTTGGATAACATTGTGGATGTAAAGGTGTCTAAGGGGCCGGTTCTAAGTGCAACATGTTTATGGCACAACAAGTTCATGAACCTACTCATTATGAACTCCAAACTCATGAGGTGAGGAGGTATCTCTAGGGTAAGAAGGGAACATGAAAATTTTTACTTCGTCTCTTAATTATATATCACTTAATGAAAATGGATAGCGAAAGTGATTTAAGGAAGCAATGCAAGTGGATAGTAGGAAGAAGCGATAGAAATTAACTATATATTACTTAATGAAAATGGATATCCAAAGTTATTCAGGTGAAGAAATGCTAGTGGATATTAGGAAGAAGTGAGCAGAAGCCATGGATGAGGAACATCAGATCTCTCATGAAGAATACGAACTTGGTATTTGGTATACCTACCTCGAGAGGTAAGAGAGCATTATAGAAGCAAGTGGGTGTATAAAATTAAAGAGGAGGATGGAGGCAGAAAAAGGTACAACGCTCAGATTAGTGTTCAAGAGGATTTATACATGGAAGAAAGGGTATTGAATTTGTTTAATATTTTTCTACTATAGTGAAGATGAATTCTATTATAAATTTTCTTAGGATTAGTAGTAGTGGAAGAATTGAACTTAGAGAAAGTTGAATGTGAACACTGACATTCCTTTATGGTGATTTAGAGGAGGAATTATATATGTGAGAAACCACAAGCTTATGAGTTCATAGAGAAGGATAACATGGTGTGCAAATTGAACAATATTTTTTATGGCTTGAAACAAGCTCCACGATAATGGTAAAATAAAGTTTGATAGTTTTATGGATGAAACAGGGATACTCTAAGTGTCATTTAGACCTATTATGTATATATTAATAAATTTGATGATGGTAAGTTACATTATAATTGTTCCTGTATATGGTTGACATTCTTAGTAGCAGGTAAGAATCATACATGTATTAAAGGTAATCGAAGAAACAACTTAGGTTATTCCTTTACTATGAAGGATTCAGAGGGTAGTAAAAACAAATCCTTGGTATGAGAATTTCTTGGAATAGGAAGGAGATGAAAGATGGTAAATTTATCTCAGGAAGATTACATTAAGAAGGTCTTACAGAGGATTTAGTATGGATGATGTTAAACTATTTTGGTACTTCTTTGAAATGCCACTTTCAAGTTATCAAAGGAACAGATGTCCCAAGACTGAGGATGAGATAACCCAGATGTCCAAGGTACTGTACTCAATCAGTAGTTGACAACTTGATGTCATGTTATGGTATGCACTAGACTAGATATTGCCCATACACTGGGAACAAGTGATTAAGTTCATGAGTGATCCAAGTAGAGAGCAATAAAAGTAGTAGTGAAGTGGATCCTTCAATATTTGAAAGGGACCATGGGAATAAATGCATTTTGTTTCTACGATGGATAAAATACCATATTGTGCGGTTATGTAGATTTAGACATGCCTAGATATCTGGAAAATAAGAGGAGCACATTAGGTTATGTGTTTACGGTAGGACTTGAAACTAATGGTCAGCTAGATTTCACAGTTACATAAGATTTTGGATTTATCAAACACAGAGGCTAAGTATGTTACTACTAAAAAGGAAAAAAAGGAGATGATTTGGTTACTAACAATTGCTTGAGGAGTTGGGGCATAATTAGGAAGTTGGAAGACTACATAGTGATAGTCAAAGTGCTATACACCTACCAAAAAACTCCCACTTTCCACTCTAAGTCAAAGCATATAAAATTAAGGTACCATTTTACTAAGACAAACAATGGAAGAAGAAAATTTAAAGCTCGGTCAAATATTTATGCTAGTCATAATCCTGCGGACATGATGAAAAAGGTGGTCACAAGGGAGAAACTGAAGATGTGTTCAACTTTGGTTGGCCTTCATTAACAAAAGTGAAGGGTTGAGATGCTTCCTTAGAGAAAACTAGTTTCTAAGTGGGATATTGTTAGGTTGTGGAACCTGTTTTCATGTTATATGTGTTGCAAATTGTACATTAAAAGTACTGAGAACTCTCCATGTATTCTTTCTGGGGTTCAGGGGTGACACCCCTTGATAATTGTTTTTGGAGTAACAAAAAATTTGGTCTTCTCATGTATTAATATATGTGTAGTATGTAGTGCCCTCTTCCCTATGACACTTATTTGATTATCCATTTTGAGTTATTTAGACTTTTGATATGGACATTACATATACTTATGTTGATTAGCGTGATGTTTTCTGAGTAGATGACATTTGGATTATGATTGGATTTTGTGTTCAGTATGACCTATGGACTGACTCATGGATAGAATATTGGATACTGATATTTTTATGATATGGATATATTACATGTGTTCTAACATTGGATTTCTTTGCCATGATAAGTAGAATTTAGTTGTTGAATTTACATTACTATAATTTTTGAAAATGATGAAATGTATAATTAAGTTGTGATTTAGACCTCAGAAATAATGGATTAATGGAATTACGTATAGAAGTTTAATAAATTTCATGCATATGGTTATTTTGGATGTTTTGACATGGCTGCAATGCTGAAGAAGGTATTTTTGTATTTTGCAGGAAACACTAGCATGATCATAACCATAAATGGGGATTGGGAACCAATCACAATAGGATGTGGGGTGGTTACAACATTTGGTCATCAAGGCAACTTGCAAATTTTATTGTGTTGTTAACGTTGTTCTTTTGATGTTGTTGAGGAAAAATTCCCATGGGGGGGGGGTTAATTTTCTAATGATGACCAATGGGGGGTAGGAATTTCATTTACTTGTTTCAATTTACTTTAGTTATGTGTTTTTATTTTTGATATCTCATTTTTAAAAATTTCTTTTGCTAAATATGTTTAGAATTAAATTAGCACCTTGTTTAAAATTTTAAGTCTTGGAGGGAAGCCTAGTGGATGTATTTATTTTTTGGTGGTTGGCTCCTTGAGCCTTGTGTTTCCTCTTGGATTGTATGCTTGGTTTTGAGTGTTGACCACTCTAAATCCCTTGAATCTCGTATTTGAGATTGAGAGCAATTTTTTGGGGGACTTGCGGGAGAATTTAAACTTGTCCCACACTTCCCAAAACCCCATACCAACCCTATATATGGGTTGAGAAGCCAAAAAGAGGATTATTAATTATTTTGGGAAGAGAAATGTGGCTTTGGAGTGCACTTTGCTTCATCTTGCATTTATTTGTGCCCTTAAAGGCACATGGGTAGGGATGGAGTATGGAAGAGAGATGTCATTCAATCCAACCACCCTTTTATTGTGCTTTGGGAGTTGAGTTGACTAAAGAGAGGTGGACTTGAGGATGTGTAATGTGGCATCCTAGAAGGAGCCACATCATCCTCACTCCTCCCCTTTTGTTCCTATTTATGGAAGTTTCCTCTCTTGTTGAGGGGGTATAGAGATTTTGTTTAAGAGTCCTTTTTCTGTGGAGAGGAGAAATTTTTATTTGGGGTGGGGGGGTTGAAGGAGCTTGGGACTTGCATGATTTGGATTGTTTGAGATGTAGCTTGGACTTGCATGCTTTGGATTGTTTTGGAGGGATCTTGGACAAAGCTTTTTGGGCTAGACTTCTTCAATGGAGAGGTAGGGACCCTACTCCTTTGTTGCTTGCTTTCATTGTTATTGTTTTTATTTATGCTTAAATTTTGTGAGCAATTGTATGTTTACTTGTGTTGTATGTGGGAAAAATGAATAGGATGCTTAAGGCATGTAGTGTAGGAGAGGTCTATCGGAAAACTCATGTGGGAGGCATAAGAGTAGAATAGGATATTTGTGGAGGGAGTTTGGGAGGGATGCCCATCTTGGGTAAGAATACTTGCATTCTTACCTTGTCCTTGAGGGAGCCATAAGAGGAGGGGAGGTATAAGAGTTTGGGAGGTATAAGGGGTACTTGAGCGAGGCATAAGAGTCATAGGGGATTGAATTTTAATGTGAAGGGTTTTGGATGGGCATCTCATCTCCATGGGGAGGCATAAAGAAAACTTTCCCATAGTTCCTTCTCTTGTTGGCTTGGATAAAAGCCTTGTTGTGCAAAGTGATTTGTGTTGTTTGTGTTTTTTTTTTGTTTCCTAAGTGTTTTGCCTTGAATGTTGTGAAAGAAACATTGTATTGTGGAAGCAAGTGTAGTTTCCTTGAGTTGGAGACCAACCTTTCATTGTGTTGTGTTTGGGGCTCGGGGGTCAATGGAGGAGATTGCTTCTCTTCTCCATTGAGTTTTTGGTTGGGAGGAGAGTGTTGCCTCTCCCCTTATCTTGGTTGTGATTTGAAATACTTGGAACTTGGAGCATGGATGAAGAACACCTTGGGGCACAAGAACCTTGTTGTTGACAATGTAAAAACATCATGTATTTACCCACCTTGAGTGGAGGAAAAATGTAATATTGTTTGCTTTCTTTAGCTTCCATCATTGCAAATTTGTTTCCACATGAAGTAGGATATGTTGTAAAATATTTGAAGGAAAAGTTGCATTGAAATGATAGTATTTCTTACTCTAAAAATTTATTGGAATTGTTGTTGAATTCTTTGTGGAATGTTGGAAAGAAACTATAAAAGAAAATATGTTAAAAATTTTGTTTGGATACTTGAAAGTAATGTGTTGTAAAGATTAAAAAAAACAATAGTGCATCATCTCCTCTTGTGTAGTTGATGGAAGGTCTTAAGTTTTAAATGGCTTTTAAGATTCCAAAGAAGCATTTCAAGTTCTAGTTCCTTTTATGTTTCTTTATTCATTCATGAATTTATTGTAAAATCCATTGTAAACTAACAAAGAAAATGAAATCGAATCTCTTTGAAATCCCATGCAATGTCTATAAAAAGATTGGATAGAAATAAATTATAATGCATATACTTTAAACCTATCAAGTCCAATAGCCAATACTCCTTAACGTATATCAAAGACACTAATAGTTTGAATATTATCCATATTTAAGTATTAATAAAACTAATGGATATGCTGGTATTTAATCCTATAAACAATACACTGTTAAATATCCCCTTCATGTTAATAAAGCACACTACTCTAAGTCAAAATCAATAAATAATATCAATGAAATTAGTAAACATAATACACATAGGGTCTGTTTCTTTCATTCTTGGCTTCTAAAATGCAAGCAAACTGATTTTTTTTCCTTTCCATTTTCCTCGTCGTTTCCCGAAAGGAATCTATGTATCTACGGCTTTCATTATTTACCTACACAGTCCAATTTCAGTGTGGGCTGTATTAGTGTATTCACCTCCCGGAGGTGGATGGACATTCGAGATTTCATTTGTGCAGTGGATCACCGCTCGGCATGGAGAAGAGTTTTTCTGTTTGAGTACACTTTAATACCCTTCTCTAAGGGATATGGCACTCATCGTCTGGCAAGAAATGGGCAGTTGCATTGTTGAAGGAGGTGGTGCTTCCGCTTGGTGTTAATACCCTTCTCTGCCCTGTCCTTTCTATGATTGGTTTTCTACACACGCATTGAAAGAAGATTGGGCCGTAGCAGAGCATGTATTTCAGATTTTTGTTTGTGAAAACATTGGCATTGGGAATTCATATATGTCTTGCAAACTGTCGATCCCTCCTCAATCTTTTGATAAAAACATCCTGAAGGAGAACCTCAAATTTGAGGATGCATTCGATACTAAACAGATAACAACATAGTCGGCATCTTGTTTGTTGGAAGCACCCATGGGGCTGTCTCTTTCACGCGGCCTGGACGACCGCTGCCATCCACCCTGCCACGTTCACCTTGCTGCACCCAATGAAAATGGAGGTAACACACCCTTCCCACACACTGGAGCTCCTTCATAATCTTCACCCTCTGTCCACGCACCAGGGACAAAAAAAAGAGAGAAACCAGTCTTCTCACGCGCCGGGACAATAAAAAAATGTATATATAAGGGTGGATCCAGTTGAACTCACCTGTAATTTTTCCCTTAATGCTTACACGCGGCCAGAGCAGTTGAGTCTTGTTTGGACGGCTGAATAGAATAGGATTTACAAAATCTATTTGACCAGATTGATTGTGGCAGCCAGGTCAATGGGGAGCAGCAAGCCAAACCTTGCAATTAATAGCTCTGTAAGTTTAGTGGGTTGAGCGGCTCAGTAGGAATGAGACAACTATTTCACTTTGGCTTTAAGTCTAAATAGTTTATGAAAGTCATTCCTAATACGATATTACTGACCCGACAAAGTTTTTTCCATAATACAATTGCGAAGAATAAAATTTACATCTTTTTGTCCTTCACTTGCTCATATGATTTATTTGGCACAAATATCCACACCTTTATGACCAATGTCCAACAATAATAATCCTTCAACCTCCTTAGGATTATAATAAAAGTCCCATGAAATTCTATGAAAACCGCTACTATGCTTAATTAATCTAGCCTATAATGATCTTTTAATATCTTTTCAATATTTTTATAAGATGCTTGATAAGGATCCAAACAAGAAGAAAATAAACATGAGTAGTGGTGAGAACTTGAGATTATATGTGATATTTAACTTCCATAGAAATTGGATTATTGATCTAGTATGTGAGTTTTGTTATACTCAGAATGGAGTTTCATGGCATGCAAAGGTGATGTACAAAAGAGGAATAATTCTCTATGTTGAATACACTTCCATTGAAAAAAAAACTAACCAAAGGGATAGTGGTAAAAATTAATTTCTATGACATTGATTCTCATGTAATTGAATGCATGATTCCAATGTTAGGTAATAAGAATCATGGAATTTCATTATATTTTTTAATGCTTTTTCTTATTCAATTAGATATATGACTGAATCATTTACAAAATGATTATTGACTAGTTATGAACATATCGATCATGTCAAATAGATGAGTTCAACCAAACCTTGACTTATTATGTTCACAAGAAAGTATCCTACTCTCTATGTAGTTAACACATACTAAGAAGGGGCAAGGTCAAACTTTCCAAAAATAATGAAATAACTTAAAGTGTTAAGAGAAGACTCTATTGATTAAAAATTAATTTGTGGCATACAAAAAAATATATTTGAGTAAATTGATTAGTGCCAAATTATGTATATCTTAATGTGCGACCCCTTTCAGTAATACGTGTGTGTGTGTGTGTGTGTGTGTGTGTGTGTGTGTGTGTGTGTGTGTGTGTGTGTGTATTTATATTAAATCGCGATATACGTAATATAACTGGATAATAAAATTAAAAAAAAGATTGAGTGGTCAGTGAATTCATTTCATAATAAATTACATCATATCCTAAGGTTAACATTGAAGACTTTGCTATTACGACATTACCAGACAATGGTCTAATCAATTCGAATAACGACCCTCCTATTCGTTAGCGAAACGTCGAATGAGGTTAAATTAAACATATTTGTTCACGAAGATTTATCGTGACTGTTGTAGTTCAAGCCTGTATACAGGCACAACCAAATTTTTTTAAAAAAAAATTCTGTCGCATTTTCATGTCGTTTGTTTGTTTGCGTTGTCGTCGTCGTAGCATCGGCGTTCGTTTTCAGGGCGTTACAGAGCCTGATTTGGTCTTCTTTAATTAGTGTTGAAGTGTTGGAGCTTGAACAGTTAAGTGTGGAGACTTCAGGAGAATTCTGTAGTCATCTATTATGACGTTGTTGTGTCGTTGTTGTTAATATGTTGTTAACGTCGGGACTATTTTTCCAACTGTGGGAAGTTGAAAGATCGCGACTTTCAAACTTCTAGGGTTGACTTTAGGACTTCTTAAGGGGATTGTAATCCTATAAATAGAGGTGTTAGGGTATCTTGAAGATATCTTGAGTGTTCAAGAGGTCTTGAGTCTTAATGATCAAGAGGTGATCAAAAGTGATCAAGTTTAAGCAATTGGGTGTCAATTGTGGTTTAGATGTGATTTAGCATCTTGGGAATTTTGTTGTGAGTTCATAACTAAGAGAATACTGTGAGAGTTGTTTTACTCTTGTTGATAATAAAATATGAACCAGTTCTTGGTGGACGTAGCCCACATTGGGTGAACCACGTTAAATCTTTTCTTGTCTTCTTTTGTGCATTATTCATTTATGTTGTTATATTTCTGCAAGTATAATTCTACTATATAATTTCCTACTGTTGTGGTTTGAGGAATTGTTTCCACATGTTTGTTATCTAATTCCTAACACCACCTAAGTCCCAAATTTATGCTCCTCTATCCTCTGGGTTAGGAGAAACCACAAAACACTACATTCCTGCATTTTGAGGTAGAAGGAATCAATGTCCCGCGGCTTTTCCAAAGCATGAAAATGGTTAAGTTATTTAGATGGACTTGCAAATTTATATAGGGTGTAATTTTTAACAACATGTAGGTTTGATATTTCATCAATGATAGGGTTAATAATGGTGTCAAAATTATTGAGATGGGCAGGTTTCTTGGTGAATTTTACAGGATTATGATTTTGGTGAGGTAATTTTTCTTCTCAATAATGTATCAGCTCAAGAATGTCCTCATTGTTTTAAAATGTTGGTAAGAACCCATTATAATTAACATCCATTTAAAGTTATATGTATCTTTTGCCATTATCTTGATGTTATGATTGAATTTATTTGACATTTATGACATAAACATCAAGAGTGAATTTTGTTCTCTAGGAGGAATAAGTGGGGATATTTTGAACAATATCAGATGTGTTAATATTCAACTAGTTGAGAGCGTCGAATGATTGTATAATTTGGTATAAAATAATTGATATTTTTTTTCTAGAGGGTTGATGCCATCTATCAAGCTAGAAATATTTGGAACAATATTAGAATTTTTAAGAATAGGTTTATTTCCATTATAATGGATAAATGTTTTCTTCAAGATGAGGCATGATATTTGTTTAATAATCCAAATACCTTTTTCATAAAGGACTTAGATGGGGAATTGCTCGAATAGCCTGTTAATGATAGGCATTTGAAACATTTCTTCGATTGATTCCCCAAAATCTAGGTGAACTTCATCTTTACAGTGTATAGTTTGTTGGTTTGTTTTCTATTCTTCACGTTTTTTGTTCGTTTTGGCCCTTGGTGGCTTATTTTGCTGGTTTCTAGTTTCTTGGTGGGGGATAGTCCTAGTTTTTTGCTCTACGAGCTGACTCCTTTTCCCAATCGATATTTTGGCACTTGGTCTACCTTTGTTATTTTGGCACTCACCAGGAGTGCCCATCCTCGAGTCGGAGCCAATGTTGGTGCTCAGATTTGTCTCGCCCCATTTGCCATTATTTTTCCTCTATCTGTGTATCTAAAACATTTTGTCTCTATATATGGGTGTTTTGAAAGCTTCTACCTCCATTTGAATGCCTCAGGTTGTTTGTGAAATCCATTGTCATATCCCTCCTTGAAAATCTTCTCCAACTTTGCCTTGTTTTTTCTCTAATTTCTTCAAAATCCACGGGATTTTCCATTTTTCCTATCTTTCCTCGACCATGGAAGCTCGAGAATGGTTAATCTATATTTGTATACCTTTTAAAATCAAAAACCATGGTCGAAGAGATGCTCAGAACCATGTTTCACTTGTTTTTTGTTTCAAAACATTTTCATCCTTAGAGAAAAATTGGGTTCTGGGCGTGAATGGCAATTTTCTGTATTTTTTACAGTCTGACGAGTGTCTTTTTCCTGTCAAAGTTTTTCCCCAACATTCAATGGTCACGTGGCTTCTTTTGGTTGGTCAAGGGACGGTGGGAAAATGCTTTAACTTATCACTTTTCACCTTTTTGGCAAAAAGGCAAATTTGGTCCCGTCACCCTGCTCAAATCTGATTGGTTCTTTTGGTGCTTACATGGCTTCTTCTAATTGGATGGGGTGTGGTGGGTTTGTTTTTTCAACTTGATCTTTTTGGATACTTTGGAAAAAAGTTTGAACCCACCCTATAGCCCCACCAAGGCTTTGATTAAAGCAAATTTTAAAGTGGCAGGGAAAAAGTCTCACTTTTACCCCGCATGAGGACACGTGGCAAAGCTAATGATAGAGATGCGGGTCTTTGGAGGTAAGTTGAATGTTTTTCCATTTTTGGAAAAATGGGGTAAAATTATAAAATGGAAGCGTGCCCCTGAAAAATCATTTTGAAGCCTTAGGATTTTTGAAGTTGCGCCATAATGACATGTGGAGGTCTTTCCCAGGTCTTCTTTCCTTAGAATTTTTAGCAACTTTTTAAAGGGCCCGAGACACATGGCGAGCCCACGCTCATTCAAGATCTCAAATTTTGGGGATCATCTCAAGATGCGCCATTGTGACACGTAGCAATTTGAAAATTCAAAAGGCAGGGAAGTGGACCATTAGAGGCAACTTGGAATTTTTTCCTCTTGTCATCAAAAGGATTAAAATCTCAAAATGGCCCACAAGCGAGTCAAGAAGGTGGTCAAATTTTGTTTCAAGTCAAAGGGGCGAGGAGGCGAACCATTAGGGGTAACTTGGATTTTTTGCCCCCTGATATTCAAAAGATTAAAACATCAAAATGGCCTGCAAGCTTGATAAAGGAAAAGTCAAAGCTTGCTCCAGTCAACCATGAAGGTGCGGACTCTTAGGGGAAATTTGGAAAAATTTCCTTTTGGGAAAAAGGAGTTAAAAGTAAAAGGGGAAGCATGGTTCTAATGGGACCCACATTGGGACACGTGTTAGGCCCATTTTTCAAGGGCGGAGCTGTGGGGAAAATTTGGAAAATTTTCCCTTTTCCTGAAAAGAGGTGAAATGGTAGATTTTGGCTATGGTTCCTTTGGGGCCCACCTTAGGACACATCTCAGGCTCATTTATCAAAGGCAGAGGTGTGGAGCAAAATGTGAAAATTTTATATTTTTCCAAAAGTTATAAAAGCAAAAAAGGAACCCGCAGGCATGCTCTAAAATGGATCTCCCATGTGGACGGTCCAAATTCAAAGTTGAAATCAATGACACCTATGCATCTGTCTCTAATTTTTCCACCATTTTCACTCCATGGCTATTGGGGACGCGTTTTCTTTTGGTTTTTATCATCTCTTGGAGTCTCCTGCATGCCAAATGAAGACAAACATTAATCTGGCATTCCAATTTGGTGGGGAAGGTCTGTAAACATCTCTCACCATTAATATGCAATCTGACTGTCAGATTCTACCTGATTTTTATTTCCTTGGCATGCGAATGACCTGTTAATATCTAGGTTTGATAAGAAAAATCCAAGGATGTTTTCTACCATTAAAGTAAGATTTGACTTTTGGGCTCAATCTGATCTTCCATTTCTTCTCCTTGGGCATGCAAAGAACCAGATTGGACAGAATAGGGGCGGAAGTGGTTGGCGAATAGAAGGAAGAGTGATTTTCTAGAGTAAGGAGTTGAATGCGGGATATTTTCAAAGAGATCTGCCCCCTAGGCACCTGACAAATTTTTTTAGATTTGATTATGGGAATCACGATCATGATCATGGCAAGCACTGGTGGCACTTAATGTCTCTGGTTTTGGGGGGAAAAGGCACTGTTATAAAATGATATAAATAGGCATGATTTTTTCATAAAAAGAGTTGGGAGTTCGTGAACGTGGAATTATTAGGAGTCAGAAATTGATTTCCTAAGAAAAAAGCTTGATAGAGCCCGTCTTTCTGAGAAACTATCTGAAGAAGCCTATTTATCTCCTTTGTGTTACATTTGATCATGTCATGGTGGTTGTGAGTGTACATCCATTGAAAATCTCTGAGATACTTCGAGAAACTTTCCCCTACTAATGAATTTAACCAAAATTGAGTTAATCTGTGTTATTCATGGACAAAATTTGTGTTTTCTTCATTCCTAAATCTCTGCAATTAGTTTTTCTTGTTCTTGTTGCATTCTCACATTGAAATCTATGTGAATCACATAATATTTTATCCTTGTGATAGTTTGGTGGCATTTGCAATTTCATTTATCCTAAGAGCCTTCATTTTATGGTGAAATAAACAAATTTAAAATCACTGTGACTCCTAGCATGACTATAAGATTATTTGTTAGCCTTTGAGGGTATCTTAAGCATTATGAAACAGAGATTGATAATGTTCAGTTGAGTTTTCCAATTTGAGCCTTCATTTTGGATCCTTGAAGTTTGTGTGAAAAGTGTTGATCTGGGCCCCCATTGGAGCACATATTCTGGTTAAAGGAACACCTCAGCTACTTTGAAAGCATTCTACTGTTCAAGCTTTCCATTTTTTGTAAAATTTCTTGAAGATTTGGTATAATCAACTTTATCTTGCTTCACCTCCCACCAAAAATCCATCTAAAAACAACAAATCCTACCCATACTACCCATGTTTGTGATGTGTGTATACAAATGCACAAGTTATACCACCAAAACATGCAGAAATAATCAGGATTCCAAATGTCTTTAGTAGCCTTAACCTTGCCTAGAGAATATCTCCACTATCTAGAGTGACAACTCGTGAGAGTTAGATTTTGTTGCATTAGTCATATTTTCTTCAAGGTCTCCTTCACAACTTCATTAGGAAGGATATCTCCATCTCCTCCATAAACAACAAGCTACAAAAGGGTTCTCTTACCTTGGTTGAAAGGAACAACCTAAAATAGTGAGGATAGATCAAATCCTCTTAAGGTGCTACCCACTCCTTTTCAAATCCTGAGTTCTAAAATGTCAGATAGACTGCTTCCCCGGCTATAAAATGACATACACACTTATGTATCTACCTCTGAGCATCTTGTTAAGTTCATGACGTTGCTTGGCATTTGAAGGAGATTAAATTGGGTTACCAACAGGCCCCATACTCCAACCGCTCTGTGCATCAAATCTTTGTGGAGGTCTGTAAGGTAGGAGGGACCACTGTTGTTTCCACTGCTATGGTCTAAAAGATGACTATGATGAGCCCTATCCACCATGAGGAGGAGGAGCTGACCCCCTCGATCTGTTGTCCTACATTTGGTGGATACGGCTCCGGAATCAGTCTCTGGCCTACTAGGTCTTCCCCTGAGTCTCCTATTATATATAGTCCTTCTCAATGGCCTCAGTTAATGTATGTGGGAAATGGATCCGAACCGCACCTCCAATGTCTAGATTCAGGCCCTGGATGAACTTGTGTATCCACACCTACTCATCCTGCATGTACTCAACATACTAGAGTAGGTCTAGAAATCTACTCTCATACTCAGCTACTGTAAGAGATGCATGTCAAAGGTCATGAAACTCATAGATCCTTCCCTATATGAACCTCCGCAACAAACATCTACTCCTAAACCACTCCTCAAAGAGCTCCTAGGTAAGTGTCTCAGAATCAACATGGATTTTTGGCTCCTCTGTCCTTCACCATACACCTACTCCATCCCTCAGTAGATGGATCACAACATGAGCTTTCATGTTTCTAGAATAAGGGCAGAGCTTGAAGCATCCATTCAAGCTCACCAACAAGGATTCTACATAAAAACCACCTATGTCACCCAAATCGTGTGATGGCCGAAGCTTCAAGATCTCCCTGATTTGATCTGTAATTATAGTTTGATGGCCCCTAATCCTCTCTGCATGCTCAAATCTAATCCTAGGGCTCTGAGACCTATCTTTGTGTCCTAAAACTCGGTCTCCCTGTCCCCTATGTGGTGACTCTTCTCTGACTGAATCCACATGGGAGTTCTCTCCTCTATGCTCCTCACTATGTTGAGGAGATGCACGAGCCTCAATGGATGTCACCCTATCATGTCTGACTGAATGTGCTCCTACAGTCCCTCCGCGTAGAGCAGCATTAACATCCTGAAGTGTCTGTAAAATTTGTGGTAGGATAGTTGATACAACATGATATGGTGGTGATAAGTCTATGTCTATGTGAAAAGACCACTCATCTTGTCTACGCCTCCTGCATAGACGAAGGCAAGAGTTAGTTCATTATTCTAGGTTTTATTTAGTTTTCCATGTTCATTAAATATGCAGTTTCAAACAAAGTTGTTGTCTAGATTTAAAAGTGTGCTAGGGTTAATATTGTACTTGGTTTAAATTTCGTGTCTCAAGTTTTCTAGTGTGCCCAAGGGTCCAAGATTTGAACCCATGAATCTGATACCAAGTGTAACACCCATCTAAAACTCCCACTCGAAACCCAATAACAACCTAGGTTAGTTAGAAAAAATACGGATTTTTTTTTTTCTTGTTCAAGGTGAGACTACAAACATGCCTCGAAGTAGCAGTTGTCTCAAGAAATATATCAAGGAAAATCATGTTAAGAAGATAAATTTTTTCCTTAGAACAAAATATAAAAGACCACATTACATTTAGTGAGTATAATTAACCAAATATAGTTTAAATTTCCTTTAGGTACTAATAAATAATTTGGTCAAGTAAACCTCTAGGTTAACTATTTCTTAATTAAACTAAAATAGTTACAGGGGCCCAAATAATAAAAACTAGGCTCTCATTACAAGGGTTTAGGAAAAAAATTCCCTTGCCCAATAATGTAACCCCAGAAAGGTCAACTCATGCTTTGGAAAAAAAAACACATTGAAATCTAGAAAGGTAAACCTCCACTTATCCACTCCTATAATGGCTTAAAATATTCAAACTGATTTTTCTCATATTTCCCACACTCAAAAATCCTAAACACCATTTCATTAGATAGGAAATTTCTTCCCCTTTCCAGAGATATAAGGAAGTCCTTCTAATTCCCTATAAAACTCAAGTTATGGGCCGACGGGCCTTGGGAGGAAAATTTTCCCCAAAGGCAAGCCCGCGGGCCAAGGGGAGAAATTTTTTCCCCAAGGGCGTTCGGGTCGGCGGGGGTTGCGGAGGAAAGTTGGATTCTTGGTGCTTAGGGAAAAAAGTGAACTTTACCCCCGTGCACCTGCGAGTCTGTGGTGGGACTCTGCGCCAGAAAATGAAATTATACCTCATGCCATAAGAGACACGTGGCATGTTCTAAGCCAACGCAGGGAAGCGGGTTAGCGGGGACAAACAAGCATTTTTTTCTTACAGATTAAGAAGGAAAATTGGGTTAAAACGTACCTGCACCTTTAACAGTGCCTCATGATGCCATGTGTTAGATGTTCATTGGATGTGGATCAGCGGGTCAGTGGGGAGAATTGCAAAAAGTTGACTTTTGAAGCATAAAGCTTCTGGACACTCTGCGCCTCTGCTTACGTGTCATGGAAACACATGTCATTCAGCCATTGGTTGCGGGTCTGCGGGGAAAATTTGGGAATTTTTTCCAAATTTTCTTTTTAAGCGCTAAGGCAAAAAAAAAGAGTTGCACCTTCGCCAACGCCTTTGTAATCCACGTGTCAGTCAATGATTGGTTGTGGGGATGCGGGGCTGCGGAGAAAAAAAATTCCAAAAGAACTTTTTGGTTTCAGAAAATTTTTGTCTTGAGGAAAGAAGGTTCGGGCTAGTGGGGAGGCGGGGAATTTCATGATTTTTATGCCCTTTAGGCCAAAAGCAAAAAAAACAAGTTTTAACCCGCGGGTCCATCGATGGAATAGAGATCAATTGCAAAAATGTTTGAATGAATTATTCAATGACGAGAAGAAGAATAAATACAAATTGTTGACGGTTACATCCAACCGAATACCCACCAACATATATGCAAAACTGTGCATATACCTATGTGGAGGAAAAAATGATCAAGGCATAACCGACAATGGATTAATTTTTTCTAACATTACCCCCTTAATACATTGTTTGTACAAACATAAATTTCATGATACTGGATGTCCCCAGAACACCGTAAAGAGGGTCTTCACATGAGCATGTGCCTACATGGTCTCGATACACATGGTTTTACTAAGGTTGACCATGAAACCTAGAGGGATAGCAACACTTTCTGACTATTCACCTCAGTGGTTTTACAGGATTACCACGAACCAAGACGATGATACCTCGGTGGTTTTACAGATTTACCATGAATCAAGAGGATTTTACCTCGGTGGTTTTACAAGTTTACCACGAACCTAGTGTGAGTACCATGCGCTGCTTTCAGTGCTTTTCTACTCCCAATGACACTCTTCAGTTTGGAGGTCCCGAACAGGAAACTATGCACCATCTGCACTTTATTGAACAACCAAACAACATAGGAAAACAACAAACAATATTGACAAATATTCCACATTCACTTCTAAGAATCATAGCAATCATATTCTTAGTTATAGCCACTGATGTCAATTTTCGTTTAGCTAATCTTCAACAACAAAGGAAACAAATCACTGCCACTGGATGTTTCGATTTTTCGTTTAGCTAATCTTCAACAACAAAGGAAACAAATCACTGCCACTTGGATGTTTCCCTTGACTAAGTCATTTTCGCCCATAATGTTCATCAAGAAACATGCTATCGACTGAATCTCGCCACTTAGACCTTGTTGCACATGGTTCATGTTGCAAGTGAACGTATTCACAAGCGAACCATCTTCTTTTCGAAGCATGGAACTCAGAGGATCAATTCAAAATGAAGAACCATTGGCAAACAACTATGCTCCAGAGTAATCCATTTTCAGCATCCGATCACAAAACAACAGAACACGGAACAAAACAGAAACTGAAATAAACACAAACCAAAAAATTGAGGAATTGGTCCTCAATACCTTATTCGCCACAATATCTGTCAGCGGCCTCGTCGCTTGTGGCTTGCAAGAGGTTGCTAGATTTCCTCCAGCCTCTGTTGTTGCTACTTTGTTAGCAGATATAGCTTTGAGGCTCATTATGATTTAAACAATCTCCACTTGTCTCCTGATCATTTGTATGTCAACTGTTGGATGATGCTATGCTAGTCACAAGTCGTTGGGAAGTCTTGTTTTCCTCCTCTTCGTACTCTAAGGTGTCAAACAATAGAAGTATCCAATGCCCAGGTTCTTCAAAATAGTTATGAGTGAATTGCTCGAACAAATTTCTTCTCTTATTGTAAATGATATCCAAAGCACCAAATGCAAGAGCAAGTCATCTCACATAATCTTGAGATCTACTTATGAATCCATGTATGCAAATCTCGCCACTATTTCCGGGTTGTTGGACCATGCCAAGGAATATGGGGAAAGCCTTACCACTACTGTAGTATTATTGATTTCTAAGTTGCTCGGTTTGTCAAATAAAGGAACCTTGTCACTCAAGTTGCTCCTTGAACCAAGTCTAAATGGTGTCATCAACATTTTTATTATTATTTGTAGGGATTAGGATTCAAGATATGGAATAGAATGGAAATGTACGGCTAGTCTCCAAATCAAGATAAATATCACAAAATAACAGCTCAAGAAATGAGATAGCTCTTTAAACTCCAGATCACCATGCAAGAAAATAATTCTCGATTTGGTTGCTCGTGCGTATGAAATGGAGGCATTCAATGCACAGGTTTTCACCTATTCTGGCTACCACTTCCTTTTTTTTAATAGAAACTTCAGTGGCTTTAAAACTCTTTATTTGTTTATCGAAGGAAATCCTTTCAATAAATAAACTCTTATGATCTCTTGTGCTAGAATGATGGTGAGAAGAGTAGTTTTTTAGGAAAGAGCAGTATTCACGTTCACGTTATAGTGTTTGGAAAAGTGGAGAGATCATGAGTGTGGGTTGGATTTCTCGCAACACATCTTTCATGGAGATATAAAATATATCCTATCCACACCAACTTCTATGCAAGTTACAGAAAGAAAAGGAATCTCTACACATGAAAGAGAAGACAATATGGCTCCACACGGTGTTGAAATAGCCCTCCCTATAGTGCCAAGATTTCTGCTCTGATACCAATGATGGAACATAGATCAATTGCAGAAATGTTTGAATGAATTATTCAATGATGAGGAGAAGAAAAAATACAAATTGTTGACGGTTACAGCTAACCGAATACCCCACCAACATGCATGCAAAACTGTGCATATACCTACGTGGAGGGAAAAATGATCAAGGCATAACCAACAATGGATTAATTTTTCTCATCCACCTGTGAATATTTTAATAATTTAAATTTGATAGATTATTTTTTAGCCTGAAATGAAGTAAAAACTTCAGAAGGCCATAACTTTGGATTGGGAACTCAGTTTTTGGTAAATTTGGAATTTTCGGGAAAGATCTCAAAGTTCTATTTACACAAGAAAACTTAATATTTTAATTTTAAGGAACTTTGAATGGTCTTTTTAAAAAAGAAAATGTTCTGCAAGCTTTTAAAAGATGAACTGAATGTTTTAACTTTCAAAATTTGTTCAAATCCGCCATTCTCTCTCCTTCAATATGTCAAAAAGACATAGAGGTCTATGCTTGGGAAAATTTAGGATGACTTGCATGGGTTAAATGATTGATCGATTGTTTATTTAAAATTACAAAATCTGAAAGAAAAACAACTATAAATTTGACAATGCCCGATTTTGAAGGATATTTATTTATTATTTTTTTTTATAAAATTTTCTTAAGTACTTCATTTTTTTAGAACCATTTTGATCTTCCTTAGATTGTATTAGTGTTTCAAATTTTTTTCATAGTTTTACAAGGTTTTTCTGCATCTTTTACAAAATTTTTTTGCAAAGTTTACCGTGAAAATAAAAATGAATTTTATTCATAAATTTTTTTAGAGATTAATCTATTTCTTTTCCCATACTATAAAAAAATTGAGCTCATTACATGCTAGTCTTAGATAGTTATCTTTCCTTCAATCAAAATGTAGAAACAAGAATATATCTTCTATTTTTCAAATTAGGCATTTCAACAAACAGAGTAATGTATTTTCTTCAGAAATTCTTCAACATTTTTGCACACAGATTTTAAATAGCAGTAACTCCATTTGTGGAAAAGAATACAACTTCTATTTATATTGATCAAATATAACTTTACAAATTAGAACTCTTTCTCTTTTCCTATCATTCAAATACACTTTCACGTTTCTTTGCACAGTACAAATTTCAGTGCATATCTCTTTCTCATTTAAACATAGGATTTCATTTCCAAAATAGAATAACTATCCAATACAAATAATATTACAAGTCATCCACTTCAAAGTGGGAAAATGTTACAATAATAATTAATCTCAACAAGAACTTTCAAACTTGTCATTTTCCCTTGCTCCATTACAACCACATGAAGATCTTCCAAGTTCTAGTTTGATCATAACAAAGTTAGGGGAAAGGCAATGCTCTCCACCCAACCAAGACATCCAATAAAAGGAGAATCCATCCTTCTTCATTGGCCCTCGAGCCCCAACCACAATGCAATAAGAAATGTGTTTCAACTCATGGCAACAATAGAATTCCACAACATACATTCAATTCCACATTTAAAACACAGACCAAAACAAGACTGCAGTTTGCAACCATAGATAAAAGACAAAAAACAACACTCAGGCTTCCTCATGAAAGCCAAAGGAGCAAGAACTATGGGAGATGTTACTTATGCCTCCCAAAGGGGGAAATGGGTACCACCACATGATTACAAACAACCAAAAATATAGTATATCAAAACCTTGACATCCCCCTTATGCCTCCCCCTTGTACCCCTTATTCCTCCCATTTACGTATGCCTCCTCAACCTCTTATGGCACCCCATAATTAGTAAAGAAATGCAAGCTATTTATTTTTTTAAGGTGGAACCCAAATCCTAACTCCCTCCACAACTTATACCTCCCCATAACACTTATGTCTCCCCACAAGAATCCCCATAGTCTTCTCCTACACCATTCCTAGACCATCTTCCCAACCAGCTAACAAATAAAACAACACATTTAAACATTCAACCATTCACATAATCATAAAAATGAAAGAAGTGAATTTTCAGAGCCAAGCTCCTACCTCTCCATAATCGAGTTTGTTCCAAGGTTGCAAAACAACAAGTTTTCCAATGCAAAACAGTTCAAGAGATCAACAATCTACAAGCATACAATAATATCCAATCTTCTCCAAAAGTAAATACTCCAACAATAAAAGAAGTCGCTCAAAATGAAGTATCCAAAAGTGGTGCAACCCAAAACAAGCCAAAGAAATTTAAATTTATAGAAGAGGGAGGAGAAGAGGATGAGGTGAATCCATGTGGGATGCCACTTCACAACTCCTCAATTCCAACACCAAATTCAACTTCATTCTCCAATTCATAATAAATAGGTGGTTGAATAATATGACAGATTACTCACACACTCAAATCAAGCCCACACCCCATAAGGACTGAAATTAAAACATGTAAGAAAAGTGCAATTAAAACATTCAACTTGACTTACAAAAATGCATATTGAAAGTCTAAATTTAAGAGGTGTGTGACAAGTCTAACTCATCCCACAAGCCTCCAAAATCAGCCTCCAAGGACAATTTCGAATTTCAAAAGAAGGTGGAGTGTTTCATACTCTAAAATTTACTTACATATCTCTAACCCATCCCTTACACATTACTTACACATATATTACAACATTTTAATTTTAGGCCAAAAACTTTAATAATTACTTTCTTATGACCCAATTTGATTAATCAATTTTAACAATATGATTAATCACATTATTTACCATAATTTAATTCAATAATGAAAAGGGAAAGCACATCACTTATAAAACACATACAACATTAAAAAAGGATCAAATAAAAGAAAACATAAATTCCTTGGTCACATTCGAAGGGGACCCCCCATGGGAATCCCTAACAACAATCAAACACACACAAACAATTACAAGTTGCCATTGTGACCTTATTGAATTCATATAGAATTTTAATGTGGTTGGTCTCCAACCCCCTGATGTTTGTTTTGATATTTTAACCTGCAAAACACAAATACCTCCTTCGGCCTCGTGGCCATATCACAACATCCAAATAAATATAAATAAAATTTCATGATCATCAATATATACATGAATCACAACAATCAACAATATCATTTACAATACATGAATCACAACAATCATCAAGACAATCAACAATATCATTTACAATTTCATCAACAACTATATCATCATAAATTTTAATTCAATTTTCTCGGTCTACTCAATATATTCAAATATCACATGTCCTGACCACATCCATAAATATATATAACCATGTCCAATATCATGTTAACATCTATATAAAATGTCTCTAACAATCATCATGCATCATATGCGAATTAGAGTCGGTAATAGTCCATGCTCTAACATCTAATCATCATACTAAATCAAAAGTCACAATAATGTCCATAATATAGTCAATAGTGTCATAATCAATATCAAAATACGTTTAAGGGAAGTGGGCACTATATCAATCTTCACATAACATTAAACTTTAAGATATTATCAGAATTAGTTTTCTTCGTGTGGTCGTATTGCACCGACTAGTTCCTTTGTTAAGAGACATGTGTCATTATTGAATTTCTAGCCTACGTACCCTTCAAGCTTCGGTGTTGTTTTGCATCGAGGATGATTGTATTTAAAGGGGAGGGAAATGTAATTCCTTCTTTAAATATTAATAAAAGGGAATGATTTATTTTTAAAGGGGAGTGTGAACTAACAGGGGAGACGTTTCAGTGCGCAGCAAGTGGAGAGGCACATGCCCACATATTTTAAAACCTGTCATTTCCCTTTCACAGTAATTCAAGCACCTTATTCAGGCCTATAGATGTGAGTGAAATTTAATGAAGGATGTCAGTGGATGAGTAAGTGGGTTTGGCAGAATGTTTTAAAATAATATTAATAAAAAAAAATTGAAATTTTGATGGAATGTGTGCTGACAGTGGGGTTGGTAGGGTGCGTGGGATTGGATACAATATAGAGTAAGTGACCCCTTCCCCCAAAGTGAAAGCACGTGGGCTCACTCCCAACCCACAGACATGTCATGTTCCTTGCTCAACTATTCAAACACTTTAATTTTTTATCTCCAACTATCAACCACCTCCGAGTCTATGCACCAAAGTTGAGGGTTTTGTCAGATGTGTTAGTTGGAAGTGATCTGGTAGATGGATAAGAAATAATGTGGAAGCATGGACATGCACACGAACTATTATCCAAAATGCCTAAAAGAAACATGTCTCGTGGACTGTAATCTCCTCTCAGCTTGCGCCATAAAATGGGAAGCTCTAGAATAGGTTGTAGGTTCCCTAGTAGATATGGACGCAAACAAAAAAAATGTTCTTTGGTGAATAACATGGACTAAAGGATATACAAAAAATGATTTTGTTTAAAAGTCTTAGAATCTCTCAAGAAAATATGACGGGAAGGTGCAAATCTATATTTCTACAACTTTTGTGAGAACCTTCCCAGCCTACGCCAAAATGAGGACTTTCTCTTATGTTTTGTTGTAATTTCTCCAGCAAATATATATGCAATTGTGGAAGTATGCATTTGGCATGAGAAATGTTTGACTGAATGACTGAAATAAATGGGGCATCATAGAATGCAATGATAGAAGGTTTTGCACAAAATGGGTTTGTTGAAAAGGCTATAGAAACTTCTGAGCAAATGTAACTAGAATATTTAAAGCTAAATTCAATAACCTCTACTAGCGTTTACAATTCTATGCCAAATGTGAGATGTGAAACAGAGTATGGACATCCATCAAAGTATATGACATAGAGTAATTTTGTTAGATGGAAAGTATAAACGAACTTCACATATTTTCCAATGCTCCTACTTGACCTGCAGTTTGCCACTGAGCTTCATCCACTCATACATGAATAAGAATGATTTGTTTCAAAATACAACTTGATTTTTCCCTACTTTTTTTTCCAGTGGATTCACAAAGATCTTGCGCAGTGGAGGGTGTCTAGAATAAGATAAAACAACATCAAGGCTGCCAAAGAATTTGTTGCCTTTTGGGTGAGCATTATGGGTGGTCTACTGTATGTGGATCTCTACTATGCATACATGCAAAGAAGAATGATGTTTATAATTTGGGGATTATTTAAGCTCTTGGGACATTATCCTGGCTTGGTGCCTGATATGGACCTAATGTTTGATTATATGGATAGGCCTAGGATTGAAAGATCAAAATACAGACTATCCAACCTATCACCACCTCCTTTTTTTGATACTGCAGCAAAAGAGATCATATTGACATTCCTTTTTCAAGTTTGGTCCTTCTGGGGATGGATTACAGAAGATATACGAGGTGGGCTTTATGAAAAGGCTTGAAACCCTTCTAGCAACTTCAATTGGTTCTTTGAACACCAAAACCATGTGGATTACATATTACCCGCTTTTCTCGTCATTTACAAGTGTGGTTCATCTCCCCTCATCTCTCATAATTTATATCATTTAGTTTTCTTTTGCAATAGATTAAAATTTTAAACAAAAGGTATTTTGTACATTTGATTGTATTAAATAAACTAGTTTTAAAACAATAAAATGTTATAATGAAACTTACAGGACCTATTTTTCCTTGGTAAACGACGAACTTAAACCCTCACTTCAAGATGATCTAGAAATTTCCAAACCAAACTAGATAGCTACAATGCCTATTTTGTTGATGAGTTGAAGTTGAATTTTCGATAAATATGTCGAATATCTCTTGGTTTAAATAAATAAATTACGACTTCCAGTGACTCGCAAAGTAACCTTCATAACTTTGGAAGGGGGAGATTAAGCTTCCTTCATGTACCTTGTTATGTGAGGTCTCACTATCAATCTTTGGATCGATCCCGAATGAAAATTTGTAACCTTTTTGACACCCTTATAGGAGCACCGTTACACCGTTTTCCAGTTGTAGGAACCTACTAAGTCTAAAAAGTTGGCTTTCATTTTGAACTGCCATTGGAGTTCATGGATAGTGAAATGCTTATCTGTCTTCGCAAACCTTATAGTATTTTTACTAAGACAATTTCCTCAAACTTTCAGTCCTGAGGAAAAAAAACTTTTCTCAAGGATGGTTTGGCAAAAGCCATTTTTGTAGGATCCTCTGGTCGTAGTTTGACTAGGTCAAATTCAGGCTAATTACAACTGGAGGCTTCTATAAAGCATATCGCCATGTTTGAAAAATATTTTCTAGTTCTGAGTTTCGTCGACTCCGATGAATTATCCATATATGGGGGAAATTGTAGGAATTTTATCATGACGTGTACATCCATCAAAATTTAGTTTTAGATGTGGTTTCCTGTGCCCTGGGGCTAACTTTTAATCATCTACAACTAGGCCAATTACAACTGATGGCCCCAGAAAACTAGCCCCCAATCGTAAACCATTCGCTAGTTCCAAATTCTGTCAATTCCCATGAACTATTGGTATATAAGTGGGCATGTATAAATTTAACTATGGTGTGTTTGCTCATTGGTAGACAACATTTGAAAGTGGTTTCTTAGCCTCCGAGCGTTAATTGAACGTTTTGCGGCTAGCATGGAAAATGTAAGAAGGAGGTTATATGACCCATGTCGAGTTTGTCTAATCCACCATGGAAAATTGATGACACTTGTAAAATAACTATTTAGAAACTCTATCTTGTGGCTAACTTGTGTGAAATTTGACTTTTGAGGAAAATAGTGTTTCTCTCTCTTTCCTATCTCTTTCATCTCTCCTTAGTTGTGAAATGAAGTGAAATGAAATGAAATGAACACATGTTTCTAAGCCTTTTCTTGCGAATGAAAATGATTATTATTATTATATGTAAATGGGAAATTAAAGACATTAATTATTTTAGATTAGGGTGGATTCCATGCCAGCGATTTATCACTTGATTTCTTGCTCACATGGTTTTGTAGGATGCAAGAAATGATGGCGAAAAGACGATTTGTAATTCATTATTTATTATTAAAATTTATATAAGTCATTGTACAATGAATATATGTATAATGTAGTTTCATGTTACAGAAAAGTTTATAATTGGAATTTGCTAATATGTATGAGATGCTAGTTTTAGGGATATCTTAGGAAATGTGCATTTAATCATAGGTTCAATTTGATTCATAGTTACGTATGGTAAAAATGTTTGATATATATATGGTAAATTATTTTAAAGTTAATATCTTGTAGTGCATTTTCGGTGTTCAATAAAAAAATTAATTAATTAGTGCATTGTATTATTACCTTGTAAATGCAATAAAGATATTTAATTGAAACATTCAACCCTAGTATAAAGATTCGTCGCATAAAATTTATTCATGTGTTATCCCTCTTACCATAGAATAAATTGAAACCGTAGAATTAACTAAAACTTTGCACTCTATCGAACCTTCTAGTTTAGATAAATAAAAGCCCTAGTTTAATTTTACCGTCACAGTCATTATCTTTAGTGATATTGTCGTGAACCCATCTTTTAGGAACGACATGGTTCAACTTTATCTGGAGTATGTGGTTTCCTTCTAGGTTTGGTAACCACAAGGAGAATGTCTTCTCTTTAGGTACGACACCATGTTGAGTGGTAAAGACCACCTTAGAAGTCACCTTAAGAGTCCTCGTTAGAATCAACGACTTTACTATGTAACCTTACCATTTATGGATTAAGTAAAACTATTAATCCCTGAGTCTCCTAGTGGACTAATAAGGATTAAAAATTTAGATCTAGAATTTTTGCTTTTCATCAAATGAATTCCTTGTGGGACCCCCGAGACAACACAAATGGAGGGAATAAAATAGTTGTTCTATGGACTTAAACTCCTTTAATAAACTATTTAGTTCCTCTCATCTAAATGTGTTTGATCTTGGGTTACTAACAACATAACACCTTGGTATTTCATAAAGGTTGTTTAGCATAAATATGTCCTCTCACCTTAAACTCATATATAGTTGAGGCGTAGATCCTTAGGTGCAATTGAAATCAAAATAAACCTCAGTTAATTAGGATCTTAACTTGGGGTTCGTGTGTAGTTATAGTGCTTCCAATCTTTTATTTATTCAAGATGTTATACAAGTACTTTCGTAACTCTTTATGTCTAAAGGTTAATGCAAAAAAAGAGACCTAAGAAACAATGTAAATGAAATGCTAAACAAGAGTATATGTAATAATGGTTTAGGAACAAATTTTCTCAGTTGAAAGTCCTTGTGGTTAATTTAAGCATTGATTTTTGTTAATAATGGTTACAATTTGTTATTGGTGGGACGAGGCATTTACGTCAATATAGAGTCCACTAAAAATAAAATAAAATAAAATAATGTCATGTGAGTGCTTAATTGAATCAAACTAAATTTGGAACTAAAACAACCATAGTACGAGAACAAATTTTGCTTCTAATGGAAGGAAGATGTATAGGAAAGGGAAACTTGAACCTTCACCTCCTTTGATGTCGTATTATTTCTCCCTCGACAACTTATAGTTTGTCCCCTTGCATAATGAGGGTAGAATTAAATTTCAATTAAAAATATTTTGATAAATAAACCTTTATCATAATAGAGCGAGAGAATTAGGAACTTTATATGCATTTTGAAATATGGAATATGATTATGTAAGTTATGGAGATTGTCATAAGTGATAAAAATCAAATTTAAATGTTTGAACATGTAAGTTGAATGTGGAATGAACTTATGAATATGTAGGTGGAAAAGGGAGAAAAACTTATCCTTACATAGTAATGTTATTGCAATGTTAATCGTAACGGATATGTAATCATGGTAATGATGTGTTGTGGGTTTACAAATCCTTATGTCCCGTTTCTTGTGGTTGGGATTACTACTTTCATTCGTTCATTAGTGGAAAGTGTGGCATTGATATGTATATAGTGTTGTCATGTGTCTATGTGATTTGATGACTTGTGTAAGTGTCGTATGCATTATTGAGTTCCTTTACTTGTAACCCTTGCGGTGTTGTGTAAGTGAGCAATGTAAGTCAAAATTTTTTATCCTGGTATTATTATTATTGTATTTGGGTGTGTAAAATGTGGGCGTTACACACATCATCTGGTCCTCAGAGCGGAGGTCACCATGGTCTTGAAACCTCTGGGGCCAGATTGGAGTTGTGATGAATCTGCATGGTTGGTGGTAATGACCACCCTCTGGACAGAGTCAATGTGATACCCAAACCCAAACCCCTAATTGTGATATTAATGAACGCACATGTTGTAAAAGTAGTGCAACTTAGTTTCTCTATTTTCTCCATTAAAACAAAAAAATATGTGCTTGTGATGAGAGTATTCTCTCTCACTTTTCGTAGGCCTATTGGGTGGGTGAAAATTTCAAGGTGTGATGTACAAGCCTTAACTTGTCCCAAAAGTCTCCAAAATGACCCTAGAAAGTCAAAATCCGAAATTCACTTGTGAGATTAAAGTTTCACAGACACCCCCAGATCAACCTACCCCTCCATTTCAAGTCCAGTATTTTCACATCTAATTGTTTATCTACTGACATGTCATCCAAAACCCCCTAGGTGATTGTCAGGAAAAGAATAAATCATTCAGAGTGCCTTTGGAGCTGTATTTAACTCAAGGTAGGAGTGCTCAAGCAAGCTAATAGAAAGGTGACTTTCATCATCCTTTCTAAGCCACAATGTAGTAACAACTTGAGCAATGTCAACAAACCAAGGTCAAAAACTTACCCAAGGTCACATTATGGAGGTGTACCTCCTCAATGAGGGACCTCCAGGAACAATTAAACAAGGAACTGATTTAGGAAGATTCTGGGAAGTTTCATGAGGTTGCCATGGAGACCAATTGTCAATACCAAAAATGGGTTCCTTTTTTGGTCTCCGATCCCCCAGGAGCTTACACTGCTAAAAAGTACCTGATCTTTAAGGAGTGATTCAGGGAGCCTCAGAATGAGCCTAATGAGACATCTTAATGATATCATTGGAAAGAAATTTTAGTCCCCTGCATGTATGGAGAACAATAGATCATCTTCAAGCACCTATGCATTTTTCAGGCCAACTCATTCTTTCCATGCATGTAATTCACCAATTGTTCAAACTTAGGACATAATAGGATTCTACCATTGCCATCAATTTTGTCCTAAGAGGGCAAAACATTGACAATCAGGTTTTTTTGAAAGTGATCCAGAAATCACGTTCAATGTGTTTTTCGACACGTAGTATTAGTTAGAACATTGAATGTTGATATATGAAGCAAACTTATGAAAAATTTACCGCAATAGTCAGTTTATGTCACAAGTTGCAAACTACGATGCTGTACTCCTCCTTGATGTAATGATTGAATCCAGTGTATCAATGTAATCTATCAGGTGGAAAATATTTGTTTTTTTATAAAGGCCTAGAGATCCAATAAAGTGTGTTATAGAGACATAACAATATGAAAATAGTACACTGTGTTTTTCAGTCAATATGAAACAAGGAAAAACCATTTTCCACACGGTGCAGACCATCAATACTTATTCCTCCTTAAATTCCCATCATGATGGTCCACAATACATACCATATCAAGTCGAAATAATAATCAAGAAAACAATAGTAATCATGATGTCTTAGCACATCTTATTAGCATGCTTCCTCCCAATTCGACAAGGTTTAAGATTAACGATCACTTCGAAATTGAACTCCCCATAGTTCGCTCCAGTGTCTCGAAAATGAGTAGCCCATTTACGACACCTTATAGTAAACAAAAACGTGGTCAATAAATCTTCCACAATATTCAACTTTTTCCCCTTTATGTTGGCTAAGAGCCTTATCTGTCTTACAATAAACTAGCATAAAATAAAACACATGCTTGATATTTTTTATGACCATTCAGAAACTCACTAGTTGTTGAAGGCTAGACCACTTCTATTGGCTTCGTAGGCTATGGGAATTGTTTAGAGTGTGGCAAAAATATTGTTAAAGTAATGGTTACCAATTCAAAATGAAATAAAGATGGGTTTAAACACGAAGTTGCTAAGATCAATGGTTTCCATAACTAAATAATACCCGATATTAGTCTTTACAGAGGACTAGGTAGTTGTGGCAACCGAAGTAAAACTGATAAAATGTAAAATGTCTAAAGTAAACATTACCAATTTAAATAATAAATCTAAAAATAAAATCTTTTTTAAATACATATTAGTCTGATATTATTTTGCACCCAAAGTTCAACATCCTCTAAATTTGGAAATTGTGTAGTGTAAAATAACCAAGGCTAAGCCTATAGATCGAATTCACTGAACTAATTAACCAAAATACCCTTTACAAACAAAACAAAGGAAACAAAAAACGGCAACTATGCACAACACCACGTTGATCAGATTCCTACATTGTGGGATTTTTCGGATTCGGCGTCCAGATGTGGAATCCACGAAATACGTAGTTACCCAAAATCCCAATGCTATGAACAAAAAATTGGCCGTAGCAACCGTTGGTTGGATTGCAATCAAGACCAAACTCAAAAGGAGGTTGTCGTAAGGCCCGTAACTATTTTTTACAAAGCTACGTTCTGCAGCGATGTAATATTTATGGGGTAATATGACGAGGATTGTGGCCGTTACAAATGTGATGCATGTAAAGATTATAGATACTCCGAGCCAGATTTGTGTATTTATATTCAATATCGAGATACCAGGAAAGTAAATGGGCGTTCCACGTTCAATTACCACCCATTCAATTACCACCATCAGGGAGGCACAAAAGGCAAGACTGTTCGATACTAAAAACACTCGAAATAGTTTATTCTGTCCCAACTTGGCTGCTCCGTATAGTTCATGGTTTGGGTCGCTCTCAATACCTCCTGGAATTTGAAAGACAGCTGCGAAGGTGACGGTGGCAATGAGGGATGCCACCAGTGTGTCTATATCCCTTCTTTGACGGTAGTCTGCCCCTCCTCTTTTACATTCTTTTAAGTCCTCGCAATTCGAATTGGAAAGAGTCATATAACTCTCGATAGCTCCGGCATCTTGGAGAATCTGTACAATCCTGATAGAGTTAGGCTTCTGATTTTGTGCTGCGGCTATATCAAGTGCGGTTAGACCTTCGTTGTTTACAACATTTACTTTTACACCGGGAATAGACACCAGATACCGCATGAGCTGCCACAAAAACAAATATTTAATAAACATGTTAAACATACGTACGCCCTTTCTAACCATCTAAATATTTCTTGCCATAAACAAGCGTTTTGAGTGGGTGTATAACTTATTTAAATTCTTCTCGTTGGATAAAGTCTTCATCCTTGGTTCGCATTCGCGCCCTTGAAAATCGTTATTGGTGGTTCTCATCTCAAAGGCTTCGAGGAGGGAAACCCGAAAAAAACGAGTTATATAGAAATACAATTTAAGAAAATAATTGAAAGCATGTTATCAATGTTGGAAGATAAGTTTCACATCCACTATAAATAAATAGTTGTAGTGTAGTTGGTTAGAAATAGTCAGTGTTAGTATAATTAGTATTTTCAGTTCAGTTTTGTTGTAGCATACAATCTCCTTGTATATTTTGAATTTTTTGATTTATCATCTTTTTGTAATATTTTATATTAAGAAAAATAGTATTGTTGATTTTGGATTGTGAGAAATAAAAATTGTTATTATTATTTTTGGATAAAGATGTAGTTTTATTCTATTTTTATACAATTTTAAAAATTTATTGAAAGCATCTAGTTATCCTCTCTCACTAATTAAAACTTTTGATTAAATTATTCCCTGATGGAGGAGGTCCAAAGGGACAAGTAGTGTATTACAAGGAAAAATTGTGCCCTCCCCCCCATTAGTGGGGATGTTGTTCACTCTTATGACCTTGACGACACTTGTTAAAGCTCCTTTGACCAGTATATGACCTACTCTCCCAACTACTCCCACATGCATGCCACTTGTCATTGTGAGACTAGGGCAACATTTTTGAGCACCTTTTTTCCCTTTCATAAGGGGACAATAGTCGTGACAAGATCTATACACCCGCTCCCTTTTGGCTTCTTGGTTCCTCATACGACTATTGTCTAGTGTGGCCTCCAGGTTTATTATTTTCAGCCCTTATCCTTCACCTTTTAATCCAACGGGGAGATAAACTTGCGACACTTGAGCATAAATTAAGGCTTAGGCACATTTTTGTGCACCTATTTTAACCAAACCAAAGCGTGTTCAATGGGGCATCCATCTTACAAAGATGTGCCCCACCCCCTCTCTAATCCTTCTCACCAATGATTTACCAATCATGAACTTTCCATTTTTTGCTCATTCAAAACACCATGCTCTCCGATCTCCTCCACAAAACTCCTGCCGACTTTTCCATCAAATCTTTACTCCATCCATGGAAGTTCATATGTCTACCAAAAGTGTCTACCATTTTACGTCAAGTATGAATTTATAAAAAAAGCAAACATTAGTTTATATTTTCATATTTTTAAATTTTAAACAATTCATTTTTAGTTTCCAAATTTTAGGAAAAATAATTAAAGAAAATAAGTCAAAAAAACTTTGAATTCATGGACAAAAGCATTCGCTGTTTTTAGCTGATAGTTCTTTTTAAGTTCTATTTTTTAAGAGTTGAGTGTTTTATTATTAGATGACATCCGTTTATATATTAGAAGCAACTAAAAGTATTTTTACTCACACATATTTTATATTGAGTTGAAAATATGACAAATAAAATAATATATATGTACAAAAATGTTTATTTGAGTTTGAAATAGTGTATTTATTTTTAATATTTTATAGTGCCCACTTCTCTTCGACACCTTTTGTTATTGATTTCGATATTGTCAACTATACTTATGGATATTATTGTAGCTTTTTGATTTAGCATGATGTTAGATGTTAGAAATACTAGACTATTATTGATTTCGATTCATATATGATGCGTGTGGATTATTAGAGACATTTTATGTTGATGTTGATGTACTGTTGAAATGGTTATATATATATATATATATGACATGTGATGAGTGGACCTAGATAATTGAATTTATCTTATGATCTTATGGATATTCATGAAATGTAAAATTGAGATGTACTGGTTAGAAATTGTAAATGATATCGTTACTTGCTTAGATGATGTTTTGCTTCATCTATAGATGATTGTGGATTTCTAATGTATATTTTATCATAGATGTTTTGATGCAGCCATGAGACCGAAGGAGGTATTATGTGTTTTGCAGGTAAATTTATCACAACAACGGGCGAATTGAAGACTAACCATATTGGAATGCTAGATGAATTCAACAAGGGTCACCATGGCAACATGTATTTTGTTATGTGTGTGTGTTTGAATAGTTGTTACGGGGATCCCATGGGGGGAATCACCTCCTATTGTGACCAAGAGTTTATGTGTTATTCTTTCATTTAGTTTCCTTGATTTAATTTTTGTATATGATCTTATAGTGATGTATTCCCCTTTTGTTAATCACTTGATTTATGTCTAGATTGGTAAATTAATTAGTTTACTAAATTAATTAAGAATGGGTCAAAATAATTCATTTATTATAGTTGATGGCTCTTGGATTATGTGTTGTAAGTTGAGTGCTTGTGACATTGAGTGTTGTACACTCTACCCCTTCATGAAAATTCGGATTTGGCCTTAAGGTCCAATTTTGGAGGCTTGTGGGACAAGTAAAAATTTTCCCACACCTCTTAAATTGTTATATCAACCCTACCTATGGGTTAGGGGGTCAAAAATAGACCCCATTATGTGTTTTGGGAAGACAAAAAGGTAAAATATTATTTCACTTCATTTTTTATAATTAAAGTTTGTCCTTAGGGAGTGTGGGCTTAGATTGTGTGTGTAAGTAAATTGTCATTCCTCTCACCCACCAATTTATGGTGCGTTGAAGTTGATGTTTGACTTGTGAGGTGGAGTTGAGGATGAGTGATGTGACATCCTACATGGAGCCACCTCACCCTCCTCTCCCCCTTTTCTATTTATTCAAGTTCTTTTTCTTGTTTGGGGGTTACTTCATTTCTTTGTGCTCTTACATTTTTGGGAGTTAGAAGATTTTTGATTGCTTGCGGATTTGTTGAAACTTCTTAATGATTATTTGGGCTTGAAGTAGCTTGATGTGGGACTATTGAATCAAGTTCTACCATGGAAAGGTAGGAGCTACACTCTTATAAAATATTTTCTTTTATATTGTGTATATGTGCATGTTTTTTAGTGTTTTGGTATGCTTGTTGGGTGCTTGGGTAGATTTCTTAAGTGTGGTGTAGGAGGGGACTATGGGGACCTTACATGTGGGGAGGCATAAGAGTTCATTTCATGATTTGGAGGGAGTTGGGTTGGGTGCCCCACCTTGGACAAGAAATTACTTGTATTTCTTACTTGGTCTATTTCTATGAGGGATTCATAAGAGATTGTAGGGAGGCATAAGAGAATGTGGGAGGCATAAGAGTGTGTAGGGATTTTGTGATGTTTATTAGAGGGTTTTAGGTGGGCACCCATTTCCCATTAGGAAGCATAAATGACCTCCCCATAGATCTTAGTCCTTTGAATTTTTTATGTTGAAGCCTTGTGTATTTTGTTGCTTTCCTTCTTGTGTTGTAGTTGTATTGTTTATGTTTTGGTTTTGGTATGTAGAGATATAGGAATGTGACGTGTAAACACTGTGTTGCCTTGATCTGCTACATAGAGATGAGATCTAAATTCTAAAAAACATGTTTTCGAATTAGCATGTATGCTCGAGTTGGAAATAAAATACGTTCGCTTCTCCTTCCCAACATTGCAGATTCTTAAAATTAGGTGGACATTGTTGCAGCCTCTGCCCCTTCTATGTTGAAATTGAAACTCAAGCATGGTAAAGGATGTATCTATTTCCCCTCTGGTGATGTAATTAAGATGTAACGACTTGTTGGTGTCCTCTTGAAAAGTCTGTTCTCCTTGTGTTTATAGACCTCCTCATTATGCCCACTAAAAAGAGAGAATTGATTTCCAGACCGGATATGTATTCAATAGAAATGGTATGCCCATTACGAACTTCACATTGGTAGAAAGTTTTCCCACTTGAAGTGGATCAGATATTTTCAAATATATGGTTTTCAAGAAATTCCCAATCCCAATTTGATTATTGTATTTCATTTTAACTGTTGTAACATGTTTGTTCTATTCGGACCCAAAAATACACATGTCCGTTTGAAAATGCAAGTTGGTGGTGATTTTTACATGTTACCAATCTTAAACAGACCCAAATGGGAAGACACAAATATGTGAAATTTCCATTGAAGTGGATTCCTCGCCACTTTCCACCTCAGCAGCATGACTTCCCATTCTTGTTCTAAATAAATTATTGGTCAAATTTATTTAAGTTCGTAACTGCTCATTGTGGATATATGGCTGGTATATTGCATGAATACCAACATTATATTATCATTCTGTTAACTTGATAGGCATGTAAGTACACCATAAGTCTCAGACTCGATCATGTGGACCTTTTTTTGCATAGTTGTGGGAAAATCAAACTTTATACAAGTAGATGGATACCTACTCAAATTTTAGACCCATTATTAGAAGCTTGAGTTAATCAAGCTCTACGTGACTTCTGATTGCTCCTTTTCCCCAAAAGAAATATCTTCAAGGTCCTGGACAACGGTTTGACCTAAACCTGCAATAGAAGGTTGGGTTTTCATTACGAAGTTATGTGCAAAATACTCAGATTAAAACCAACATGTAATGATCCCACATGAGATACTCTTTGCACATTAATGCTTCCTTGCCCTCTTGCATTGCATATATTCAAATAGTATATTCATATTAAGTAGTCACTTTAATTTTAGTCTAGTTAAATGCCATCAATAATATAACTATTCTACTATTGATGAAAGAGACTATGCATCTTTGAGCCATACAATTATTAGCCCCATCATTTTAAGGTAAACCTTTTACCATGTATTCGTACAAATGAGAAACTATTATCTATAGACTAACCCATATTCATTATTGCAGGATATAATAATAATGACATTCCAGATATCAATGATCATGTGTCAACTCAAACATGTCGGTCTACAGCTCTTGCCGCATTCCAACATTTATTCACAGCCACTTTGTACTTGTATAAGAGCATTTAAGGTTGCGACATATTTTCTATGCTATCAGGGGTTGGGGGGGACCCATGTCCTCCAATGTATATCATAATTATGCTTTCATGTATACAAAACGATTTGCCCCCTCCACCTGTGGCCAATTTTTTTTGTTGTGCATTTTATTTAGTATTATGGTAGTTGGAAATTATATGAAAGTATCTGTGTAAAGCAAAATCTTGAAGCCATCCATGAATATAGCCACTTGGTCACACACACACACATACTATCACACATGACACACACACACACACACGTGTGTGTGTGTGTGTGTGTGTGTGTGTGTGTGTGTGTGTGGTGTGTGTGTGTGTGTATCAAAAAATTCCTCAGGTTTCGACCTGTATTTCAACTATGGAAAATTTTAGAAATCCATACATACATGCATACATACATTCATGAACGGTACATACATACATTGTTACATACATACAGTCCTTACATACATACATACATACATACATACATATATATATATATATATATATATATATATATATATATATATATATATATATATATATATATATATATATATATTTGTATACATTGTGTGTATATACATACATAGTAGTGTATATATTATTGAACTTTAAGTATGATAATATATAATCCGTGAATGATTTTTTCTTTAGAATTAAGTTGGGGCTATACCCATATTTATGCCCATTTGTGAAGAATCATTTTAAACTTTTTTTTTGGTTTAAATAGGTAAATACATTCTGATTACATTCGGCGTGAGACACTAATAGAGGGTATAAGTCCAATAAGAAACAGTACATGGAGCATTTTATGCCTTCCCATAAATCAAAACAAGACCCTATAATGGCTATCCAAAACTACCAAGAAACCTAAAAAACTAAACACACAAAATGATTAAGTGATCAAATGAGCGATTGCAATAGCGAATGCATTCTTATATGTCCAAATGATTTAGGGTTAAATTCACTCTTTCCTCATGCAAGGGTCCTGAAATGAATCCATTTTATGTATGAAATCGATACCTAGGAATGGTAGGTAGGGATTGGGTCAAATGGAATATAGGAGGCTTATACTTTATATGTTTTTACTTTCTAATACATGGATCGCACATTTTAAGTGTTGAGAACTCTTATGGCCTCGGCAGTATATTTATTAAGGGTCTCACCCCATTTCTAAATCAGGACCTTGTCAGTTGATATTAGATCATATGGGATACAATAAATTGGTAAGGCACATAAATACATTGACCCTTTTACCGTTGAGATATAAATGTGGAATTTGTAACTAGACTGAATTAAATCATGTTATTATACTAGCATACTTAGTACGTGAGAGTGTATCCATGCAAAGTGCTAAAGGGAATCTATTCAAGAAGTTTAAATGTAAAGGAAGATTTCAATATTGGGTTAGAATGGGAAGAGAGGTGATTATTAACATGGGGTAATTGAGGTAGAAAGATTAATGTGATAACTGTATGTTCGAAAGCCTGAATGTGGGAACGTAGTTCTGAAAGTGAACCCTTCCGACAACAACATGGACCTAACCCTAGCTTGTTTCATATAGAACTTTGTAGGCACCCATTTTTAACGGTGTTAAACTTGGTGTAATTAGCAGTGGGTTCAGAATCTTGGAGATGATTGGGCACATGAGCATAAATACATTGAGCTTTCCTGAGAGATGGTACATATGAGATACAATATTTGTGAACTTAGCACAATACTATTTTCTAGAAAACAGGGTCGTCAATGGAGCGACATCGTATATTTGGTAGTTAAGGATAGAAGAGACTAGAATGGAACCTGGAATGAAGTTAAATAACTGGAGATTGCATTTGATCTGTGCAGTGTAAACATTTGAGATTACCAGACGAGGGGTAACTTCTCCCATACGACATAGTCTTGCCACCTGCCATAGGATGTCGTAGAATCCAGTCTACCTCAGATTTTTTAGACGCTTCAGGACATCAATGGGCACTAAACGAAGGAGGGTCAATTTTTAAAGTAGAGTAAATCACCCAGAAACTCATAGGGACCCATTCAGTCGAGGCTCTTGCTATGTTTGTGAACATAACGATTGAGCATAGGGCCAAGAAATCCCGCATGGAGTCAGTTAGAGTAGAGTCACCGCAGAGGGGACGGGGAGATAACATTTCACAACACAGGGATAAGTCTCAGAGCCCTGGAACTTCTAATGCCCACTTCCCTTCAACACCCTTTTGATCATTGATTATGACACTTTCGACTATTACTTATGGACATTACTGTATCTTTTGATTTAGACATGATGTTAGATGTTAGAGATACATGGATTGTTATTGATTTCTGATTCATATATGATGCATGTGGATTATTGGAGACATTTTATATTGATATTGATATACTGATTGACATGGTGATATGTATATATGTATGTATGACATTCGTATGTATGTCATGTATGTTGAGTATGTACCTTTGAGACATTGTGATTAATTTCGTCATCATTGAGTAAACCTAGAAAATTGAATTAAATGTAGATCTAGAAATGTTGCTAGAAATTGTAAATGATATCATATTTGCCTATATTATGAAATTTGATTCATATATAGATGATTGTGGATTTATATTGTATATTTTGTCATAGATATTTTTTAAGGTGACCATGAGGCTAAAGGAGGTATTTATGTGTTTTATAGGTGAATTTATTCACAACAAACATCGGGGGGATTGGAGACCAACCACATTAGAATTCTAGGTGAATTCAACAAGGGTCACCATGGCAACATGTATTTGTGTGTGTGTGTGTTTGAATTATGGTTAGGGGGAAATTGTGACCAAAGGGTTATGTATTGTATTTTATTTAGTTTTCCTTTAATTGATGTTAGTGTGTGATTTTTAGTGATGTAATTTATTATAGTAATCATTTGGAATTTGGTGTATGTATTTTACCCTTTATTAGTAATGGGTTATAGTGTCTAATTAAAACTAATTTAATCTTGTTATAAACTAATTATAGATGTGACCAAAGGAATTAATTTATTATGGTAAATTTCTCTTGGATTTTGTGTTGTAAGTTGAGTACTTGGGGATCTTGAGTGTTGTACACTCTACCCCTTCATGGACATTCGAATTTGGCCTTAGGGGCCAATTTTGGAGGTTTGTGGGACAATTCAAACTTGTCCCACACCTCTTAAATTGCTATGCCAACCCTACCTATGGGTTGGAGGGTCAAAAAAATACCCCATTAGGTGTTTTGGGAAGATAAAAAGGTAAAATTTTTATTGAACTTCCCTTCTTGTAATTAATTTTGTCCTTAGGAGGTGTGGGCTAAGATTATGTGTTTAAGTAAAATGTTATTTATTCAGCCACTTATTAATTTTGCTTTGGAGTATGGGGTTGACTTGGGTGATGTGGAGTGGAGAGGAAACAAGGTGGCATCCTAGTTGGAGCCACATCATCCTCCTGTCTCGCTTTTCTATTTATTGAAGTTCTTTTTCTTGTTTGGGGGTTACTTGATTATTTTGTACTCTTGCATTGTTGGGAGTTAGAGTATTTTATGAGAGCTTGTGGTCTTTGTGGAAACTTGTTGGTGATTTTTTGGTTTGGAATGAGCTTGGAGATTGACTCTTGGAACAAGATCTACTATGGAAAGGTAGGAGCTTTACCCTTGCTTATGTTTTCCTTTATTTGTGTATATGTGTTTGTTATTTTTGAGTGTTTTGGAATGATTTTTCGGTGCTTGGGTAGATTTCCTAAGTGTGGTGTAGGAGGGTACGATGGGGAGTATTCATGTAGGGAGGCATAAGAGTATTTCTTGTTTTTGAGGGAGTTTGGGTTGGATTCCCCACCTTGGAAAAGGAATGGCTTGCATTTCTTACTTGTTCTTGTATGAGGGAGGCATAAGAGTATGTGGGAGGAATAATAGGTACTTGAGGGAGGCATAAGAGTATGTAGCGGAATTGGGCACCCATTTCCCTTTGGAAGGCATAAGTGGCCTCCCCATAGGTTCTTTCTCCTTTGGCTTGCATACTTTATTCCTTTTTTACTTTTTCTTTATTTGGTTTTATTTCATTTTTGTGTTTGTAGATGAGTTGAAATGTATTTTTGGAATGGTTGTCGAAATGCAAGGTTTTGTGTTATGGAAGCTTATTTGTTACCATGTGTTGGAATCCATCTCCCGCTATAATATGGTTGGGGGGTCGGGGGCCAATGGAGGAGGATGGCTTGTCCTCTTTGTTAGATATCTTTGTTTGGTGGGGAGCATTGCCTTTCCCCCCCTACCATTTTTTTGTGGATCCAGAAAATCTTGAAGGATCTATCTTGTTGGTGTTTTGGAGCTTGAATCTTTTGTTGAAGTGCTTAAGAAAATTCCTTCTTGTGAGAAACCTCACTATCATGTTATTCCCACTATATAGTGGAAGAACTTGTAATATTGTATTTTATTTGCTCTTGAATTATTGAATGATGTTACCACTTCAAGTCGAGGAAATTGTAATTGATTATTGGGAAAGAAAGTTGTATTGAAATAGTTATTATTAAACTGGTCTTGTCTCTGGATAGAAACATGTATTAAAATATATAAGAAAGAATCGTACTGTGGAAATTAGATGTTGTTATCAGAAAAGAAACTAATTCTCTTTAGTTGAAATCTTGGTTGTATTGTGAGAAAACTAAGTTCCTTATTTTAAAAGAAATGGGATATGCTCAGTGAAAAAAAAAAATTACTTTCATTGTGAAATCATATCATTGTCAATAAGAAAGAAGGAAATATAAAATTTTTAAGATGCTAAAAATGTATGCATAGTAAACCTAAATGTATAATAAAGTTTTTGTAGTTACTTTTGGATATATGAGTTGTACTAAAAGATTAGAGAGACAACAAATTTTAGATAGGGAATTGTTGCATTTTGTATTAGATAAAATAACAATGTAGAAGTAGATATAAATCCTTTGTATTTTACTCTTGGAATTCAAAGAAAATTAGTTGAACAAACTGGAATATGACCTTGTATATGTTATTGTGCTTTTACTGTAATTGATAATGCTTGAAAATGAATAGTTTTAACTAAGAAATGATCAAATAGAATGAAATCTAAAAACTGGAGACCTTAGGTGTATAAAATTAAGCTTAGAATGCATTTTATTACCTTTTCAAAACTTTTGTTTTTTGGGAAAACTCTGAACTTTAGGTTCTGTTTCTAATAAATAGGACCGCTTCCCTGTGCAGAGCGGCAGTTTCATAACTGCCGCTTAGGCAAGGCAGGAGGTCTTATAATCACACCACTCCGTATAGACTGAAAGGTTCATGGTTTGTCCACCCAGAGCAGGGAAACAGTTCCAGGACCGTCATGTCTTGCTCTAGGCAGCGGTTTTGTCGCTTACGAAAGAAATTCTCGGAACCACGTGCTTGTGCTAAAATTTTAACTGGTATATACTAATTTTTACAGTTGTAAAATTTAGCTAATAAATCACCAGCCATCGAATAATGGGTCAAATCCCATTGTATTAAGAGCATTAAACACTATACAATTGTAGAATTAAGAAACATTCTTTCACATTTATATTAATGGGGGTAGGGTGTGCCCCAAATAGTGAACCCAAATGCACATAACTTTGAACCACAACCAGATTGGCAAAGGAAACCCCCTCCCAATCCTCGAATGGAAGTAATAACAATGATAAAAATTTACAAACTAAACTAATATAAGTTTGATCTCCTTGTACAACTCGTCCATGGTTCTTCTTCTCTTGCTCCCATGGCTTCCTCCTTTCTAACCTATAATTTTTAGCAAATGACAAATAGACCAAATGAGTAGAATAGAATGAAGGAGAGGCTTTATTAAAAATGCTATAAGGATTTATAGGGCTAGTTTGGAACCCTAGGATCTTGTGGTAAAGATTGTTTCAATCTAAAGGTGGAGGATTAACCCTACTTTTGTTTGGTAGAAATGTGTTTTAAAATGTTTATATTAAATACTTAAGGGTATGTGTTGATGGGTGAATGGGACCATTTATTTGCCTTGGGAGTGTTAAATATCCTTTCTAGTTCTTGGCAAGCCTTAGGAATTCAATGGAAAGGGAACTCTAAGTTAATATGGATAATGGAACTAAATTATTTCAACATAAGATTAAGATTTATTAGTATTAAATATTAACTAAGAGAGAAGAAAACATTTAACTATGTAAATTAAACTATGGTACCTTCCTAATTGTATAATGGAATTAATGGACCATATAGGTAAAGTAATTTTGAGATTATTTTAAACTTTTATCTAAATCCGGACCTATCAATCGTAAAGTTTGAGTTTAGTCATGTAAGTTAGTTTATTGTACCCTATGGGATTAATCATCCTCAGTAACAATCTTTTAACCTACTTACCTTGATCTTGTAACAAAAAAAAGTACTCGATAATTTTCAGGATAAGTATTAGGGGTTAGCGTGTTTTTAGAACGATCATTTTTGTGGGCAGTTACACTTGGTATCAGAGCCTCATGGGTTAAAATCTTGGACCCTTGGGCACACCTACAAAACATGAAACATGAGACATTTAACCTAGTACAAAATTGGTTACTTTTAATCATAGAAAACCACACTATCTGATAATTATATAATGTAGGAAACATAAAAAACTAAAACAAGACCTAAAACAATGAACTAACTCTCGACTTGGTCTGTGCAGGAGGCACGGATAAGATGAGGGGTCTTTTCACATAGACCTAGATATACCACCTCCAAAGCAGACTGTAGCGACCATTCTACATCAGATTTTATAGACACTTCATGGACATCAATGCCATTGTATGCGGAGGGTCCTTGGGATGATGACTTGCTAGACATGACATGGAGCCATCAGTGGAGGCCCATGCATCCCCTCGACACAGTGACGAGTATAGGGAAGAGAATTTCTATAGGGAGTTAGCTAGGGTAAAGTCACCACGGAGAGGGAATGGAGATAGGATTTCAGGACAAAGGGACAGATCTTAGAGCCCTAGACAAAGAGAGGAGCATGTAGAGAGACGTAGGGGTCGGTAGACGTCAGCTGCAGACCATATCAGGGAGATCCTGAAGCTACAACCATCTTACTATTCGGGGAGATATAGGCGGTTTTTCAGGATAGAGGCCTTGTTGGTGAGCTTGAGTGGATGCTTCAAGCTTTTCCCTTGTACTAGTAAACATAAAATCTCTATGTTGTAATCCATCTTCTAAGGAATGGAGCAAGAGTCTGGTGGAGGACCAAGGAGTAGAAGCTCCATGTTGACTCAGAGACAGTTACCTGGGAGCTATTTGAGGAGCATTTCATGAGCAACTATTTACCCAGGAGTTTTATTCAGTAGCGAATAGACGAGTTTCACGACCTCCGTCAGGAATCTATGACTCAAGCTGAGTATGAGAGTCAATTTTTGGACCTACTACAGTATGTCAAATATATGCAGGATGAGTAGGTACAGATTCAAAGGTTCATCAGGGGCCTTAATTTGGATTTGGGTGGTGCAGTGCACATTCATTATCCACAAACATTAGCAAAGTCTGTGGAGAAGACCTATATTGTAGAGGAGACACGGGGAAAGATGTAACAGGCTAGAGAAAGAGTTCGGAGCTAAATCTAGTAGATGCAGGATGGAAGATTGAGAGGGTTAGTTCCTCTTCCTCGTGGTGGATAGAGTTCAAGATAGTCTTCTTTCTGGCCACCACAGTAGCCACCTCAGTAGCAACAGTAGACCCACCAGCCTTACAGACGTCCTCAGAGATTTGATGCATAGAGGGGGTGGAGTTTGGGGCCTCCTCATAGGGGTCCCATCAGGACACAGGGTGGATCGAGATCTCATTCAGTAGGATCTCATCAATAGATACCTCAGTAGTCCATAGCCAGACCGTCAGGGTCCACTGCTCAGACCTCTAGAGTATCAGCGGGAGCTACATCTCACTGGAGAGGACCAGGAAGTTATTATGGTTATGGCGTTGTGGGGCATCATTAGAGAGAGTGCACATAGAACCCTAGTAACAAGGTTAAGACATAGATCTCAAAGCCTATTGTTCGAGATATGAAACAGAGCCATCGGATCTACACAGCAATTGAGAACTGCTAGGCTGAGCACCAAAGTACTGTGATAGAGACAACAGGTAGTATTGGTGGTATTTACACCTCTATATTATTTTATTCTAGTTTATATGATTCTTTTATTGTACCATTCTTGGTAGAGCATTACAGGCATGTAACAGTTAGGAAGGGTCATAGTTGGGATGTTGAGATGGATTCTAGAGCCAAAATTTCTATAGACTCCTTAGTTAAGGAGTGTATAGTGGATTTGGGACCGTTCACCACTACCTCAGATCTTCGAATCCTTTCGTTGGGTTCTTATGGTGTCATATTGGGCATGGACTGGTTGTCAGCACATAGAGCTAGAGTGGACTGTTACCATAAGACTATTGATTGTACAGATGATCTAGGAGTTGATTCAGTGACATCAAGGGTTAGGAGACCCGTTTCCATTTTCACCATCTCCGTTATGTAGCTTAAGTGGTGTGTGCGATGGGGTTTTCAGATGTATGATGTTACGGTTAGTGACAGATTCGAGGATGAGTCTAGTGGACCATCCCTTAATGACCATCACATTTTGAAAGATTTTTCCGATGTTTTTCCTAGGGAACTACCTGGGTTACCTCCCCCATGTGAGATAGATTTCCACATAGATCTGGTTCTGTGCGCATAGTCTATCTCACGAGCTTCGTATCGGATGACTACTCTTGAGCTATATGAGCTCAAGTTGCAGCTTGAGGTCATTCTGGAGAAAGGTTTAATCTGTCCTAGTGTATCCCCTTGGGGTGCACCAATGATTTTTGTGAAGAATAAGGATGGATCTCTGTGGTTGTGTATTGATTAAAGCTAACTGAACAAAGTAATGATCGAGAATTGTTACCCCGTTCCACACATTGATGATTTATTTGATCAGATGAAGGGGGCCACGGTTTTCTCCAAGATAGATTTTAAGTCAGGGAATAATCAACTGAGGATCATGGAGGCAGACATTCATAAGAACTCCTTTCGTATGAGATATGGCCACTACGAGTTCCCAGTGGTACCTTTTGGTTTGATGAATGCCCCTGTAGTGTTCATGAGCTTGATGAATGGGGTGTTTAGGAAATTTTTAGATTGCTTCGTGCTCATCTTCCTTAATGAAATTTTGATTCACTCACGTACTCGTGAGGAGCACGAGGATCACGTTCATCAGGTTCTTCAGTGTCTTTGTGAGCATCATCTTTACGATAACTTGGAGAAGCGTGTGTTCTTTCAAATAGAGGTGCAGTATTTGGGCCACATCATTTCTAGGGAAGGTATTAAAGTCGATCCTTCCAAAATTTGAGCTATCATGGATTGGCCAGCACCCATTAGTGTGACCGAGGTATGCAGCTTCATGGGTTTGGCAGGATATTAGAGGAGATTTGTCTGGGACTTTTCTCAGATTGCACACCCCATCACTTCCCTTCAACGGAAAGGGAAGAAGTTTTTTGATCAGAAAGATGTGAGAAGGCCTTCAAGACACTGAAGGAATGTCTCACGACAACACCTATTCTAGCAGTGCCATATCCTCAGGGCAAGTTCTACGTTTGCACAGATGCTTCTTTAGCAGGACTTGGAGGTGTGTTGATGCAGGAGGGTAGAGTAGTTACTTTTGAGTCTCGAAAACTCAAGGATTATGAGATTAATTATTTGACTCATCATCTTGATCTTGCAACAGTTGTGCACACCTTGGTGCGGTGGAGACACTTTCTTCTCTGCCAGAGATTTACATTCAGGACTGATCACTTGAGTCTTCGCCACATATTCACGCAGCCCAATCTCAACGATCGTCAGTGGTGGTGGATAGAGTTGCTTTGTGAGTATGATATGGAGATAGAGCATGTTAAGGGGAAGGATAATGTGGTTGCAGATGCCTTGAATAAATAGAGACACGTGGCTATGGCTACTTCAGTGGACACAAATTTGTGGAGAAGGATTTTGCAACTTCCTCATGACAGTTTCTACCTTGCAGCCAGAGAAGAGATTGAGTCTTAGAGACCCCTTGAGGGGAGATTTGATGGATTTTCATTAAGGCAGATGGTCTTCTCAAAAATAGAGGTTGGATATATGTTCCTAGGGATGGAGGTTTGAGACAAGACATTTTGATAGAGGTTCATCGTGCACCTTATTCAGCCCATTTGGGGGTGAAGAAGATGCATGCCACTTTGGGATAGTTAGACCATTGGAGAGGACTTCAAAGAGACGTGGCTCAGTTTGTGTCACGTTATTTATAGTGTCAGAGGGCGAAGGCTAAGCATCAGCATCAAGCTGCACTTCTTTTTCCTCACGCCATACCAAAGTGCAAGTGGGACACCATTTCCATGGACTTCATTGTTGGGTTACTGACATTGAGATACCACCACGACGCCATCATGGTCACGGTGGATAAATTGATGTAAGTGGCTCATTTTTCTTTGGTTAAGACCACCTCTATAGCTAGTGTAGTGGCACGGGTATGTCTTGATGAGATTGTTAGATTACATAGGATTCCACTGAAGATCATTTACGACCATGATCCTTTATACACTTCTCACTTCTTGACCACCTTACAACATGCGCTCGAGACGAAGATCAACTTCAAAACAATGTATCACCCTGAGACAGGTGGACAGACTGAGCGTGTGAATCAGATCCTGGAGGACATACTTAGGATGTACATTATGGATCATCAGTTGAGATGGGAAAAGTATTTGTACTTAGTGGAGTTTACCTACAATAATAGTTTCCAAAGTTCGATAGGCATGCCTCCTTTTCAAGCATTATATGGCAGAGAGTGCAGGACACCTATAAGTTGGGACAAGTGAGAGGAAAGGGTTTCTCTTGGGCCAACATTATTATAGGACATGGAGAAACAGGTTTTTGTGATCAAGAAGAGATTGCAAGAGGTGCAAGATAGGTAGAAGAAGTATGCGGACCAACATAAGATAGATCGTAGTTTTGAGGTGAGCAAGAAGATGTTTCTTTGTGTTAGATGACATAAGAGCCCTATTCGTTACAGAAAAGGTTCTAAGCTTGCTCCTAGGTTTGTAGGTCCCTTTGAGATCTTGGAGTGCATCGGTTCCTCGGCCTATCATCTAGCATTTCCACCTAGCTTGCGTCACGTCCATGATGTGTTTCATATTTTTGTGATTAGGGGATATATTTTTGCTCCATCTCACGTGCTAGATTGGACCTCATTTCAGGTGAAGGATCAAGGGCAGGTGATGGTGGAGCCTATCTACATTAAAGAGTGCATGACCCTGGGCCTTTGCGATAAAGAGATTGACTAGGTTCGGGTCCAAAGGGACAAATATGATGAGACTGTGGCTACATGGGAGGATGCCACATTGCTATAAGTTCAGTTTCAACACATGTTCTAGTGACTTCCAGGTAGAAGTCGAGTCTAAGGGGAAGGGGATATAGTGCCCACTTCCCTTCGACACCCTTTTGTTATTGATTTCAATATTGTTGACTACACTTAAGGATATATTGTAGCTTTTTGATTTAGCATGATACGAGATGTTAGAGATACTAGACTGTTGTTGATTTCGACTCATATATGATGCATGTGGATTATTAGATACATTTTATTTTGATGTTGATATACTATTGACATGGTTATTTATATATATTTCTGACATGTGATATATTTTGTCATATTGAGTAGACCTTTGATAATAGGATTAATTATGTGATCATTTTGACATGAATGAAATGTAGAAAAGAAATGTTGCTAGAAATTGTAAATGATATCACGTTTTTCCTAGATGATATTTGATTCGCATATAGGTGATTATGGATTTATATTGCATATTTTATCATAGATATTTTTAGTGCATCCACGGGGCCGAAGGAGGTATTTATGTGTTTGTAGGTAAAATTATTCACAACAAACATTGGGGGGGTTGAAGACCAACAAGATTGGAATTCTAGGTGAATTCAATAAGGGTCACCATGGCAACATGTATTTGCGTGTGTTTGAATTGGTTAGGGGGTGTTGGTTGGATATTTTGTCAATCCAAAATATGAAGTTCAACCACAGTGCATGGGATTAAATCCCTCCTCAAAGACAGGTGAGGCTGCCTATTTATTACTAATCTAAAACATAGCATAAATAATATATATAGTATTCACACTAATCTAACCATTGGTGTTGGGATAAAATCCCGAAATCCATATCCACACAATTCCTTTTTTATTAATCTTCTCAATAATAGGCACCGATGAGAAATCGAATCCAGCAGGGACAGAGGAAGATGGTATGGATTCAAGGGGTTTTGAGAGATTAAGCAAAACCTCTGTCAACTGCTCCACCTTTCTTTTAAGCTCATTTCTGTTGTCTTTTGTTTCCTTCAACTTCTGGCACAACATGTTGGTAGCATCCCGTGCAACCTGTTGTGCCCCTTCTGCTATCACTTCTCCTAGAGCCACCTTGGTTATCTGATAATAAGAGGCTGTTATGTCTTCTTTAGTTTTGTCAGTCGCAGGAGTGGCGATCTCTACGAACTTATGCCCTGAAGTGTCCACCAAAACCCTTGAAACTATTTTGGGTTTCTTGGCTGATTTAGCAGTAGAAGCCTTGAGTGAACTAAAATCAAAGGCTGGTATGGGTACAATCACCTTCCTCTTCCTCGGAGTTTTCTCGAGTATCCATTGTGGCATATCACAGGGAGTTGCCACTGTTGTAGAAGTTGGTATCATACTCTCAGGGGGAGAAGGATCTATTAGCAGAGGGTGAATAGTTACCAATGTGGTAGCAGATTCAATAAAAAGAGGCACAGGAGGAGGTGTGTTGGTGATTACTTGGGTCCCAACAGAGAGGGCTGAGAGTCCAGAGAAAATACTGGCCATGACTGAAGAAGTAGATGGGGAAAGAGGAGGTAGAAGTGGTTGTGAAGGAGGAGGTGAAGATTCAGACTCCAAAGCCTGGGATGCAAGAGATAAGATCCCTTGAGTTGGGAAGTCAACAGATGATTAAACTGGTGGCTGGCTCACTTCTCCTTCCAAAGAAATTTCTCCTATTTCTGGTGGTGTTGGTGATTCTGGCACATTCACCGTTTCAACTGGAGAAACAATTGAAGAGATTTCTCTTTCCTTTCTCTTCTTGACAAATTTGATCTTTATAGGGCCTTTAGAAGGTCTTTTGTCCTTTCCCTTTTTGGAGGGCCCCGCCTCTGCAGTAGCCAACTTTGAAAATTTATCATCTTTAAAACTCATTCCCTAAGAGGCGAGCCAAGCTTTGGTACGCACGAGAATCAGGGCTGACCTATCTGTAATGGAGGCTTTTTCATTGACAGACCAATCAATAGGTGGGAAAACATACTGATCTTCATTCAGCCCATCATAGGAAGGATCTAGAACACTTTCATTGTCGCTAGTACCTTCTGGTAAGTTAGAGAGCTCATGTGTTTGAGTCTCAGCAGGTGTCAATCTACTATTATCCTTTCTCTGGACAGCAATTTCATCACGCAAATCGATCCAGATGTCTTTAATGCTTGGCCTGTGCAGGTGCAGAGTTCCATAGGCCTTAAGGACTCCTCGAAAGTCAAACCCGTCATGGGGCTTCATATGCTTCTTCAACTTATCCTGAAGCTCATGGACAACATTTTTAGCTTTCACCACTGTCGAACAAGTGTATCTTCCAATAGAAACTGGGAAAGATACAGCAGCCTTATGTTTATTTTGTTGGAATTTGTGAAAATCCAACAGTTTCCTAACCAATTTCATCATCCCAAGGATATCCTTGGTTTTATCAGCGAAATCAGGTACAAACCTTCTTAGGAAATTGACCTTTCTGAAGAAAGAATGAACTCCAGTTTTACTTGTGGGTAGGGTAAGGCTCTTAATGGCCTTTACCCTTTCTGGGTCGATTTTGGTTCCTTCTCTAGTCACGATATGACCCAACAACTTCCCTTCAGTCACTCTGAACATGGACTTCTTGGGATTTAATGAAATCCCGTGACACTGCATCTCAAAAGTAATTGCTCTAAATGATCATAGTGATCACTCCGTTTTTTAGAGAAAATAGTCAAATCATCCAAATATACTACTATGACTTCACCCATCAGGTCTCTGAAATCCAAGTCCATAGCTCTCTGAAAAGTGGCTCTAGCGTTGATCAAGCCGAAAGGCATCCTCCTGTAAGCAAAGGTACCCCATGGGGTTGTGAAGGCCGTCTTATGTTGATCTTCCGTAGTTACCTCAACTTGATTATATCCTAAAAATCCGTCGACCATGGATAGCATTTCTGATCCAGTAACGTTCTGTATCACCTGATCCATGATAGGAAAGGGATAGTTGTCTTTCAATGAAGACTGATTCAGGTTCCAGAAATCAACACAAATTTGGATTTCACCATTCTTCTTCCTGACAGGAACAATGTTAGCAATCCAGGTGGAGTGATGGATTGGAAAAATAATTCTAGCATCTAACATCTTCTGGATTTCCGCAAGGATAGTTCCTGAGATCTTGGGATTGTAATGTCTTTGTTTCTGCCTGTACGGTTTCACATCAGGCTTCAATGGGATACTGTGTTGTATGTCTTTGGGCTTAAAAGATTTTAAATCTGCATAAGACCAAGCCAGGACATCCATGTATCTTTTCAGGAGTGAAGTGAATTTCGCTTCCTCCTCAGGGGAACAACATTTCCCAATATTCACCGTCCGAGGTTGATCAGACGAACCTAGATTGCCCTGATCTACCTCCGAAGAAGAAGCTCCTTCAACTTGTCTCTTGTTTTGAATAAAACGATCATACTTATAAAAAAAACCCTCCAGAGAAACCAGACCTTTGGGTATCTTGTTTCCTTTAAGCTGAATAAACTCACCATAAACCTCTTGATATGGATTTGAGATAGATTCACAGAAAGCTGATTCCGAACCTTCAAAGTATAGCTCACTAAAATTGTCAGCCTTTTCTAAAAAATCCAACACCTTTTGATCATCATTGAAAAATTGCCAGTGAGTTGCATTATCTGGGATACTGGGATGGTACACAATCTCAATAGTGTACGCATCTTGTTTGAACTGGGGATGAGGAAGGAGGGATGCAGACACAGCCAAAGAATCAGCCTTGTCGTTATAATCTCTCAAAACTTCCTTAATAGTGAATGCGTCAAAGCATTCTATACTATCCCAAACTTTGTTCCTGTAATGTCTCAAGCGATCATTTTTCACCTGATAGATTCCCTTGACCTGGTTGAAAATCAGCTCTGCATCCCCCTGAACCTTGAGATTTTGAATTCCATTATGTCTGGCCATTTCTAATCCTAATAACAGGGCTTCATATTCAGCCGTGTTGTTAGTATTATCAAATTGCAAGTTGTAAGCTAATGGGAAAATCTCAGAATTAGGAGATATAAGAACAACACCAACGCCTGATCCGGTGGTTGAGCAGCAACCATCGAATTCGAGGGTGTAAATAGCATTAGGATCTTCTTCCTTGACATCCACAGTCGGTATCTCTGAAGTCATGAAATAATTTTCGAAACTAGCATCTTCGAAAATAATTTGAGCTTTAGGGTCATCTGACTTAGTTACCAAATACCTCGCTTGAGGTTCAGGATGGAGAACCTGGTAAGCTCCATTGACAGGAATCCTGGCCTTGGTCCAATCCATATTAATCTCTCCTCTGACGTCTTTACAAAAACCTCTACCCAAGAGGATACCGTAAGCTACAGGGATGTCGGCAACTAGAATGGTCATTTTCACTCTCTTCTCTGGGAAGGAAACAAATGCAAACTATGCATCTTTGATTTCACCAATCAAAGGAACTTGTTTAGTTTCCATGGAGTAACACCGTCCATATGACTTAGTCAAAGTAAGCCCAAGGGAATGGGCTACTTTTGCGGGCATAACATTATCGGAGGCCCCTGAGTCAATGATGCAATTGCTGAGTTTAAACCCATTTATAAGTAAAGACAAATAAAATGGTTCAATATTTACTGAAGAAGAAGAAGAGGTCAGATTGTTCTGAGGTGGGAGTTGAGTAGGATTTGGAAGGAGACCTTTTGAAGGTGATGGAACAGCTGCTTTACTTCTGATGAATTTGGTGAGTTTTTCGAACTGTTCAGGATTTAACTGGAGGTATTCTGCTTCCGACATTTGGATTTTGGTTCTCTTTGCATGATCAATAATGTCAAAAGTAGTATAAGAAGGGGTGATGGTAGGCTCAGTTCTAATCACATGAGCTTGAGCTGGGGCACTGACCTTAGGAGAAAAAGAATGAGGGGAAGTTGCCTTTTTGGTAACTTCTCTTTCAATTTGTGCTGAAATAGGAGTACCTCTCTTAACTATGCTTATGGGAGGTTCCTTGTTCTTCTCCTTGGGGTTTTCAAGAGGTTTTCTTGGATTCTGAGATTGGGAGCGAGTGAAGACAGCAAATGACTGACCGTCTGGTATGCATTCATCTTCTTCATATTCCAAATACCCAATGCTGGAGTCACCAGCTGAATCGTCATAAGACTCATCAGCATATCCTGAAGCTTCAAAAGCCTCAGGGGAATCTTTTTCTTCTGGTTCGTCCTCTTCTTCGATTATTTCTACTACTGCATTGATGGGAGGAGCTTCAATTGCTAGTCTCGGTTGAGCAGGAGTTAACCGTGGCCTATCCCTGGCAGGTGCACCATTGTTGTTATTGAAATTATGTCTAGGGATATCCCGATACAGAACATTTCTCACCTGCTGAGACATTTTCTTTTTTAAAGCGATCAAATCATTAGCCATTTTTTGAAACATAGGATCAGTATTACCTTGAGAAGAACCTTAATTTTTGAGTTTGGGTATGTCTTTCTTGATTCTTCCAGCCAAAATAAGATCATCTTCTATTTCGATAGCTGTTGACTGAGTGATAGCCAAATCTGGGATAACCGACCTTCTTAATAAAAAGCTCACATCAGGAGGCTGAGCATTAATGAAGAAGCATTTCTGATTTTCCAGAGTTGGTACAGCTATCTCCAGAATTTTTCGGATCAGCTTATTAAACTTGGCCACAAAATCCCGCATGGGTTCATGTGATTCCTTCTTCATATGAGTCAGTTGAGCTAGCAAGGCATGAGAATCTTCATCTGGTTTGAAACATGCTTCAAACTTGGTCCGCATGGTAGCCCAGTTTGTGATACATGCATTCGGAAGGTGATAAAACCATTCAGCTGCTGCACCGTGCAACGTTTCAACGAAGAGTCAGACAGAGACATCTTCGTGGGCTACTCTGAGAACACCACATGCTACGAAGAAAGATGCAATGTGTTCATCAGGATGCTGCTTCCCATCCCCATTGAACTTGGGAATGTTTTTACGTGATCCATTTGGTAACTCGTGCAATGGTGGAGTTAAAGAAAGAGGACCAATAACTGCGCCCCAAGGCACAAGTTGTACTGCCATTCTTCTGAAAAGAGTGCGTATAGGGATCTGAGTATCAGACAAGAGTAGTGCATGACAAGTTACAGATGCTTCCTGTTCCATAGGGATCCGGTTTCTCCGAACAGGCGAAGAACTTCTGGTTCGGTTAGAAACAATGCTGTTGGGGGACAGGCTGAAATTGTGCTGTTGTAGCAACTAAAAGAGTGGGTCATTTTCACCTTGGGCTCGGCGGGACCGAGTGAAGATCTTTCTGGCCAGCTTGAACTGGGAAAGAGATCTTGTTGAGAATAAGGAAAATACGGAGTCGCCAGACACCAAGAGGATAAGCTTTATACTATTAATCCGTATTCCCCAGCGGAGTCGCCAAAAACTATTGGTTGGATATTTTTTCAATCCAAAATATGAAGTTCAACCACAGTGCATGGGATTAAATCCCTCCTCAAAGATAGGTGAGGCTACCTATTTATTACTAATCTAAAACACAACATAAATAATATATACAGTATTCACACTAATCTAACCATTGGTGTTGCGATAAAATCGCGAAATCCATATCCACACAATTCAAAGGTATTGCTTTCGTAAATGGAATGAGTCGGAAACTATTACAATGAAAGAAGCACAATGGAAAGGAAATGAGAGGAACGATTTTCTTTCGAGTAAATACAGAGCATGAAATAATCATACGAGCTTTAGATCACAGATATAATGTTTGAAATAATTAAAAACACCAAGAAGCTAAACAAAGAATAGCTTTAAGATTATGAACCTAAGAACAATATCTTAAAGAAAGATCTATCTCACAACACAAAGTTTGCAAAATAATATTAGTTCCTATTCTTTGGATGATCAAAAGAAAACACAAAGTTTCTCTCCTTCACAACAGCCTCCAATGTTTCAAAAAAATCTCTCTCTTGGAATGCACAAGCATCCCTTATTTATAATAAAAGGAGAAGAGAGAAAATAGGATAAATCCTAGAAAATAGCATTCTTTAAAAAGAGTTCTATTTTGCTTGACTCTCACGTAGGAGACCAAGTCAAAATATGATTCAAAAATGTGACGAAACAGAAATGAAAAAGACATGTCAATTTCAAGATTGAAATGCCATGTCGCATTGGGACTTAATCTAAATCATCATCCTTTGTTCCTTCACCTTTCTCCTCTTCCAGCTGAGCCTGTTTGTTCCGAAACTCTTGGAACTTTCGGATTATGCCTTTCATTTCGGGCGCAGTGGAATGATCATTCAAAATTTCACAGGTTTCATGGGTATCACTGGTGCTGCCGGGAAGCTTTTTCAATCTTTTGCTGAGTTTTCTCAAGGCCTCCAAAGAATTTTCAATCCTTACAAACGTGTCTATGATCTCAATACCAAACCCGTGAGTTGGTTCATGCTCAACAGACTATTGGACTTGTTTGAAAAGATCATCAGCTGATAGGATACTTGAGTTTCAAGCTAACACCTTTGGACAAATCTTCAACAACTCTTCTTCCAGATCACTTTTGCCATCAATCAATTGATCCCTGGATTCTCTCAACTTACTGCAGGCTTCGTTGAGGATATTTACCTTGAACCTGATGGCTTTGGTTAGTTGGAAATGTTTATCCACATGTGGGATGATGCCTTCTTCTACCAAGAGTTGTGATGGTATTTGCTTTAATGCCTGGAGAGCTTCGAGAGTCAAATCAAGATGTCCAATTTCTTGAGAGAAATCATCTTCCATATTTTCCCCATCACTCTGAATATTTCCCAAAGATTGATAGACTTTCACAACGTCTTGAATCACTTCCTTCCCCTGTTGGAGTAGCCTTTGGATCCATTCATCGACCACCCTTCCTTTTTTATTAATCTTCTCAATAATAGGCACCGATGAGAAATCAAATCTAGCAGGGACAGAGGAAGATGGTATGGATTCAAGGGGTTTTGAGAGATTAAGAAAAACCTCTGTCAACTACTCCACCTTTCTTTTAAGCTCGTCTCTTCTGTCTTTTGTTTCCTTCAACTTCTGGCACAACAAGTTGGTAGCATCCCGTGCATCCTGTTATGCCCCTTCTGCTGTCACTTCTCCTAGAGCCACCCTAGTTATCTGATAATCAAAGGATGTTATGTCTTCTTTAGTTTTGTCAGTCGCAGGAGTGGCGATCTCTGCGAACTTATGCCCTGAAGCATCCATCAAAACCCTTGAAACTATTTTGGGTTTCTTGGTTGATTTAGCAGTAGAAGCCTTGAGTGAACTAAAATCAAAGGCTAGTATGGGTACAATCACCTTCCTCTTCCTCGAAGTTTGCTCGAGTAGCCATTGTGGCGTATCACAGGGAGTTTCCACTGTTGTAGAAGTTGGTATCATACTCTCAGGGGGAGAAGGATCTATTAGCGGAGGGGGAATAGTTACCAATGTGGTAGCAGATTCAATAAAAAGAGGCACAAGAGGGGGCATGTTGGTGATTACTTGGGTCCCAGCAGAGAGGGGTGAGAGTCCAGAGAAAATACTGGCCATGACTGAAGAAGTAGATGGGGAAAGAGGAGGCAGAAGTGGTTGTGAAGGAGGAGGCGCAGATTCAGACTCCAAAGCCTGGGATGCAAGAGATAAGATCCCTTGAGTTGGGAAGTCAACAGATGATTGAACTGGCGGCTGGTTCACTTCTCCTTCCAAAGAAATTTCTCTTATTTCTGGTGGTGTTGGTGATTCTGGCACATTCACTGTTTCAACTGGAGAAACAATTGAAGAGATTTCTCTTTCCTTTCTCTTCTTGACAAATTTGACCTTTATAGGGCCTTTAGAAGGTCTTTTGTCCTTTCCCTTTTTGGAGGGCCCCCCCTCTGTAGCAGCCAACTTTGAAAATTTATCATCTTTAAAACTCAGTCCCCAAGAGGCAATTCAAGCTTTGGTACACGCGAGAATCAGGGCTGACCTATCTGTAATGGAGGATTTTACACTGACAGACCAATCAATAGGTGGGAAAACATACTGATCTTCATTCAGTCCATCATAGGAAGGATCTAGAAAACTTTCATTGTCGCTAGTACCTTCTGGTAAGTTAGCGAGATCATGTGTTTGAATCTCAGCAAGTGTCAATCTGCTATGATCCTTTCTCTGGACAGCAACTTCATCACGCAAATCGATCCAGATGTCTTCTATGCTTGGCCTATGCAGGTGCAGAGTTCCATAGGCCTTAAGGACTCCTCGAAAGTCAAACCCATCACGGGGCTTCATATGCTTCTTCAACTTATCCTGAAGCTCATGGACAACATTTTTAGCTTTCACCATTGTTGAACAAGTGTATCTTCCAATAGAAACTGAGAAAGATACAACAACCTTATGTTTACTTTGTTGGAATTTGTGAAAATCCAATAGTTGCCTAACCAATTCCATCAGTATCAACTTGTCCCCTGGATACCTGGGTAGACGGAAAGGATCCCCTGGGTACATGACTACTCGTAGATATGTGAACTTCTTAAACTGTAAGAAGACACATCCCCATTTTGAAACTTCGACCCATGCCTCATCTGAGACTCTTGTTTTCCTCAATTCAGGGTTTAACCTGCAGATGTTTTCGTAAAAGAAGGTGTCATTTACCCTTCTGAATTGATCTTTGGATCCTTTCTTTGTCAGTTGAGGAAAATACTGATAAACATGGTTCACTGCCTTGTTTCCCTCGGTATCCAACCTGAGATAATTCCTCATGCCAGCTGCTGCATAGGTGACATATGAGGACATATAAAATTTTCCCGTAGACAAAACTGTTGTCATTTGGGAATCTATCTCATTACTAATGAGGGTTCCCCAATCAATTCCTTGTTGATTCCTCTTAATGGTGATCATGAATTGATACATCCACCATTGGAAAACATTTGATTCGGGTAAACCAAAAACCTGACTCAACAGAGTGATGATATCGTTGATTTCCTGAATGAAATCACTTCGGGGGACAAGTCTTGGAAACCTGGAGACAACCAGTTTGGATTTTATTAGGAACTTCCTATTTACGTGCTTGATACAATCTTCGTGATCGTTATCCCAAGCTTTCTGAGCTGACTTGATATCTAACTCTCCATATTCTTCAAAATTGGGCAGCTTGAGGAGGTCATCGAAATAACCCCCGTCCAACTTGATCACAACTTCTCCCGCCTGGTTTCTCACAGAACAGGAAGCAGAGTCATAACTTGAAGGGCAAACTAAGATGAATTCAGGGCACTGAGCGGACATAGGGAAACCCACTGCAAGAGGTAAACCACTATCTGCTATCGATTTCATCCATGGAGTTTGGGAAGAGCTCTTTACCCTACTCCAGAAATCCTCCATATCTATATTTCTGAGCTCTGTATCTCGGATGTCATAATTACAATCGATATAGGATGGAGACTCCACCTTTTTGAATTTGTATTTCATCCTTCCTGACTTCTCAGTCTTTTCTTACGATGGACCAGGGTTCGACATGAGGGATTTCAAAGGAGGAGAGTTTTGGAGATCACGAGATGTCGCACACTGTGAAAACCCCGACCTACTGGAGATGCCAGAAAGGTGGAGAAACCCGACACACTAAGGAGGATGTCAGGGAGTCTAGAAAACCTGACACACTGAGGATGTCAGAAATTTGAAATAACCCGACACTTTGGAGATGTTGGGGACTTTGGAAAACCCGGCACTTCAAATTTTTTGATATATTGCGGGTTTTTGATACTACACAGCAACCTGTGAAACCTGAGAATAGGGAATAGCGTTTTTGTTGAATTTAAAACATGCAAGTTCTTTCTTCAGTATTTATATCCCAAACATATTTTAATTACAACAACATTTCGAGGAATAACACAAAGTGATAATTCCAAAGAGATAAACCCTAAAACATAAACCTGGTTTGAAAAAGAACCCCAAGAATGAAACAGATAAAATCCCAAAACAAACCTGATGGGAAACTTGGAAGAAATCCTCACATAATCAATCCAAAAAAACCACGAGCAAAGAATGAAGGAAAATACCTTCAACCGGGACAAGGAAAGATCAAAAATGAGGAATGCAGTCGAGCAAAAAGGTGAATTTCAGGTTTTGGGGTCAAAGAAGCATGCACAAAAATCCACGAGGTAAAAGTACGTCTGGTGAAAATGACGTGGAAATCCGCATATATATACAAAAATTTGCAATTAATACACTTCAGTTGACACGTGCCAACCACTCGCCAACTTGGCATTAATGCCATGTCAGCATGCTCAGGATAACCGAAAACCTGAAACAAAGGTTTTAGAGTAATTCAGGTTTCGGGTTGCGGGAAACAATCGACATGAAGCATGATGCTTGATGACCCCCAAAACCCGAAACAAAGGAGTAAATCGGGCTTCGGGGATCGGAAGACAGGCGACATGGAGCATGTTTTGACGAAGGCCTGTTCCGATGCTTGGAAGGTCTACAAACCCGACTTAACTAACTTGATGCGGGTTTCGGGTTTCAGGGAACATGCGACATGAAACACTAAAAAAACATGTTGTCTTGCTTATGAAACCCGAAAACCCTATTACCTCTCTCTTGAAGGTGATCATTAGGAAATTAGCTCCAAAATTTTCTTAGGGTTATATCATTTTGGCTAAAACTCAAAAATGGGATAATAGGGGGAAATTGTGACCAAGGGGTTATGTTTTGTCTTTTATCTAGTTTCATTTAATTGATGTTAGTATTTGACTTTTAGTGATGTAATTCATTGTATTAATTATTTGGATTTTAGTGTATGTATTTTTCTCTTTTTTATTAATGGGTTGTAGTGTCTTAATTAGAGTTAATTTAACCTTGTCTTAAAATAATTAAAGATGTGACCAAAGGAATGCATTTATTAGAGTATATTTCTCTTAGATTTAGTGTTGTAAGTTGAGTGCTTGGGGATCTTGAGTGTTGTACACTCTACCCTTTCATGAAAATTTGAATTTGGCCTCAGAGGCCAATTTTGGAGGCTTGTGGGACAAGTCAATCTTGTCCCACACCTCTTAAACTGCTATATCAACCCTACCTAATGATTGGGGGGGTCAAAATTAGACCCTGTTAGGTTTTTTGGGAAGATAAAAAGGTAAAATGTTTATTGCACTTCCCTTCTTATAATTAATGTTTTCCTCAGGGGGTGTGGGCTTAGATTGTGGGTGTAAGTAAAATATCATTCCTTCAACCACTTATTAATTTTGCTTTGGAATATGGGGTTGTTTAGGGTGATGTGGAGGGGAGAGGAAATGAGGTTGCATCCTACTTAGAGTCACATCATCCTCCTCCCTCCATTTTCTATTTATTGAAGTTCTTTGCTTGTTTGAGGGTTACTTTATTATTTTTTCTTCTTGCATTTTGAGAGTTAGAGGATTTTGGTCGTGGTTTGAGCTTGTTGGTGTTTACTTGGGTTTGAAGGAGCTTGTAGATTGACTCTGGGAACAAGCTCTACTATGGAAAGGTAGGAGCTTTACTCTTGCTCATGTTTTTCCTTCATTTGTGTATATGTGTTTGTTATTTTGTGTGTTTTGTAATGCTTTTTGGGGTGCTTGGGTAGATTTTCTACGTGTGGTGTAGGAGGAGAATATGGGGAGAATTCATGTAGGGAGGAATAACAGTTGTTTTGTGGTTTGGAGGGAGTTTGGGTGGGTGTCCCACCTTTGACAGTGAATACATGCATTTCTTACTTGTTCTTGTATGAGGGAGGCATAAGAGTATGCGGGAGGCATAAGCATATGTAGAGGATAAGTGATATGCATTGGAGGTTTTAACGTGGGCACCCATTTCCTATTAAAAGGCATAAGTGGCCTCCCCATAGGTTCTTTCTCCTTCGGCTTTCATTTAGAAGGCTTGTCTATGTTTTATTGTTTTCCTTCTTGTGTATATAGCTTGAGTTTGGTTGTGTTTGGAATGACTGTGAAATAATTGGTTTAGTGTTGTGGAAGCTTGTTTTTTGCCATGGTTGGATCCACCTTTCATTGTAATGTGGTATGGGATTGGGGGCCAATGAGGAGGATGGATTCTCCTCCTAATTTGATATTTTGGTTGGGTGGAGAGTGTTGCCTCTCCCCCCATTTTTTTGTGAATCAAGCATATCATGAAGGAGCTATCTTGTTGGTGTTGTGAATCTTTGAGATTTTTGTGGAGTCCTTAAGAAGATATCTCTTGTAATAAAATTTCCTTTGTGTTATTCCCACATAAAGTGGAAGAACTTGTAATATTGTATTCTATTTTAGCTTGCATTATTGTATGATTTTCCCACTTAAATTGGAGGAAATTGTATTGATCTTGTGAAAGAAAGTTGCATTCAAATAATTTTTATTAAATTTGTATTGTATGTGGAAAGAAACAAATAAGAAAAGAAAGAAGAAAGATTTGTATTGTACAGTTAGTTTTACACGAAAAAAAGAAAGTCATTCTCTTTAGTTCAAATCTTAGTTATATTGTGAGAAAATAAGTTCTTTTTGTTAAAAGATATGAGCTATTTTCAATGGAAAAGAAAGTTTACTTTCATTGTGAAGGTGTTTTATTGTAAATGTGAAATAAGGAAATATAGAAGTTGCACGAAGTTAAAAATGCATGCATAGTAAACTTGGATGTAAAAGAAAGTTGTTCTAGTTATTTTGCATATTTGAGTTGTAGTGAAAATGAAAGAGACAACAAATTTGAAATAGGGAATTGCTGGATTTTGTATTAGAAAAATAACAATGTAGAAGTAGATATAAATCCTTTATTTTTATTCTTGGAATTCAAATAAAATTAGTTGAACAAAATGGAATAGATATTGTAGTTGTTATTGTTACTATTGGATTTCAAAATGTTTTAAATGAGTAATTTTAATTAAGAAATGATCAAATGGAAAGAAATCAAAAAATTGGAAACTTTAGGTGCATAAAACTAAGCTCAGAATGCATCTTAGTACCTTCTAGCAACTTTTGTTTTTGGGAAGACTCATAATTTTAGGTTCTGTTTCTAAGAAACAGGTCTGCCGCCCTGTGTAGAGTGGTGGTTGTGTAACCGTTGCTCAGGAAAGGTGATGATCTTAGAACCGCTGCTACGCATGGCGGTAGTGCATGGTTTTTCACCCAAGTACAGTGGCGGTCCCAAGACCTTCGGCCTGCTCTGGGCGGCAGTTCTATCGCTTACGGAAAAACTTTTCGGATCTGCACCTATGCATAATTCATAATTGGTTTATACTAAATTGTAAGTTTTACAGCTAACTAGGAAACTTCCAACGAGAAAACAATGCTCAAATCTTGTTGTATTAAACATTTAAACCTACAAATGGAAGATTAAAAACATTCCTTCTCATTTTAGAATCCAAATCTAAACTAAACCAATCTACACTAGATCTCCTTGTAGAATCCTCCATAGTTCTTACTCTTTTGCTCCCATGGCTTCCTTCTCTCCAACTTGAAAATGCTAACAAAACTAATAGACCAAATGAGGGAAAGTGAACAAAGGAAAGGCTTAAATAAAATTCATAAGGATTTTAGGGTTAAGTTTGGAACCCTAGGATCTAGTGGCCAAGGTTGTTTTGATCTAAGGGCGGAGGATTAATCCTAATTTTGTTTGGTAGAAATGTATTTTAAATATTTAAATTAAATCCTTAAGGATGTGTGTAGATGGGTGAATGGGGCCATTTAATTACCTTGAGGAGTAAAGTCCCTATTAATCCTTAATAAGTTGTAGGAATTTAATAGAAGGGCTTTAAACTATTAGGATAATAAAACTAAAGTAATTAAGCCTAAGGTTAACTATATTAGGATTGAGTATTAACTTAGAAGAGAAAACAATTAACCAAGTAAATTAAACTATGGCACCTTCCTCGTTGACCTTTAATTAATCGACCTTAGAGGTAAAGCAAATTTAATATGTAATCTTTTAATTAGATCTGACCCATCAATCTTAAGTTGAGTTAGTAAGGTAAGTTAATTTAATGAACCCTAAGGGTTTAACATCCTTGGAACCTTCATTTAACTAAACAAAAAAAAATAGTCACAATTTTCAGGTTAAGTGTTAGGTTGTAGCGTGTTCCTAGAGTGTCGTTTTGCGGGTTTTACAGACCTATAGAGGAGCATGCAAAGAGGCCTAGGGGTTACCGGTCGATAGATGTAGACCATATTAGGGAGATCCTGAAGTTACAATCATCTCACTATTCCAGAGATATAAGTGGATTTCAAGAAGAGGCCTGGTTGGTGAGCTTGAGCAGGTGCTTCAAACTCTACCCTTGTACTAGCAACATGAAAGATCGTGTTGCGATCCATCTTCTAAGGGATAGAGCAGGTGTCTGTGGGAGGACCGAAGAGAAGAAGATCCATGTTGATTCAGAGGCTATTACCTGGGAGCTCTTTGAGGAGCGGTTCAGGAGTAGGTATTTATCCCATATATTCATTCAACATAGGATAGATGAGTTTCATGACCTCTGTTACACATCTATGACTGTAGCTAAGTATGAGAGTCAATTTCTTGACTTATTCTAGTATGTCGACTACATGCAGGATGAGCAGGTATGGATTCATAGGTTCATGAGGGGCCTTAATTTGGATTTGGGTGGTGCGGTGCACATTCACTGCCCACAGACCTTAGTAGAGGTCATGCAGAAGGCCTATATTGCAGAGGAGATATGGGGAAAGATGTAGCATGCCAGGGACAGAGTTTGGAGCTGCGTATAGCACATGCATGATAGTAGATCAAGGGGGTCAGCTCCTCCTCCTTGTGGTGGATAGGGTTTAGTACAGTCTTCTTTTAGGCTACCACAGTAACCATCTAAGTAGCAGCAGACTCTTCCACCATTCAGACCTACTCAGAGGTTTGACGCACAGAGAGAACGGAGTATGGGGCCTCCTCCTAGGGGTCCCATTAGGACACAGTGTGAGTTGAGAGATCAATGAGCAAGAGCTTGTTAGCAGAGACCTCAACAGTCCATAGTTAGATCATCAAGATCCACAACACAGACCTCTAGAGTACTGGTTGGTGCTGCATCTAATTGGAGAGGACTAGGCAAATTTTATGGTTGTGGCATTGTTGGACATCATTAGAGAGAGTGCCCACAAAACACTAGCAACAAGGGTAAGACACATATTTCAGAGCCTACTGTTAGTGACATGGGGCACAACCATCAGATCTATACAGCGGTCGATAACAGCTAGGCTGAGCATCAAAGTACCATGATCGACATGACATGTAGCATTGGTGGTATTCCTACCTCCATTTTATTGTATTATGGTTCATCTGATTATTTTATTGCACCATCTTTAGTAGAGCATTAAAAACTGGTGGCAGTTAGGCAAGGTCTTACTTGGGATGCCAAAATGGCTTCTGGAGCCAAAATCTCTATAAACTCCTTAGTTAAGGAGTGTGTAGTGGATTTGGGTCCCTTCACCACTACCTCAAATCTTCATATCCTTTCGTTGGGTTTGTATGGAGTCATCTTGGGCATGGACTAGTTGTCTGCACACAAAGCCTAAGTGGATTATTACCATAACACTATATCATGTACATATGATCTAGGAGTTGAATCAATGATAGTAGGAGTTAGGAGGGTCGTTTCCATCCACACCATCTCAGCTATTAAGCTTAAGTTGTGTGTATGATGAGGTTGCCAGATGTATGCTACTATGGTTAGTGACAGATCGGAGGATGAGTCTAGCGGGCCATCCCTTGATGACCATCCTATCTTGAGGGAGTTTTCTGATGTCCTTCTAGGAGAACACCAGGGTTACCTCCCCCATGTGAGATATGTTTTCACATAGATTTGGTTCCTGGCACAGAGCCTATCTCACGAGCACCTTATTGGATGACTACTCTTGAGCTCTGCGAGTTCAAGTTACAGCTTGAGAGCCTTCTAGAGAAAGGCTTGATCCATCCTAGTGTGTCCCCTTGGGGTGCATCAGTGATTTTTGTAAAGAAGAAGGATGGATCTCTATGGTTGTGTATTGATTACCGCTAGCTGAACAAAGTAACGATAAAGAATCATTACCCCCTTCCCCGAATTGTTGATTTATTTGATTAGATGAAGGGGGCCAAAATTTTCTCCAAGATAGATTTTAATTCGGGATACCATCAGCTGAGGATCACGGAGGCAGATATTCATAAGACCGCCTTCCGTACGAGATATGGCAACTACGAGTTCACTGTAGTGCCTTTTGGTTTGACGAATGCCCCAGCAGTGTTCATGAGATTTATGAATGGGGTGTTCAGGACATTCTTAGATCACTTCGTGCTCATTTAGTTTGATGACATTCTGATTTACTCATGTACACGTGAGGAGCACAAGGAGCACCTTCGCCAGGTTCTTCAGTGTCTTCGTGAGCAAAATCTTTATGGGAACCTAGAGAAGTGTGCATTCTTTCAGATAGAGGTGCAATATTTGGGACACATCATTTTTGGGGAAGGTATCATAGTCGATCCTTCCAAGATTTGAGTTATTATGGATTGGCCAACACCCACTAGTGTGATTGAGGTGAGCAACTTCATGGGATTGGTAGGATATTACAGGAGGTTTGTGCAGGAATTCTCTCGGGTTGTGCACCCCATCACTTCCCTTCAGCGAAAAGGGAAGAAGTTTGTATGGTCAGACAGATGTGAATAGGTCTTCAAGAGATTAAAGGAATGTCTCACAATAGTGCCTATTCTTGCAGTGCCAGATCCTCAGGGAGAGTTCTTCATTTTTACAGATGCTTCTTTGGTAGGACATGGAGGTGTCTTGATGCAGGGGGCCAAAGTGGTTGCTTTTGAGTCTCACAAGTTTAAGGATTATGATCTCAATTATCTGACTCATGAACTTGAGCTTGCAGCAGTTGTGTATGCCTTAGATCGATGGAGACACTTCCTTCTTGGCCAAATATTTACACTCAGGACCGATCACTTGAGTCTTCGCCACCTCTTCACACAGCCCAATCTCAACGCTCGTCAACGGCGTTGGATGGAGTTTCTTTTTTAATATGACATTGAGATAGAGCATGTGAAAGGGAAGGAGAACGTGGTTGCAAATTCCCTGAGTAGACGGAGACATGTGGTTATGGCCACTTCTATGGGTACAGATTTGTGGAGTAGGATTTTACAGCAGCTTCCTCACGACAGCTTCTACCTTGTAGCCAAAGCAGAGATTGAGTCTCAGAGACCCCTTGAGGGGAAGTTTGATGGATTCTCACTAGAGACAGATTTTATTCTCAGGCATAGAGGTTGGATATATGTTCCTAGAGATGGAAACTTGAGACATGACATTTTGACAGAGGCTCATTCCCTTTTTTGACGATCGTCTGCCCTTCCTAGTGTGTCACTATATCCCTTTTTCGACGGGATATAGTGACACTAGTGTGTCTAAATCTCTTTTTCGATGGTCGTCTGCCCTTCCTCTTTTGCATTCTTTTAAGTCCTCGAAATTTGAATTGGAATGAGTTATATAACTCTCGGTAGCTCCTGCATCTTGGAGAATCTCTACAATCCTGGCAGAGTTGGGCTTCTGATTTTGTGCTGCAGATATATCAAGTCCAGTCAGACCTTTTTTGTTTATAGCATTTACTTTTACACCGGGAATAGACACCAGATACTGCATGAGCTGCAACAAAAACAAATATTTAATAAACATGTTAATCATACGTACACACTTTCTTACCATCTAAATATTTCTTTCCATAAACAAGCGTTTTGAGTGGGTGTATAACGTATTTAAATTATTCTTGTTGGATAAAGTCTTCATCCTTGGTTCGCATACGTGCCCTTGAAAATCGTTATTGTTGGTTCTCATCTCAAAGGCTTCGAGGAGGGAAACCCGAAAAAACGAGTTATATAGAAAATACAAGTTTAGAAAATAATTGAAAGCATGTTATCAATGTTGGAAGATAAGTTTCACATCCACTATAAATAAATAGTTGTAGTGTAGTTGGTTAGAAATAGTCAGTGTTAGTATAATTAGTATTTTCAGTTCAGTTTTGTTGTATAATATAATCTCTTTGTCTATTTTGAATTTTTTGATTTATCATCTTTTTGTAATATTTTATATTAAGAAAAATAGTATTGTTGATTTTGGATTGTGAGAAATAAAAATTGTTATTATTTTTGGATAAAGACGTAGTTTTATTCTATTTTTATACAATTTTAAAAATTTATTGAAAGCATCTAGTTATCCTCTCTCAGTAATTAAAACTTTTGATTAAATTATTCCCTGATGGAGGAGGTCGGGTATAGTGTATTACAAGGAAAAAAATAAAATACTCATAGTGGGGAGAAGTTTCAATAAACAAAACTTTTTAAAGCTCAAGGTCTGTACATAAACTATTATTCAAAACCAACTATATCCAATAAAGCACGTACAACTTTATAACACATCAAATTATAAACAATGTCGTGTCTATATCTGTAATCAATACAAATTGATGGATGAGCAGTGTCTAGTGTGGTTCCAAATTTATTTTTTCTCCTCATCCTTAACCTTCTAATCCAAAGGGGAGATAGTTGCATTGAGATAAATTAAATTGACATTTTTATTTTTGGTTGAAAAGGCGTGTTCATGAAGCATCCATCTTGCAAAGACGGCCATCCTCTATAATCATCCACCAATGATTACCAACATGGATAAATATGAAAAACAAAACAAAATGCTTGCGAGACATACACAAACCCTTGCCATTTTCAATGTATTTGTTTACTCATCCATGGAAGTTAATATGTTAGAAAAAGTGTCTAATTTTGCCTCAAGTCTGATATATAAAAAAAGTAAACATTAGTTTGTATTTTCATATTTTTAAATTTTAAACAATTCATTTTTAGTTTCCTAATTTTAGGAAAAATAATTAAAGCAAATAAGTAAAAAAACTTTGAATTCATGGACAAAAAAGCATTTGCTATTTTTAGCTGATAGTTCTTTTTAAGTAATATTTTTTAAGAGTTGAGTGTTTTATTATTAGATGACATTCGTTTATATATTAGAAGTAATTGAAAGTGTTTTTACTCACACAAATATTATATTGAGTTGAAAATATGACAAATAAAATAATATATATGTACAGAAATGTTGATTTGAGTTTGAAATACTCTATTTATTTTTAATATTCTATAGTGCTCACTTCCCGTCGACACCTTTTGTTATTGATTTTGATATTGTCGACTATACTTATGGTATTATTATAGTTTTTTGATTTAGCATGATGTTAGATGTTAGAGATACTAGACTGTTATTGATTTCGATTCATATATGATGCGTGTGGATTATTAGAGACATTTTATATTGATGTTGATATGTTGTTGAAATGGTTATATATATATTTTGGACATGCGATATTTTATCATATTGAATAGACCTAGACAACTGAATTAATCTTATGATCTTATGGATATTGATGAAATGTAAAATCGAGATGTACTGGTTAGAAATTGTAAATGATATTGTTACTTGCCTAGATGATGTTTTGCTTCATATATAGATGATTGTGGATTTATAATGTATATTTACCCTACATGTTTTGATGCAGCCACGAGACCGAAGGAGGTATTATGTGTTTTGTAGGTAAATTTATCACAACAAACAACGGGGAGATTGAAGACCAACCACATTGGAATGCTAGATGAATTCAACAAGAGTCACCATGGCAACATGTATTTTGTTATGTGTGTGTGTGTTTGAATAGTTGTTAGGGGGCGCCATGGGGGGGAATCACCTCCTATTGTGACCAAGAGTTTGTGTTATTCTTTCATTTAGTTTCCTTGATTTAATTTTTGTATGTGATCTTATAGTGATGTATTCCCCTTTTGTTAATCACTTGATTTATGTCTAGATTGGTAAATTAATTAGTTTACTAAATTAATTAAGAATGGGTCAAAATAATTCATTTATTATAATTGATGGATCTTGGATTTTGTGTTGTAAGTTGAGTGCTTGTGACCTTGAGTGTTGTGCACTCTACCCCTTTATGAAAATCCGGATTTGGCCTTAAGGGCCAATTTTGGAGGCTTGTGAGACAAATAAAACTTGTCCCACACCTCTTAAATTGTTATATCAACCCTACCTATGGGTTGGGGGGTCAAAAATAGACCCCATTATGTGTTTTGGGAAGACAAAAAAGTAAAATATTATTGCACTTCCTTTCTTATAATTAAAGTTTGTCCTTAGGGGGTGTGGGCTTAGATTGTGTGTGTAAGCAAATTGTCATTCCTCTCACCCACCAATTTATGGTGCGTTGGGGTTGATGTTTGACTTGTGAGGTGGAGTTGAGGATGAGTGCTGTGGCATCCTACATGGAGCCACCTCACCCTCCTCTCCCCCTTTTCTATTTATTCAAGTTCTTTTTCTTGTTTGGGGGTTACTTCATTTCTTTGTGCTCTTACATTTTTGGGAGTTAGAAGATTTTTGAGTGCTTGTGGATTTGTTGAAACTTCTTGATGATTATTTGGGCTTGAAGTAGCTTGAAGTAGAAAAATAATGGAGATTTTATGCATCCCCAAAATCTTAAGAAGACCTCTAATGGCTTCCCATCCTCCACCAACCTACAAAATCAAAGAGAAACAATAAGCCAAATGAAAAGAGAGAGAGGCATTCTTAAACATGATTTAGGGTTAGGTGCCCTCTTTCCTCATCAATGGTCCTAAATGAATCCATCCAAGGGATGAAATTGATCCCTATAAAAGGTAGGTAGAGAGTGGGTGAGTGGAAATTGTCTTTTAATTTAAATGTGTTTAATTTTAAATACATGGGTTGAATTTTTACGGGGTCACTTATAGGGTAGGAGTATGTTTATTAAGTCTAACCCCATGTCAAATTAGGACCTTGTCAATTGATATTAGATCTTGTGGGATTAATTAATTTTTAGTATTTATTTATATTGACCCTTTTACCCTTGAGATATAAATGTGGAAATTGTAACTATACTGAATTAAATTGTTATTAAAATAATACTTAAGGGGAGATTAACCATGCTTAGTCAAATTAAATGTATCAAAATTTAAATCTGGGTTTTCAATATTTTGTTATAATGGGAAAAAAAATATTATTAAATTTAATTGACTTAGAAAGATTAATGGGACAGCTGTATTTTTGAAGCCTGTATGTGGGCATGTTTCTAAAAAAAATATATTCCATAATTTTTGTAGCTAACCCTAGGTTGTTCTTGAGTCTCGTGCAGGCATTACACTTGGTATCAGAGCCATGGGTTCAAATCTTGGACCTTTGGGCACACTAGTAAAATACAAAACATTAACATTAAAGCTAGCACAACATTAAACTTAGCACAATACTAAACCTAGAAAACAACTTGTCTAAAAAATCATATATTTTAGTAAACATAGAAAACTGGAATAAAACCTAGAATGATGAACTAACTCTCGCCTTGGTCTGTGCAGGAGGCGTGGACCAGACGAGGGGTCCTTTCACATAGACCTAGTCTTGCCACCTCTAGAGCATGTCGTAGCATCCATTCTACCTCAGATTTTATAGACGCTTCAGGACGTCAATGTCACTATACGCGGAGGGTCCTTAGGAGGACAATCACCCAGAAATGATAGGGAGCCATCCGTTGAGGCTCGTGCATCTCCTCAAAACAACGAGGAGCATAGGGCCGAGAAATCTCGCATGGAGTCAGTTAGAGTAGAGTCACCGCAGAGGGGACATGGAGACAACATTTCAGGACACAGGCATAAGTCTCAGAGCCCTAGAACTTGTAGTGCCCACTTCCATTCGACACCCTTTTCTTATTGATTTCAATATTGTCGACTACACTTATGGATATATTGTAGCTTTTGATTTAGCATGATACTAGATGTTATAGATACTTGATTGTTATTGATTTCAACTCATATATGATGCATGTGGATAATTAAAGATATTTTATATTGATGTTGATATAATGTTGACATGGTTATATATATATATTTTTGACATGCGATATATTTCATCATATTGAGTAGACCTTTGATAATTGGATATTGAGTAGAGTATGTAGGGGATTTTTTATATGAATTGGAGGTTTTAAGGTGGGCACCTATTTCCCATTGGGAGGCATATTCCTAGAGCATCGTTTTTTGGGTTTTACACTTGTTATCAGAGCTGTAGGTTCAAAGTTTGGACCCTTGGGTACACCTAGAAAACACTAAACATGAACATTTAACCTAGTGCGAAACTGGTTTTTTTTAATCTAAAAAACCACAATGTTCTATAACTATATTATTTAGAAAACATAGAAAAATGAAACAAGACCTAGAACAATGAACTAGTTCTCACCTAGATCTGTGTAGGAGGTGTGGATCAGACGAGGGGTATTTTCACATAGACCTAGATATACCACCTCCAGAGCAGGCGGTAGCGGCCATTCTACCTCAGATTTTAGAGACGCTTCAAGACATCAATAATGCTATACACGGAGGGCCCATGGGGGGAAAAGTTTCTAGACATGACATGGATCCATCAGTGGAGGCCCATGCATCCCCTTGACACAGCGAGTAGTATATGTCAGAGAACTTCTATGCAGATTCGGCTAAGGAAGAGTCACCACAGAGTGGGCACAGAGATAGGATTTCAGGACATAGGGATAGATCTCGGAGCCCTAGACAGATGGAGAAGCATACAGAGAGACCTAGGAGTTGTCAGACATCAGTTGTAGACCATATCAAGGATATCCTGAAGCTACGACCATCTCACTATTCAAGAGATACAAGCGGTTTTCAGGTAGAGGCCTGGTTGGTGAGCTTAAGTGGATGCTTCAAGCTTTGCCCTTGTACTAGCAACACAAAAGCTCGTGTTGCGATCAATATTCTAAGGGATGGAGCTAGAGTTTTGTAGAGGAACGAGGAGCAAAAGCTCCATGTTGACTCAAAGACAATTACCTGGGAGCTATTTGAGAAGCATTTCAAGAGAAGGTATTTACCCAAGAGGTTTATTATGTAGCAAATAGACGAGTTTCACGACATCTGTTAGGCATCGATGATCGTAGCCGAGTATGAGAGTCAATTTATTGACCTACTCCATTACATCGACTATATACAGGATATGCAAGTCCGGATTCACAGGTTCATCACAGGCCTGAATTTGGATTTGGGTTCCGCGGTGCGCATTCACCGCCCATAGAAATTAATAGAGGTCATGGAGAAGGCCTATATTGCAGAGGATACACGAGGGAAGATGTAGTGTGCTAGAGAGAGAGTTCAGAGGCGCATCCAGCAGATCTAGGATGGAAGATTGAGGGGGTCAGTTCCTCCTCCTCGTGGTGGATAGAGTTCAGGATAGGCTTTATTTAGGCCATCACAACAGCCACCTCAGTAGCAGCAGCAATAGACCTACCCACATTATAAACCTCCTTAGAAATGTGATGCACCTAGGGGGTGGAGTTTGGGGCCTCCTCCTAGGGGTTCCATTAGGACATAGGGTGTATCGAGATCTTAGTCAGTAGGAGCTCGTCAACAGATACCTCAACAATCCGTAGCCAGATCGTCAGGGTCCACTGCTCAGACCTCTAGAGTAGCAGCTGGAGCTACATCTCACTGGAGAGGACTAGGCAGTTGTTATGGTTGTGGCATTACGGGGCATCATTAAAGAGAGTGTGCATAGGACCCTAGTAACAAGGGTAAGATGCATATCTCAGAGCCTATTGTTCGAGATATGACTCAGAGCCATCGGATCTACACAGTATTCGAGAACCATCAAGCTGAGCACCAAAGTACTGTGATAGAGACAACAGGTAGTGTTGGTGGTATTTCCACCTCTATATTATTTTATTCCGCTTTATCTAATTATTTTATTGCACCTTCCTTGGTAGAGTGTTACAAGCTAGTGGCAGTTAGGAAGAGTCGTAGTTGGATGTTGAGATGGCTTCTGGAGCCAAAATTTCTATAGATTCCATAGTTAAGGAGTGTGTAGTGGATTTGGGACCCTTCACCACTACCTCAGATCTTTGAAACCTTTCGTTGGGTTCTTATGGTGTCATCTTGGGCATGGACTGGTTGTCAGCACACAGAGCTAGAGTGGATTGTTACCATAAGACTATTGATTGTACAGATGATCTAGGAGTTGATTCAATGACATCAAGGGTTAGGAGACCCGTTTCCATTTTCACCATCTCTGTTATGTAGCTTAAGCGGTGTGTGCGACGGGGTTTTCAGATGTATGATGTTACGGTTAGTGACAGATTCAAGGATGAGTCTAGTGGACCATCCCTTAATGACCATCACATTTTGAGAGATTGTGCCGATGTTTTTCCTAGGGAACTACCGGGGTTACCTTCCCCATGAGAGATATATTTCCACATAGACCTGGTTCTGGATGTATAGCCTATCTCATGAGCTCCGTATCAGATGACTACTCTTGAGCTATATGAGCTCAAGTTGCAACTTGAGAGCCTTTTGGAGAAAGGCTTAATCTGTCCTAGTGTATCCCCTTGGGGTGCACCAATGATTTTCCTGAAGAATGATGGATCTTTGCGGTTGTGTATTGATTACCGCCAACTAAACAAAGTAACGATCAAGAATCGTTACCCCCTTCCACACATTGATGATTTATTTGATCAGATGAAGGGGGCCACAATTTTCTCCGAGATAAATCTTAATTCATGGAATCATCAACTGAGGATCACGAAGGCGGATATTCATAAGAACTCCTTCCGTATGAGATATACCCACTACGAGTTCTTAGTGGTACCTTTTGTTCTGACGAATGCCTCTGCAGTGTTTATGAGCTTGTTGAATGGGGTGTTCAAGACATTTTTAGATTGCTTCGTGCTCATCTTCCTTAATGAAATTTTGATTTACTCAGGTATGCGTGAGGAGCGTGAGGATCACCTTTGTCAGGTTCTTTAGTGTCTTCGTGAGCATCATCTTTACGGGAACTTGGAGAAGTGTGAGTTCTGTCAGATAGAGGTGCAGTATTTGCACCACATCATTTCTTGGGAAGATATTGCAGTCGATCCTTCCAAGATTTGAGCTATCATGGATTGGCTAGCACCCACTGGTGTGACCGAGGTATGTAGCTTCATGGGTTTGGCAGGATATTACAGGAGATGTTTCCAGGAATTTTCTCGGATTTCGCACCCCATCACTTCCCTTCAGCGGAAAGGGAAGACATTTTTTTGGTCAGGAAGATGTGAGAAGGCCTTCAGGAGACTGAAGGAATGTCTCACGACAACACCTATTATAGTAGTGTCAGATCCTCAGGGCAAGTTCTACGTTTGCACATATGCTTCTTTGGTAGGACTTGGAGGTGTGTTGATGCAGGAGGGTAGAGTAGTTACTTTTGAGTTTTGAAAACTCAAGGATTATGAGATTAATTATCCAACTCATGATCTTGATCTTGCAGCATTTGTGCACACCTTGGTGTGGTGTGTTGGTTTGAAAATCTATCGGTTAGGTAGGTCGTGGGGAAACAGGCCAACAGTGTATAGGGCATAGTCTCTCTTTGAGACAACAAAGAAAAAATGGTTTATTGCTAATCTTTCAAGTAGGAATCTGTGTAAATCTACACTATTCTAACTTCATGGGGTTTGGGATCTCATCCCAGTAGAGGTAGTTCCAACTATGAATAGACAGGTAGGAGGGAAGGAACGAAGGAGGGTAGACCTGAAAGAAGAAAAGAAATGAATTCCAAGACGGAAAGGTCAGAAGGTTTATGCTTTGAGCCGGTAGTAAATAGAGCCAAACTTACTTGCATAAACAATTAAAGCAATACTGATGAACATATGACAATAGTAGGAATGAATCTAACAGAATAAAAACATAGATCTAACTTAAGAAAGATTTGATGCAAATAACACACACATTAAACACAAAGTCTGAATATGTGTATTAATATTTCTTCTGTTGAAAGAAAATACAAAGTCTTTCTCTCCTCACTTCTCTTTTCATATAAAAAATGTTCACCCTGAACACAAGTATTCTAGTATTTATAGAAGGAGAGGAGGAAAGAAGACAAAAGTAAACCCACTACTTACAAAATATCTTACAATATATTTACAAAAGATCTAGAAAATATATAAAAATTCAAATGTTGGCTTGGGAAAGTTTTTGGATGGCAACATCCCATGGTGCAACATCGATGAGGTCATCATGTATGCCAACATGATTTTTAAATATTCTACAAAAATGATCAACACATCCCAGAAAGAAGAAACTACTCTGCCCTTTGTAAAATGGCGCACTTTTCTACATGTCAACACATAGATTTCTCCCCTTTGTAAAATGGTGCACTTTTCTCCATGTCAACACACAGATTTCTCCCCTTTGTAAAATGACACACTTTTCTGCATGTCAACACACAAATTTCTCCCCTTTGTAAAATGGCGCACTTTTCTGCATGTCATCACACAAATTTCTCCCTTGAATGATAAGAAAAAAGTGGCTAAGTCTTGAAACAACTTGATTTTTTGAAAGGGAGTTTTGGGCTATTTCGAACGTTATCAATTTTTGGTATAGTTACCTACAAATTTCCCTTGTCAATTTTGCAGGATAACAACTGGCTCTTTCTGGGGACTATCTTTAAGTGAAACTTAAGGGTAGAGAATCCCAAATTTTTCATGTGCCTATCCATTGGGTTACAGAGAGTAAAAAAAAAGGGTGACTAGGGGGCGAACAAAAAGGAAAAGAAAGGGAACACACAACAAATAGAAAGCAAACACACAACGAACAATGAAAATATACAAAGAAGAGAAAAAGCTCTACTTCCTTAAGATCTTCAGGTGTTGCCCGCTAAAGGGAAGTGGGAGCTTGGTTCCATCCAGATATGAGAGATAGAAACTATTCCCTCCATTGAGCTACTTGATCTTGTATGGCCCTCTCCAAAGAGAGTCAAACTTCCCATGCATCCCTTTTGGTTCTCTTCATTTGTTCCACAGAAGAACAAGATCTCCTACTTGGAAATCTCTCTATTTAGCTTTCTTGCCAAACAGTCTCTTGACTTGATTCTGATGTTAAGTGATCTTGTCGACCACTTTTAATCACTTTTCTTCAAGTTCCGTTAGGTACATAATCCTCTTTTCAAGAGAATTCTGAAAAGTTTCATCTTCAATTGCTCGAGCCAAACGCAGAGTAGGAAGTTCTGTGGAGATAGCGATTTCAACATCGATCCCATACAACACCTGGAAAGGCGACATACCGAGAGACCTCTTTGGAGTGATACGATCCACCCACAAAGCATTGTACAGTGATTTGTGCTAGGACCACTGGTTTTCATCAACCGGCTTCCATATGATAGTTACCAGGTTCTTGTTGCTGGATTCTACCTGACCATTTCCTTGAGGATAATAATCAGAGGCATGAGCCAAGGTTATTCCCTATCCATAACAAAAACCAATAGCCTCCCGTGAAGAGAAGTTGGAAGTGTTATCAACAATGATTTTGTGTGGAATGCCAAATCTCACAATAATATTCTCCTTGATGAAGTTGTAAACAACTTTAGAAGTGGCATGCTTGACAGGTATGGCCTCCACCCATTTCGTGAAGTAATCAGTTGATGTTAGGACGTAACTATGTCTAACACTCGATTGAGGATTGAGTGCTCCAATGAAATCAATTCCCCATTTCCTCAATGGTTCGTCAATGATAATGAGCCTGAGGGGAAATGCGTAACTCAGCTTTGGTTTGCCAACGAATTGTTGGCAAAGTTCACATTTTGCTACCTAGGTGGTTGCATCTTGAAATAGCGTTAGCCAGTAGTACTTGGCCCAAATGATCTTATGTGCTATCACGGATGAGGAGAAGTGACCACCCCAGGTTGAGTCGTGAAAACTCTCCAACAATTTTACCTACTGCGCCTTTTTCAACACATCGTAGAAAAACTGCCGTCAATTCCGCGTTTGTACAATCCATCATCCCATATGACATATCTTGCAGCTCTGAGCTTCACCATTCGCTTTTCCTTTGTGGTTAGGTGAGTTGGGCACTCACCATAGGTGAGAAAGAATGCGATGTCAGAATACCATTTGTCGTTGGTGGTGACAAATAGAACCATGGGAAAAGAATCTGCTTTCTCCAGTTCATTTTGTTCTCCATCAATGTGATCAGCTTTCTCTTTAGGTAACTTTAAGTCTTTATTTTCAGCCATCAACTGACACTAGGCCCTTACCTCTTAGCAACTTGGTTGGTTTTATGTCTAGGTCGTATTCTTGGACCTTTGTGATCCAATTCACATCGTAAGCTCCCTAACTCCTGTTGAGTCAGGATGGACTTAACAGTCGTGTATCAGGAACCAGCGCTACTGTATGAGAATTCAGAATATAGTAGCGGAAATTTTTGACTGTTTTTACCATGAAAAAGGCATGCTTTTCCAATTACGACATCTTTAGTTCATAACGCTTAATAGGAGAGATCATGAAAGCAACCGGGGATTCAATATCCTCGGAGTTATTTTGCATCAACATAGCTGATATAGTGTGTGCAGACATGCATAACTATACATGATGAAGTCTTTACTAAAGTCAGGACACACTAGAACAGGAGGCAGTGATCGACAAACGAAGGTTTTTATGTCTTCGAATGATGTCCTGTCCTTCCTCACTCCATCAAAATGTTTGGGACCCTTTCATCATATTAGATATATGACGAGTCTTCTCAGCAAAATCAGGAACAAAATGTCTAACAAAATTTACCTTTTCTGAAGAAAGAGTGAACACCAATCTTGCTTGTAGGAAAAGTAAGGCTCTGAATAGCCCTTGACCCCTTTCGAAATCTATCTTAGTTCCTTCTCTGCTAACGACATGTCCTAGTAGCTTTCCTTCGGTGACCCCAAAAACTGACTTCTATGGGATTTAGTGAAATCCCGTGCTCTCAGAATTTGATCAAGACTTGTTCCAAATGATCACAGTGATCACTTCGTCTTTTGGAGAACACTGGTCAAGTCATCTAGGTAAACTACGATGACTTTTCCCATCATAAATCTTGGAATGCAAAGTCCATTGCTCTTTGGAAGGTGGCACTGGCATTGATCAAACCGAACGACATTCTGTTGTAGGTGAAGGTACCCCAAGGGAGTGGTGAATGTTGTTTTGAACTGATCTTCAGGCGTAACTTGAATTTGATTGTAACGTGAAAAACCAGTCAAACATAGACAACATTTCTAAACCGGTTACTGTCCTGTAGCACTTGATCCATTATTAGCAGTGGATATTTATTTTTTAAGGATGACTGGTTCAAGTTGCGAAAGTCCACGCATATGCGTATCTCGCCATTCTTCTTCCAGACATGCACTATAGCTGTATACCCCAGGTACTGTGATGAATTGGAAAAATAATTCTTGCATCCAGCATATTCTGAATTTCAGCTTGGATGGAACTCGAGATTTTGGGGTTGTAGTGTCTTTGCTTTTGACAAAAAGGTTTGACATCGTCCTTCAAGCGGAATGTCGGTGTCGGATGTCCTTTGGCTTGAAAGACTTCAGATCAGCATAAGACCATGCTAACACATCCGTGTACTTTTTCAGCAACGTAACGAATTTTTCGTTTTTCCTCGGGCATACAACACTTCTCGATATTCACGGAACGAGGATGTTTCCGCAGTACCCAGATTGACGGATTAAGTTTCTGGAGAAGAGCAAGGATCATCCTGTCACTTTTTCTTAAAAAAATGGTCATGATTATCAAATAATTGTTCTAAGGAAACCAAACCTTTCAGGAATCTTATTTCCTTTGAGTTGTATCACTGTATATTTTTCAGATTCATGTGCTTGACCGGGTAAGAGACTCGCGACACGTAAAAGTTGATCCACCGAAATGGATTTCTTTGAAATTATCAGTTTTCTCTCAAAAAAGTGATAAGTTGGTTGTCATCATTGAACACTTGCCAATGATGTGAATTATCTGGTACACTTGGGGTGAAAAACCACCTCAATGGTATAATGTATCCGTTTTTAACCCTGGGTGAGGGAGCATGAGAGAGGCTGAGACGGGACCAATGAATCAACCATGTCATTTTGGGCTCACGTAGAACTACTTTGATTGAGAAAGCGTCAAACTCTTCAATGATATCCCATACGACATTGCGGTAGTGTCTGAGTAGGTCATTTTTTACTTGATATATCCCTTTTACCTGATTGACAATTAGCTCAGCATCACCTTGCACTCTCAAATTTTTGATTCATTTCCTCTTTTGTAGCTTGCATACCAAGTAACAAGGATTCATACTCGGTAATATTATTCGTATTGAAGAAACTGCAACTTGAAAGAGAAAGGGAAAATATCCTCCTCAAGAGATATTAGAACAACCCCAACACTGCATCCACTTGTTGCGCAATTGCCACCAAACTGCAATGTCCATACTTTATTGAGATCCTCTTTTTAGATGAGAACGTCCATTCTATCTGAGTCGATGGACAGGAAGTAGTTCCCCATCCCTGAGGATTCGAAAAGAATCTGAGCCTTAGGTTCATCAGAGTTGGTGACTAGATATTTCTTTTGTGACTCTAGTTCCAATGTCTGCATCATCCCTTTGACAAGAATCCCGGCTTTGAACTAGTCCATATGAATTTCCCCACCAACTTCTTGAGAAAAGCTCCTCCCTAGCAATATCTTATATGCTGCTGGAATATCAGCGATGAGAATAGTCATTTTTACGCTTTTCTTAGGAAATGCCGCGAATGCAAACTGTGTATCCTTGATCTAACCAATCGATGGTACCTATTTGGTTTCCATGGAGTAACATCTGCCAAAAGGTTTAGTAAGTGTGAGGCCCAAAGCATGGGCGACATTTGCTTGCATAACATTGTCAGATGCTCCAAAATTAATTATATAGTTGCTTAGTTTATGACCATTGATTAGGAAAAATAGATAAAAAGGTTCAATTTTCCCCGATGTGGAAGTCGAGGCAACGTTTATGTGAGACACAGGAGGAATGGGAAGAATTCCTTTTGGGGAAATAGGAGGAGGGACGGAATCCTGGCTTTGGATATACTTAATTAATTTTATAAGCTGCTCGGGGTTGGACTGAAGGTACTCAGCTTCAGACATCTGGATCTTGGTCTTTTTGGCGTGATCGACTATGTCGAATGCGACCAAGGGTTGTGCTAATGAAGGAATGGATCCTTCGTTTCATGTTTGTAGAGGAGGGTTACTGGTCTTTATGGGAATCGAGGAAGGCTGAATTGGAGGGGAAATAGGAAGAAAATATTTCTTTACAAAAGGTTTAACAGGAGGTTGAGTAGGAAGGGGATTACCTCTTTTAACGATCGTTGGAGGAGGAGTTACCACAGCCTTTTCCTTTTTTTTTAGCATCAATTTCTGCTTCTTTTCCTTACGAGCGAGTGAAAATTGCATATGATTATTCACTCGCATACCCTTGGGTACCCTCTTCTTCATCAGATTCCTTGTCTTCAAATTTCATATACCTAATAGTATAGTCGTCAGTCGGTTCACCGACATCTTGATCTTCACCTTACGAAATAGGTTCTTCGTAATTTGGATCATCTTCTTTGATTTCAACCAAAGCATTAATTGAAGGGGCTTCAATTGCTAACCTTGGAAAAGCAGCAGGCAAACGCGGCCTTTTGGGGGTGTTGTTGGGAGTGAAGTTCCTCTGTGGGATATCACGGTATGGAGCAGTAGACGATGCTTGAGCCAATTTATTCTTTAATGAGAGCAATTCATTCACCATCTTTTGGAATGTTGGATCTGATGAGGTAGCCTAAGAAGAAGTTGAAGCATTTGATTTTGACGGCCCTCATCTTAACTCACCGGATATAAGAAGGTTGTCTTCTATCTGAATGGTCATCACTTGAGCAAGGGCCAAGGTGAGTATCTATTCCTGTAAAAGTAAGAAACTTACTTTCGAACTCATGGCATTCAAGAAGAAACACTTTTAATTCTCTAACATCGGCATCATAGAAAGCAACACATGGTTGATCAGTGAATTGAAACGGGTGATAAAATCACGCATGGTTTAATTGGCCTCCTTCATGTGAGTGATTTGTGACAATAACGCAAATGCATCTTCTGAAGGTTTGTATTTGTCTTTAAATGTAGTCCGCAATGTGGCCCAACTGGTGATGGATTCGGCTAGTAAATCCTGAAACCATTCTGAAGCAGGTGCTTGCAAGGTCTCTAGACGTACCGATACGTTCTCATGAGTCACGTCCAAAATGATGCATGACATAATAAACATAGCTATATGCGCGTATGTGATTTGATTTCCTCTCCCATCAAATCTCGAGAAATTTTTGTGATTTTGTTGAGGGAGAGGGTTGACTAGATGCGGTAGTGCTAGAGGACCCATGGCGTTTCCCCATGGTGTAGGTAGATTTGCTGCCATTTGAAAACCAGGAAAAAGAACGTGAGCAGGGAGTGTGGTTCCACTTAGCAAAAGAGCACTGCAAATTGATGTCGAGGCACCCTGTGAAATCCGGCTTTTTCGTGGAGGCAAAACACTTCTTGCTGATCGATCCGCTGAGCTTAGTGATACAAATCGCGCTGGAGTGATACTGAAATTGTGCCTTCAAAGTAGATCAAAAATTGGATCAACTTCCTCACGAGCTCTTCTACTACGAGTAAATGGTTCACCCATCAGCGTATCCGTTCAGATCTGTAACAATTATGAGTAGATTTACAAGAATCTTTTTCTTTATACTTGCTGATTTTATGATTTTTCTGGCAAAAATCAGCAGCATGTACTTTTTTCAATATTTAATTTCACCCTCTTTAATAACAACCGATTACAATTTTTTGACAAAGATTAATAAGGATAAAAAGTGGGTCAATTCAGTAGGCTGATTTTCAGATCTTTGACCTGAATTTTGCAATTTTTTTTAAAAAATATCATGAAATGTCAGAATCTCAGATCTATTGAAATATACAAGTTTTTGTAAAAAACTCAACGAACTAAAAGTTTCTATCTAGTCCAGATCTATGGATTTTCATAAGGAAATTTTCAGTTTTGATCACTTATGCAAAAAATTTGATTTTCAACAAAGGGTTAAAATTTCCAATCTGGTAGTGATTTTTATAGTTTTTTAGTTATTTCCTTAGACTGTTCCCCAGTAGAGTCGTCAAAAACTGTTGGTCTAAAAATCTGTTGGTTATGAAGGTCATGGGGAAATAGACCAACAGTGTGCAGGGCATAGCCTCTGTTTGAGACAGCAAAGTGAAACTGGTTTATTACTAATCTATCAAGTAGGAATTTGTGCAAATCTACACTGTTCTAACTTCAGGGGGTTTGGGATCTCATCCCAGTAGAGGTAGTTCCAACTACAAATAGAAAGGTAGGAGGGAAGGAATGGAGGAGGGTAGATCTGAAAGAAGAAAAGAAATGAATTCCAAGATGGAAAGGTCAAAAGGTTTATGCTTTGAGCCGGTAGTAAACAAAGCCAAACTTACTTGCATAAACAATTAAAGCAATGCTGATGAACGTATGACAATAGTAAGAATGAATCTAATAGAATAAAAACATAGATCTAACTTAAGAAAGATCTGATGCAAATAACACACACATTAAACACAAAGTCTGAATATGTGTATTAATATTTCTTCTGTTGCAAGAAAATACAAAGTCTTTCTCTCCTCACTTCTCTTTTCATACAAAAAATGTTCACCCTGAACACAAGTATTCTAGTATTTATAGAAGGAGAGGAGGAAAGAAGACAAAAGTAAACCCACTACTTACAAAATATCTTACAATATATTTACAAAAGATCTAGAAAATATATAAAAAGTGAACATTTGGCTTGGGCAAGTTTTTGGATGGCAACATCCCATGGTGAAACATGGATGAAGTCATAGTGTATGCCAACATGCTTTTAAAATATTCTACAAAAACGATCAACACATCCCAGAAAGAAGAAAATACTCTACCCTTTGTAAAATGGTGCACTTCTCTGCATGTCAACACACAGATTTCTCCCCTTTGTAAAATGGTGCACTTTTCTACATGTCAACACACAGATTTCTCCCCTTTGTAAAATAGTGCACTTTTCTGCTTGTCAACACACAGATTTCTCCCCTTTGTAAAATGGCGTAATTTTCTACATGTCAACACTCAGATTTCTCCCCTTTGTCAAGTGGCACACTTTTCTGCATGTCAACACACAGATTTCTCCCCTGAAGGATAAGCAAAAAATGGCTAAGTCTTTAAACAACTTGATTTTTTGAAAGGGAGTTTTGGGCTATTTAGAACGTTATCAAACTTCCTTGGGGGCCAAAACAAATTTTTTGGTATAGTTACCTGCAAATTGCCCTTGTCAATTTTGTAGGATAACATGGTGGAGACACTTTCTTCTCCGCCAGATATTTACACTCAGGACTGATCACTTGAGTCTTTACCACATATTAACACAGCCCAATCTCAATGATCACCAGTGACATTGGATGGAGTTGCTTTGCGAGTATGATATGGAGATAGAGCATGTTAACGGGAATGAGAATGTGGTTGCATATACCTTGAATAGACGGAGACACATGGTTATGGCTACTTCAGTGGGCACAAATTTGTGGAGAAGGATTTTGTAACTTCCTCATGAGAGTTTCTACCTTACAACCAGAGCAGAGATTGAGTCTCAGAGACCCCTTGAGGGGAGATTTGATGGATTTTCATTAGAGGCAGATGGTCTTCTCAAACACAGAGGTCGGATATATGTTCCTAGAGATGGAGGCTTGAGACAAGACATTTTGACAGATGTTCATCGTGCACCTTATTCAGCCCATCCAGGCGTGAAGAAGATGCATGTCACTTTGAGACAGTTATACCATTGGAGAGGACTTCAGAGAGATGTGGCTCAGTTTGTGTCACGTTATTTAGAGTTTCAGAGGGCGAAGGCCAAGCATCAACATCCAGCTGTCCTTTTTCCTCATGCCATATTGGAGTGGAAGTGGGACACCATTTCCATGAACTTCATTGTTGGCTTACTGACGTCGAGATACCACCATGACACCATCATGGTCATGGTGGAAAAATTGACAAAAGTGGCTCATTTTTCTCCGGTGAAGACCACCTCTACAGCTAGTGCAGTGGCACAGGTATATATTGATGAGATCGTTAGATTACACAGAATTCCACGGAAGATCATTTGTGACCATGATCCTTTATAAACTTCCCACTTCTGGACCACCATGCAGCATGCTCTCGAGATGAAGATCAACTTCAGCATAACATATCACCCTGAGATAGATGGACAGACTGAGCGGGTGAATCAGATATTTGAGGACATGCTTAGGATTATGTTATGGATCATCAGTCGAGATGGGAAAAGTATTTGTACTTGGAGTTTGCCTACAATAATAGTTTACAGAGTTCGATAGGCGTGCCTCCTTTTCAGGCATTATATGGCAGAGAGTGCAAGACACCTCAAAGCTGGGACAAGTTAGAGGAAAGGGTTTCTCTTGGGCCAGCATTATTACAGGACATAGAGCAACAGGGTTTTGTGATCAGGAAAATATTGCAGGAGGCGCAAGATAGGTAGAAGAAGTATGCGGACCAACATAAGATAGATCATAGTTTTGAGGTGGGCACGAAGGTGTTTCTTCGTGTCAGATCACATAAGATCCCTATCCGTTACAGAAAAGGTTCTAAGCTTGCTCCTAGGTTTTTTGGTCCCTTTGAAATCTTAGATCGCATCGGTCCCTTGGCCTATCATCTAGAATTTCCACCTAGCTTGTCTCACGTCCATGATGTGTTTCATGTTTATGTGCTTAGGAGATATATTTCTGATCCATTTCATGTGCTAGATTAGACCTCATTTCAGGTGAAGGATCAGGGGCAGGTGATGGTGGAGCCTATCTACATTATAGAGCACATGACCCTGGGCCTTCATGGCAGAGATATTTACTAGGTTCGGGTCCACCGGGAAAAATATGATGAGACTACGGCTATATGGGAGGATGCTACATTGCTACAAGTTCATTTTCCACACATGTTACAGTCATTTCCAGGTGGATGTCAATCCTAAGGGGAAGGGGATATAGTGCCCACTTCCCTTCGACACCCTTTTGTTATTGATTTCGATATTATTGACTACACTTATGGATATATTGTAGCTTTTTGATTTAGCATGATACTAGATGTTAGAGATACTAGATTGTTGTTGATTTTGACTCATATATGATGCATGTGGATTATTAGATACATTTTATATTGATGTTAATATACTATTGACATGGTTATTTATATATATTTCTGACATGTGATATATTTCCTCATATTGAGTAGACCTTTAATAATAGGATTAATTATGCGATCATTTTGACATGAATGAAATGTAGAATAGAAATGTTGCTAGAAATTGTAAATGATATCACGTTTTTCCTAGATGATATTTGATTCACATATAGGCGATTATGGATTTATATTGCATATTTTATCATAGATATTTTTAGTGCATCCACGGGGCCGAAGGAGGTATTTATGTGTTTGTAGGTAAAATTATTCACAACAAACATTGGGGGGATTGAAGACAAACAAGATTGGAATTCTAGGTGAATTCAATAAGGGTCACCATGGCAACATGTATTTGTGTGTGTTTGAATTGGTTAGGGGGAAATTGTGACCAAGGGGTTATGTTTTGTCTTTTATGTAGTTTCCTTTAATTGTAGTATGTAATTCATTGTATTAATTATTTGGATTTTAGTGTATGTATTTTACCCTTTTTTATTAATGGGTTGTAGTGTCTTAATTAGAGTTAATTTAACCTTGTCTTAAAATAATTAAAGATGTGACCAAAGGAATGCATTTATTAGAGTAGATTTCTCTTGGATTTAGTGTTGTAAGTTGAGTGCTTGAAGATCTTGAGTGTTGTACACTCTATCCTTTCATGGAAATTCGAATTTGGCCTTAGAGGCCAATTTTGGAGGCTTGTGGGATAAGTAAAGCTTGTTCCACACCTCTTAAATTGCTAAAGGGTTGGGGGTAAAAATTAGACCCCATTAGGTTTTTTGGGAAGATAAAAAGGTAAAAATTTTATTGCACTTCCCTTCTTGTAATTAATGTTTTCCTTAAAGGGTGTGGGCTTAGATTGTGTGTGTAAGTAAAATATCATTCCTTCAACCACTTATTAATTGTTCTTTGGAGTTGGCTAGGGTGATATGGAGGGGAGAGGAAATGAGGTTGCATCCTACTTAGAGTCACATCATTCTCCTCCCTCCCTTTTCTATTTATTGAAGTTCTTTTGCTTGTTTGGGGGTTACTTGATTATTTTGTGTTCTTGCATTTTTAGATTTAGAGGATTTTGGAGATATTTTGGTCTTGGTTGGAGCTTGTTGTGTGCATGTATAATTTGCTTAATGCTAAATCAAATGAAGCAAGAACTACCACCTAAAATAGTTCTACAATTTAGCTAAAACAAAGCATAAACACCATCATGATAAGAATTAAACAAGGGTTAGATGCTAGCATTCATCAATACAAACTTTGAAACTAACAATGCTAAATATCTAAACTCCTCTATTCTCTAACAACAAATAAATGAATGGACCTAAGTAAGCTCCATGGCTATCAAAATAGTTGTCCTTAATGCTCCAAGAACCTAGAAATGGGGGCTAATCAAAGTTGGGCTACAAGACCCTTTTGACAGCTCCCATATGACCCAAGCACTTTAAGAAAGAGGCTTAACTCTTCAAGATGATGAACTCTCAAAAGGGTAAGGTGCAAGCTCTTAGTCTCTTTGCTATATGCTTTGCATTTACTCTCTTAGAAAGTTTAGGTGTAAGTAAAAAGGTAGGTGGAGGGCTCTTTATATAGCCCAAAGGATAAAGGATTCAACACATTCTCATGAATGTGGGATAAAGGTAAAACATGATTAGGAATGGATAAGGTTGCTTTATTAAAGGTAACCTTACTTTAGAAGGGTTTAATACATGTTTAGCAAGTCATGGGAGTTGGGGGTATTTTAATTAATCAAAGGTGATTAATTAATAGGTAGGTGTAAGCTTATAGAAGCCAATTAGAGGAATATTAGTGTGATTTAGGCTATTATAAGGGGATTAAATCAATTAAATATTGATTTATTGGTTAAATGGAAGGGAAAGCTAATTAATTAATAATAATTAATCAGTCTAGGTAGAAGGGGTGATTTATTAACGGAAGGTCGTTAATTAGGGTATTGTTGGATAAGCAACTTAATTAATTAGCTTAGTGTAATTAATTAATGATGATATGAGGGAAAATGAGTGCCTTTGACGATATGTCATTGATTTGTGAGAAAGGGGATAATTAGCACAATTTAAGTATTTAAATTGCTTGGGCGTAATTATAGGTGTCTACATTTGCCCCTCTTTGGGGTGGCATAAGTGATGCCACTTCAAAGATAGTAGACAAAAGAGATTTTGAAGAGATGGAAGAAAAATTAGTAGGAGGGAGAGATGCCCCCTCGAGTGTCGATGGGGTGATAGAAGAACTCGATTGATGATCGAAAAAGGTGAGAAGTAGGCAGAAGAATGGGGACGAGGCAGGATGCCCCGAGGAGAGGGAGAATTAGGGGTGAAAGGGAAGTGGTGTAGAAGAAATATGGATGAGGGGAGAGAAGAGCTTAACCTCTAGCTGCTTATTTGTTTGGAACAAATTTGATGTCATCATATTGCCATAGGAACTACATCATCGGTCCTTATGAAAAATATAAGCATACGACAAAGGTATAATGACATGAAAAGCCATAATACGAACAATTGTCCATTGCTGGAAATACCAACTCCACGCAAGATACAATAATGCAATGCAATACGAGAAGGAAACAAGCTCATATAATAGGGAAAACAAGTACGAATGCACATATCTAACCCAACAACGGTCAAGACAGTTGTACAAATGGTTTGTTATCAGTGCTGAAGAGATCCACAAGTTCGTGATTGATGACAAGGGTTAAAAATGATGCCCCAAGCAAGGATACATGCAAGGGGAAATGAAAATGGACACGGGGTCCATGAAAAGCATTTGTGCGCAACGAAACAACACCAGGCAACCAAAAGTGCCCCAGAGTACAGACGAAGCAAGCAGCTAGCTTTTGTGAATGGTTATGAATCCAGTGATTCGCGAGTCGTATGAATCGGGGAAGATGTGAGACAAACCAACAGGATATGGAGAAAATACCATGCGCAAGACACAAGTTTCAGCTGTAAGAAGCAAGTTACCATTTTGTAGGGTGTTTTATTTGTTTGATATATATATATATATATATATATATATATATATATATATTGTTTTTGTTGTTTTCTCGAAAAAATGTTCTATTGTTTTTGTGTTTTTCTCGAAACAATGTTCTATTGTTTTTGTGTTGTCTGAAACAATTTTCTATTGTTTTTGTGTTTGGTGAAACAATTTTCTATTGTTTTTATGTTTTCTCAAAACAATGTTCTATTGTTTTTGTGTTTTGTGAAACAATTTTCTATTGTTTTTGTGTTTTGTGAAACAATTTTCTATTGTTTTTGTGTTTTTAACAATTTTCCAAAGCTATGTGCAGGTAACCAAGAAAGCATGGATGCCCCCAGCATTAGGTGGGGAATATACAAGGGCAGAAGCCACGTGCTTATGAACAAGAAGGTGAAGTCGTTGAGTTGCCCCCAGCGTAAGATGGGAAATAACGAAAGACCACGTCCCTTACAGACGAATAGAAGAAGGCAAAGCCGGATCAAGGCTGGACTAGATGGTGTGCACAAGGAAACTCGAAGGTAGAACCAGGTCCAGGATAAAGACAACTACCCTTCTAATACAAAATGCTTGTGAACAACGAATCCTCCCGAGGCGCCGGAAACCAGTTTTCACCCAAGGACTTGTCCAAAGTGCCACAATTGCGTGGTTTTCACTAGTGGACGACCTATTTTCTCTTTTTTTTTTTTTTGATGTTTTTGATTTTTTTTTTTTTTTGATGTTTATATATATATATATATATATATATATATTTATGTTTTTATATTTTTTTGTGATTTTTATGACTTTCGTGTGCCATGTTTAGGCATAAAACCTCTTAAGATGCATGGAATTCATGGGCTCCCGGAGCTCATCACCATTGGGGTGAGCCAACTTGTATGCCCCTGTGCCATACTTGGCAACTATGACATAGGGTCCTAACCAGTGTGGTTCGAACTTCCCTTTCTTTTCTCGCTCTGCTCTGGTGTTGAACTGGTTCTCCTTCATAACTAAATCACCCACCTCAAACTGGCGAGGGATGATTCTCTTGTTGTAGTTGCGGGAGATTCTGTGTTGATATACTTTCAGGTGATTAAGAGCGCGAATGCGCCTCTCATCCAGGAGCTCTAACTCAGCCAATCTTGCCACTCGGTAATCTTCATCCTTATCCAAATAGTCTTGAAGAGAAATTCGCAGGGATGGGATTTCAATCTCTAAAGGGATGATAGATTCTGTCCCGAACATGAGGGAATATGGCGTCGCACCCGTAGGAGTGCGAATTGATGTTCGGTAGGCCCAGAGGGCTAGGTGGATTTGTAGGTGCTAGTTTCGACCAGTTTTGCTAACCATCTTCTCCATTATCCTTACCAAAGTCTTGTTTGTTGCCTCAGCTTGTCCATTACCCTGAGGGTAATATGGCGTGGACCATTTCAATCTAATTTGGAACCATTGGCAAAGACCTTTCATAGTTTTGTTCTTAAATGACTTCCCATTATCTGTGACAATGGCTGCAGGGATACCATATCGGCAAATAATGTGATTCATGATGAATTTAGAAATCTGTGCTCCTGTGACATAGGTTAAAGGGACAGCCTCCACCCATTTTGTAAAGTATTATGTAGCTGTGATGATATGTGTATGACCATCAGATGAGGTAGGAGTAAGCTTCCCTATTAGATCAAGTCCCCACTTGGAGAATGGCCACGGGGTAGTGATTGGTTACAATGGTTGCGATGGAGCATGGATGAAATTTCCATACTTTTGGCATAGCACACATTTTCTAACATAATTACAACAATCAGTTTCCATGGTGGGAGAATAGTAACCTACTCTTAAAAGTTTCTTAGCCAAGACCATTCCGTTTGTATGTGCTCCACATACTCCTTCGTGTACTTATTTAATTGCCTGGATTGACTCCGACACATCCAGACAACGTAACAGATTCCCATCGTAGCCATGATGATAAAGTGTACCTCCTAACAGGGTGTAACGGGCTATCTGGTGAATTAGGCTCTGCTTTTCAGAGCGGGAGATTTCAGGAGGGAATGTACTGTCCTTAAGATAGGTGAAAATGGGTTCATACCATGGTGAATGGGGACCAACAACCTCACAAGCCAAGCAAGATTTTGGCATGTCATACGCGGGCTGGCGTAGATTTTCAACGAAGAATGGCATATCATTGTTCCCTGGCAGAATACGAAGCATAGATCCCACCATTGCCATAGCATCTGCCGATCTATTCTGCACTCTTGGGATTTGCTCAAAGGTAATGCGCACAAAATACTCCTTCAGAGTTTCCACCAACTTCTTATAAGGTATGAGCTTGTCATCCTTAACTTTATACTCATCATTAACCTGTTTGATGATTAGCTGTGAATCACCTACAACCTTAACATGTTGAATATTCCACTTGATGGCTAGCTTCATCCCTGTAATGAGTGCTTCATATTCCGCAATGTTGTTCGTGCAAGGGAAGGCCAGGCGGAAATCCTGTGGTATAGGATCACCTGAAGGAGTAATAAGGACCACTCCTGCACCTGAACCATGAAACGTAAAAGATCCATCAAAATGTATCTGCCATACGATAGATTCTTCAATGTAGAGAAAAGATGCATCTGGAAGATCCAGACTCAAAGGTTCTATGCTTTGCAAAGGTGCTTCCGCTAGCTGGTCAGCAAGTACTTGTCCTTTAATTGATTTTTGATGGACAAATTCTATATCAAACTCACTGAGTAGAATGATCTAATTAGCCATTCTACCTGTGAGGGTGGGTTTGGACAACAAATACTTGACTGGGTCGACCTTGGATATGAGCTTGGTCTTAGTATTTAGCAGGTAATGGTGAAGTTTCTGAAAGGTAAAAACAACAGCCAAGCAAGCCTTCTCAATCTGAGGATAATTACATTCATAGGCGATGAGGGTGCGACTCAGATAGTACACTGCTTTCTCTTTATGGCTAAGGTCATATTGGGTGAGCAGTGCACCAATAGCATATTGCGTAGCGGAAATATAGAGAAAAAGTGGTTCTCCCGGAGTGGGAGGCATGAGGATAGGTGGATTAGCTAGGTACTGTTTAACCAAAGCAAAGGCTTGTTGTTGCTCAGGTCCCCAAATGAAAGTGATGTCCTTCTTAAGCAAATGAGTGAATGAGTGACATTTATCTGTAAGCTGGGAGATAAAGTGACAAATGGTTTGAATTTTCCCTTGCAAGCTACGCAGTTTCTTGATATTCTTAGGTGGAGGCATTTCTGTGATGTCAGATACTTTAGAAGGGTCTACCTCAATACCTCATCTTGACACGATGAAGCCTAATAGTTTCCCAGATAGCACACCAAAGACACACTTCTTTGGATTTAGCCTGACTTTGTATTCACGTAGGCGTTCAAAGATACACCGCAAAATTATAGGATGTTCCTCTCTTGTTTTGGACTTTCCCAGGATGTCGTCTACATAGTCTTCCATGATGTCATGAATCATATCGTGAAATATTACTGTCATGGCCCGCTGATAAGTTGCTCCCGCATTCTTAAGGCCGAATGGCATCACCTGATAACAGAAGGTACCCCAAGGAGTTGTGAAAGCTGTTTTGTGTTGGTCTTCCTCAGCGATCTTAATTTGATTATAACCCAAAAAGCCATCCATAAGTGATAGAATTTCATACCCTGCGGTTGATTCAACAATCATGTCAATGTTGGGCAACGGAAAGTCATCTTTAGGGCAAGCTTTATTGATGTCCGTAAAATCTGTGCAAATTCGGATACCAATAGGTTTCTTCTGGACAGGAACAATGTTCGATATCCATTCAGAATAATCAATTGGCCTGATGAATCCTGCTGCAAGCAACCTTTCCAACTCTTCTTTAACTAACAAGGCCACTCTTGGGTGCATCTTTCGAACCTTCTATTTGATAGGCTTAGCGTCTGCATGCACAACCAAGTTATGCATGACCAAAGTTGGATCTAAGCCGGGCATGTCTTTGTAAGACCATGTGAACACATCAATAAACTCTCGCAGTAGCATAATGAACGTCTTTTGTTCTTTGGCTGAGAGTGATGCTCCCAATTTTACTATCTTGGGATCTTCTTCAGTACCAATATTAACATCAATGGTTTCTTCAACTAACAATTTTGATAAATCCTCCATACGCGTGGGATCGGGAGGTAGGTTGAGATCTTCATCCAAGGATGTCTCTACGAGATTTTCATCCTTGGCGTGGTCACTTTGTTTGTCCTTTGATTTTCTTATTTGTTTGTCAGCCAATGCCTCAAAGAGGTTTTCACTGTGTGACTTGGACTTTGATTTTTGCCGAGGATTTTCTTTAGAACTCTTGCCCTTGCTTTTCTTTAAATTTTGCTGACCATGAAGTTCAGCCTCCTCGCCGAAGTAGGCGCAGGTGTCTAAGTCGATAAAGAAACCCTTCTTGTGATCTCCAATGGGAATTGTATCCCTTATGCCCATGAACTCTGCAATAGCCTCGTCATTCTCGAATAAATCTAGTGGCACGTGACGTTGTTGGTCCCATTCAACAAGGGAGGGGTATACAAGGTCAACGGTTGGTTCATTGGGGGTGATGGTTAGGACAACATTATTCATGAAAAGGTTCGTGGAGGCCAGATCCTCATATTGGCTACAACAGGAATCTGTATCGTTGTCTAGATAATTGAAGCTATCCTCATGCTCAGAACAAGTCACATCTTGATCGTTGGGGTGTGCTCCATAAGGGCGAATCCCAATGCCATATCTTTCTATTTTGAAATGTGGAAGAGGTACTGGTTCTCTTTGTCCTTGATCATTCCTCCCACATCCTAGGCCTTTGTAGCCCATGGAGTACATCATTCTGCTAGATTTTTCATATTCTAGGGTTTGATAACAAGATGGCTGAGTGTCCTCAGGGACCCAAGTAGTAGGTGGATCAAGTAATTTTTCCTCATCTAACAAGCCTCCAGGTAGGAATGACCCAATAGTATGTTCCTCTCTAGGTCTCCTGAAGTGGTAGTTGGGTCGACCTCTAGTCTTGGGTGACAAGGAGAGGTCAGAAACCAAGAGCGCTTGTTGTACATTATACTCCCCACAGCCATATTCCAGAATTTTCATCTCCCATGAATTAAATGGAGATGTTGAAGTAGATGCCCCATGAGTGCAAGAACGAAGAGAATTTGAATCTACTCGAGATTTCATGGCCTCAGAATAAAGAGGGACAGCTATATCTGTGGAGGGACATGCGTATGTACCCTTTCGTGCAAAGCTATTAAGAGCTCTACAATGAGAAAAGGGATCTGAGTCTCCTGGTATTGTTATTGTATGTCCCTCATGCTTCAGCTTGATGCATTGATGAAATGTTGATGGCACTGCTTGCATGGCATGGATCCATGGTCGGCCTAGAAGCATATTATATGGAAGTTCCAAGTCTAAGATGTGAAACTTTGTCTGATGGCAAGTGGGGCCCACCTCCATTGGCAGCGTAATGGTGCCTGTTGACTCTCTTTCCGCGTTGTCGTATGCGGTGATAGTGATGATATGGGACTCAAGATCTGTCTCTGTATGTCCCAATTGTTTGACCAACTTAAGCGTGTAAATATTCAATCCTGATCCATTGTCCACAAGCACCTGTTTGATTTTCCTGTGGGTGACAACTACCTCAATGTATAAGGGAAGATTATGTGTAGGATTCTCAGTAGGGACCTCCCTATGGTTAAAAGTGAGATGCTCACTGGGAGTAATATTTGCCACCGCGGCTTGAAGGTATGCAGGATCAACTTCTAAAGGCACTCCCGACCCCTGAAGAGTTTGATACAAAATTTCCTTATGCACATTGGATATCTTGAGAAGATCTAAGATCGAGATCTTAGCAGGTGTCTTCTCAAGTTGTTCTAAAAGGTTATATTTACCAGTTTGCGGGGTCAACAGAGAGGGTTTTGGAATGACGAGGCGGGCACGCCTTGTTACCGCAGCGCAGTCCTTTCCCTTGATCCGGATGGTATTGACAAGGTCAGTAGGGGAGCGAATACATCCGATAAGTGAATCGTAATGATTGTTATCTCTCTTGGTATACAAGTAATTCGTGGCTTTATAGGTTTGGGATGACTCTCCCCGATCCGGTTTTTCCTTTTCCGACTTATCATGCTTGGGGAATGGTTCCTTATAAATCCCCATTTTCTCGTTAAGTGTTTGCATGTGGCTAGGGTTATCCACCTCTATCTCCTCGTTGTCAATGAGGTCTTGAATATAGTGGTGAAGTCGCAAACATTTGTCTGTTTTATGACCTTTAACGCGATGCATTTCGCAGTATTCATGCTCCTTATACCATGAAGGTTTAGGAGCGTTGTCATTGAACGGTTGTGTTGTAGGATAGGTCATCATGTGGGCCGCATCCAACTGTTTTAGTATGACAAGCAACGACTCATTGAGGGAGGTGAATGTTCTTCGCTTTGGTGGTGGTTGAATTGGGCCCTTGGTCAGTTTAAAAGGTTGACTAGTTTGGACCGTTTGAACACGTTTGGAATCAGTGATTCCGTCTCCCACCACGTTTTTGTTTTTGTTAAAGATCTTTGGCTTTTCAGCGGGTTTGACACTTTGGTTGTCTTTAGATTGGGTTTTGAGGGTGCCTTTAGCAATGAGAGCCTTTTCTATTTGAATCCCTTTCTCGATAACCTCCTCAAAGGTGCGGACACAATGCATTTGGAGGTGGAAAGCTATATCTGGGTTGAGATTAGGGACAAAAATACTGATTAGCTGCTTCTCAGGGAAAGCGCAAGGGAAGCGACTAGCTATCCCTCTCCATCGTTGGAGGAAGCTGGCGAAGGTCTCATTTGGGCGTTGTTTTGTGTTGCACAAGTCTGCCATGGTGACGTCACTCTCTATGTTATATGAGAAATGACGCACGAATCTTTCCGCCAATTCTGGCTAGGTGAAAATTGATCCTCGTGGCAAGCACGTAAACCATTCTAATGCTTGACCTCCGAGACTCTTAGGAAAAAGTCTGATGAGGTAATTATCACTATAAGACACCTCTTGACATGCCATGTAGAAATCTTTAACATGATCCCTTGGGTCTCCCTTTCCTTTGTATTTTTCAAACTTTGGCATATCAAATTTCTTTGGAAAGGGTTGAAGGGTCATTGTCTTGTCAAAAGGATAGGGGCATAGTTCTTCGTATTGGTATTTCCTAATACTCCCTATATTACTTTCTTGTATGCTCGCAAGCGTTGCTTTCATAGATTGTACTTCTTGTGCGAGAAATTGTTCTTTAGTGGGAGAAACGGGGATGTGTACATGATGATACCCTGTGTCTTCTTCTCCTTGGTTTTCTCGATGGAGTTCATGGATCCTAAACTTAGGATTTGAATTTTGAACATTCTTGTTTGTGTCTTTCTGTACTTGGAAAGTAAGAAAAGCTAGTTGTCGGTTTAAGTTACTGAGTTGTTGTTGGATTGTGACTTGGTTTGTGTCTTCTTCTTCTAAAGGTTCCTCCTCTTCGTATTGTGGAGGTTCTTCCCTTGTCTCATGTTCTATCTTATTTCTTCATGGCACTTTGATGAGGGGTATTCTATGCCCTACCACTTTATCATTTTCTACATAAGAAGTGGAAGCATGTCCGCCTGTTAAAATATCTTCCATATTGATAAGGGGGTGTTCCTCCTTAGTAGTGTCATTTGTTTGTAGTATTGGTTCCTTCTCAATGGGAAATTTGGCCCCTAATTCCATGACCCGTGCCAAAACTCTATCTTTGTTTCTAAGGAGAAACTCATCTAGTAGAGTGGGGTCAAAATCAAAGTCTGCGTGTGGTGATTCTAATTCATTTCCACTATGATCGACCATCTCTTCTGTTTCCTTTTCTGCAGAAAATAGTGGTCCTAGATCGTGTCTGATAAATGGGTTTGACCCTTGTCTGTTAGAGGTTTCTCAAGCTTGCGCCTGTTGTTCCTCATATGTTTGTTTCTTTAACCCTAGACACGTCTTAGGAGCCATGTTTTCGTGATAAGTTTCACTAAGGTAAGTTGTAGATTTGTTCAAAATTCAATGACTACCCCTAAGTGAAACACAAGATGTACGTGTTAAGAGTAAATTAACAGTGTGAGAATACCAATGTGATAGAATGATAAAGTCACCAATGAAACAAGCATTTGGTATCAAAACTTAATCAAATGAAGTACCTCCTAGATTACGTTTTAAAGTAATTTACGACGCCAGATGATTAACAAGATGTCTCCACTTATGCCAAGTTCAAAGGAATGAACAAAACGTAAGTAAATACATGAAGTTAAATGCGATCTCCCAATCAAGATATACGATGAGCAAGCTCAAGTCTGATTAAGACCTATATCTCAAAAAGTGTCAATTACGATTTGCGAATGACACAACAATATTACCAAGATATGTTAACCCACTTTGCAAGAAAGTGGAGTATTGATATCGAGGTGTTATTGATATAACACGCACAAATGGTAGTTCCTAACACCTTTTGAAATCGAGGTAATAATAAAACTGAACAAAAAAAGCTCAAAGTATAGCTAGGAATAGTTAAGAATGTGTGTAGCATAACCGTACAATATAGGTATTTATGTCGAGTTTACAAGAAACAAGACGTAAATATCAAAATTGTAATGATACGAGACAAACAAACTAACTCCTCTATGGAAGTCCGCAGTGATGAACCACGCCTAACTACAATGACGATCTTGACGTGGGTATCAAGATCACAATGGCTACCAAATGACGTGAAAACGCCTCCACTCACTTTAGACGTTTAACTAACCCAGCCGCAAACATGGATGGGCGTAAACGGACATAAAAGTGAGAGAAACAGTCGAATGGCAACACAAAGGTAATCACACCTCTTTTAATCAACAAAGTGTCAAAAGAATATGAAGGAAATAAATCAAGAAAAAATGACAAAAAATGCTAGTCTTACTTCGGCAGAGTTTCGCCTCGCCCTAAGGCAAGTAAAAACTAGGCGAAAGTAATACGTCACACATTTATCAAAAAGAAGGTTCACAACTCAACACTGTTTTAAAGTGGTCAAAGTGGGCTCCTGGCCAAAGTATATTCTCCTAGGTGGTTCTCTCGCCCTAGGTGTTACAAAGTTGCCACGAGCGAGCGCGATTTACCCAAAAAGTCACACTGACTAGTTTGGGAGTATCTCGGCTTTACTTTACCCCCTTCAAGAACATTAGGAAACTAGTGTGTCTACGTGTACTATCACTGGGGTCGCCACAACGGACAACCTGTAACTCTATCTCACAAAGGAATCACTAGTCAAGTAGGTAGTGTGGAGCACTTCCCGTTTCGTCCATAAGGTTCCCTCTTGCGTGGACTACTTTGGGGTTCCTGGAACCACCCCCACTGTTGTAGCTTAAGGCGTTATGCCAAAGGGGTTATGTTCCAGTTGAGCGGAGAGGGACGTACCCTTTTCCGAAACCTGCAATACAGTGTTTTGAATATGTTGTTCTTTTTATCTTGTTTAATTCGGTGTGGTTTGCTTGAACACTTTTTGGCAACCTGTATAACAACTGTATTAGTAGTTTTTGATTTCGTTTTGATTCCTCCTTTCTTTGACAAGCATTTTTAGGTCCTGCACTCAAGCGTTAGTAGTTCTCCAAGAAAATCACATTATTTAAAAGAGGATTAAAAGTTGCTTTTGATTCTCAAGATCATCCAAGGATGCAAGAGAAGAGCATAAACAAAAAATAATCCAACTAAAAAGTAAATAAAATCTTTTCAATCAATGAACCATACAAATTTTTTGATAAATGTTCATTCGCTTAAACCAAAAGTGAAAGATGAAGTTTCCAATTTACCAAATGTTATAAAATGAAGACTAAAGTTTCTTTTGATTCTCAAGATCACTCTAAGGTGCAAGAGAAGAGCATACACAAACTTTAGCCCAACTATATAGAAATGGAAAACTTCAAATCAAAGGACCATTGAAAAATGCTTTGTAAAAGGTTCATTCCCTTAAGCAAAATGAATAATTAAATTTCTAAGTTTAATCCCAATGTTAAAAAGATATAGATCAAAGTTGTTTTTTATTCTCAAGATCACCAAAAGGTGCAAGAGAAGAGCATACACACTCTTTGATCTAAATCGAGTAAGCATGGAAATACAACATTCATCAAAACATTAGACATGTTAGAAAATGACCAGTTTTAAAATAACAGAAAAACCTACAACTTCTGTAAGTGTAAATCCCAAATTTATGTTTTCATTGCATATTTAACTTCAATACCTTTCCAACGCAAAAAAAATGGAGTCATTTCGAGGTCGGGAGCAAAAGTTATGGCCTTCGGAAGATGGGTTACGCATATGCTCTTATGCTCATGGGTATGCACTTGACATGCACTTAAAAAATGTCAAAAAAAACGTCCCTTAATATGCAAAATGGGAAATTTTTCCAACCAAGATTCAATTTTGACAACAACCCATCACATTAATATATGAATAGAAGACTCAATGCTATCAAACATTAACATACATGCTCAAGAATTTAAGATTTTCAAGAAATTGACAAAACTAGCATGTAGAATGATGAAAAAGTAAGCTCTAAAAATGAAAGCATGATGAAATCTTGAAATTTTCTCACCAACATTAAATTTTGACAGCAACCCACCACATTAATATGTAAATAGAAGACTCAGCACTATCAAACACTAACCTACATGCTCAAGAATTGAAAATTTTCAAGAAATTGACAAAACTAGCATGTAAAATGTTGAAAAAGTAAGCTTAAAAAATGAAAACATGATGAAATCTTGAAATTTTCCCCTCAATTCCAATTTTTACAGCACTTCACCTCCTTCATACCTACAAGGAAGACCCAACACATGCAAACTCAACAAAACATGTTAAAAAAAAACAAGTTAGATCAACATGTGTAAAAGAGGGTTAGTAACCAAAAATAAAACTTAACTACAAAAACTTGAAATTAAGTGCAAAGGACAAAGGAGTAAGTCCCACCGGGCGTGCCAAATGTGTGCATGTATAATTTGCTTAATTCTAAATCAAATGAAGCAAGAACTACCACCTAAAATAGTTCTACAATTTAGCTAAAACAAAGCATAAACACCATCATGATAAGAATTAAACAAGGGTTAGATGCTAGCATTCATCAATACAAACTTTGAAACTAACAATGCTAAATATCTAAACTCCTCTATTCTCTAACAAAAAATAAATGAATGGACCTAAGTAAGCTCCATGGCTATCAAAATAGTTGTCCTTAATGCTCCAAGAACCTAGGAATGGGGGCTAATCAAAGTTGGGCTACAAGACCCTTTTGACAGCTCCCATATGACCCAAGCACTTTAAGAAAGAGGCTTAACTCTTCAAGATGATGAACTCTCAAAAGGGCAAGCTGCAAGCTCTTAGTCTCTTTGCTATATGTTTTGCATTTACTCTCTTAGAAAGTTTAGGTGTAAGTAAAAAGGTAGGTGGAGGGCTCTTTATATAGCCCAAAGGATAAAAGATTCAACACATTCTCATGAATGTGGGATAAAGGTAAAACATGATTAGGAATGGATAAGGTTGCTTTATTAAAGGTAACCTTACTTTAGAAGGGTTTAATACATGTTTAGCAAGTCATGGGAGTTGGGGGTATTTTAATTAATCAAAGGTGATTAATTAATAGGTAGGTGTAAGCTTATAGAAGCCAATTAGAGGAATATTAGTGTGATTTAGGCTATTATAAGGGGATTAAATCAATTAAATATTGATTTATTGGTTAAATGGAAGGGAAAGCTAATTAATTAATAATAAGTAATTAGTCTAGGTAGAAGGGGTGATTTATTAACGGAAAGTCGTTAATTAGGGTATTTGTTGGATAAGCAACTTAATTAATTAGCTTAGTGTAATTAATTAATGATGATATGAGGGAAAATGAGTGCCTTTGACGATATGTCGTTGATTTGCGAGAAAGGGGATAATTAGCACAATTTAAGTATTTAAATTGCTTGGGCGTAATTATAGGTGTCTACACTTGTTGGTGTTTGTTTGGGTTTGAAGGATCTTGGAGATTGACTCTAGGGACAAGCTCTACTATGGAAAGGTAGGAGCTTTACTCTTGCTCATGTTTTTCCTTCATTTGTGTATGTGTTTGTTATTTTTTGTGTTTTGTAATACTTTTTGGGGTGCTTGGGTAGATTTCCCACACGTGGTGTAGGAGGAGACTATGGGGAGAATTCATGTAGGGAGGTATAAGAGTTTTTTTATGGTTTGGAGGGAGTTTGGGTGGGTGCCCCACCTTGGAAAATGAATGCTTGCATTTCTTACTTGTTCTTGTATGAGGGAGGCATAAGAGGTACTTGAGGGAGGCATAAGCGTATGTAGAGGATTTGTGATATGCATTGGAGGTTTTAAGGTGGGCACCCATTTCCTATTGGGAGGCATAAGTGGTCTCCTCATAGGTTCTTTCTCCTTTGGCTTTCATTTAGAAGCCTTGTATATGTTTTGCTATTTTCCTTCTTGTGTTTATAGCTTGAGTTTGGTCATGTTTGGAATGGTTGTGAAATAATTGGTTTAGTGTTGTGGAAGCTTGTATTTTTCCATGGTTGGATCCACCTTTCATTGTAATGTGGTATGGGCTCGGGGGCCAATGAGGAGGATGGCTTCTCCTCCTCATTGGATATTTATGTTGGGTGGAGAGTATTGCCTCCCCCCGTTTTGTTGTGAATCAAGCATGTCATGAAGGAGCTATCTTGTTGGTGTTGTGCATCTTGGAGCTTTTAGTGGAGTCCCTAAGAAGATCCGTCTTACAATAAAATTTCCTTTGTGTTATTCCCACTTAGAGTGGAAGAACTTGTAATATTGTATTCTATTTTAGCTTGCATTATTGTATGATTTTCCCACTTCAAGTGGAGGACATTGTATTGATCTTGTGAAAGAAAGTTGCATTGAAATAATTGTTATTAAAGTTGTATTGTATGTGGAAAGAAATAAATAAGAAAAGAAAGAAGAAAGATTTGTATTGTAGAGTTAGTTTTACAAGAAGAAAAGAAAGTCATTCTCTTTAGTTGAAATCTTAGTTGTATTGTGAGAAAATGAGTTCTTTGTGTTAAAAGATATGAGCTATTTTTAGTGGAACAGCGAGTTTACTTTCATTGTGAAGATGTTTTATTGTAAATGTGAAATAAGGAAATATAGAAGTTGTAAGAAGTTGAAAATGCGTGCATAGTAAACTTGGATGTAAAAGAAAGTTGTTCTAGTTATTTTGGATATTTGAGTTGTAGTGAAAATGAAAGAGACAAAAACTTTAAAATAGGGAATTGTTGCACTTTGTATTAGAAAAATAAAAATGTAGAAGTAGATATAAATCCTTTATTTTTACTCTTGGAATTCAAATAAAATTAGTTGAACAAAATGGAATAGATATTGTAGTTGTTATTGTTTTATTTGGAATATATAGGGTAAAAGGCAAGGTTTTAGAAGGTCCCACAACCTTATACAAAAAGGCCCATTAGGCGATTTAGAAAAACAAAAATTAGAAGATAAGTACCCTAGAAGATTCCAAAAAAGGACAACGAAAAAGACAGCATGAGAAAAGAGAAGAGCATCATATGAGCTTTTTCAGTTCAGCGACAACATTTCTAGCTCTAGGAGATCCCGAATCCTCAGAAAGTTGATCTGAAAGGGTGATGAGCTCCGAAAAATCTCCAAAAATGGCGTTCCTGATAGTATCAGTGAAAACCTCCCAGGCCTTCAGGGCATTGAAGGTGTGTTGGAGCTTGATTAATATAGAGGACACCGATTCAACTCTGCATTCATCCCTCTAGGAGTCAGCAACCGCAAGCTCAGCAGGATTTGCATCCATATTCGTAGGAGACTTCAGGGTGTCATCATGAGGTTTGCTGTCAATGAAGACTGGAATGTCCCCAACTTTCTGAGAGTTGGGGTCTTCAACAAGCTGGTTCATCTCAATCTACTCTGAGGTGGGGGAATTAAGGTAAAGCTTGGTAAGGCCCAGGATGTCATCAGCAAGAGATGGATCGGGGCTGGAGACAGGGGATATCGCCTTAATACTGGTGTCAGCGCCCTCCAGCAACAGGCACGAATGAAGTGGGGGGAAAGCAGGGGGAGCAGAGGGGTTGGAACCATCCTAAGATGGGCCCAGGATGGTGACATCCAAGTCGGAATCAGAGGAAATGTGCAAGTGACAGTGGCATCCGGAAGAGCAGAGGGAGGAAGAGGAGGGATAGGGGGAAGGCGAGGGAGAACGGCGACGGTGACCCATTTTGGGGGGAAATCAGACTAAATCAGCATGTGAGGCAGTAACAAAAAATAACAATTACAGTCAGTGCTGATGAAGGATTGCTCCTTCCCTGTCTTGAGCCAGTTGAACAGAATGCTCCAAGGATTGATAGAGGAAAGTAGCCAGGTTGATCATTTTTCCCTAACGCAGATGCGAGAGTATAAAAAGGTGGGGGGCGTAGACCAAATGATAGCGGTCGTCAATGGTGAAATATCACATGATGACTTCAGCAACTCTGTCCCATGGGGGAGGTAGCGAATCGTGAGTGTACCCTGAGATATATTTGGTAGGCTTTTCCCCTGGAGCGATGAGATCCTGCATTTCTACATGTAGCAAGTGCTTGAAACAAATATCGCTGACGGCTGGGAGACCCGTGGCATCAACAATTGCAATGGTGGAGACATTAAAATACGTGTTACCAATCTGGACATGCCCCCTTGACCAAGAAGCCATTGCAGCGTACGAGACTAGGGCCGAGTAGCCCGCCATTCTCTCAAGAAAAGTGGTGATACCATTTTCCAATAAGATGTTCCAGACCTCCTCATCACCCTTAATCGTGTTTCAGAAGGTAGGCTCTATTCGTTTCAGTTGGCCACCCATACTATTGAGAGGTTTGGAAAGAGTACGAAAGAGGGGACATTGGAGGGCCTTAAAAAGCCCACCTAGAGCACGGGAACCATCCACTTCAACATCATTACCCTCCCACCAGTACATAATATGATTAAGGGGAGGAATTGCACTATGCGTGAGGAAATCTGCCACATCATGACACATATCTCCTTTCAAATGTTTCAGTGCCAAAGGTCTTCTCATAATAAAGGAAAAATTATTACCGCCACCTTTTGGGGAGTCCATAAAGGCATTGCTGACACCCAATTCAGCTCACCCTTCTACCAACCAACGTTAGGAAGAGATCATTTTGGATAATTTGGAGGAGATTGACCGGGAAGTTGTCCTTCCAGCTTTGTTGACTTTCAAGGAGAACTCTGATGTTAGCCAAGTGGTCCGCCTCTTTGTTTCCTTCCCAAAGGATGTGCTGGAACTAAATTTGTTGGAACCTCCTTTGAAAGATTCTGATATCAACAATAATATTTTGGATTGACCATTGACCAGTATCTACAAACTGCAGGAGATTGATGATATTGAGGGAGTCACTTTCAACCTGGAGAGGATCGTTGCCAATTTTGATAGCCAGCTCAAGGCCTTTGAGAATGGCCATGGCTTCTACGTGATGGTTGGTGCCAAAGCTAAGATTGTGGGCAGAGGAAGCTATAATGGAATGTGAGGAGCTACGAAGGATGGCTCCTCCACCTGATTTACCAAGATTGCCTTTTGAGGCTCCATCCATATTAATTTTTCTCCAGCCATGTGGGGGGGAATCCATCGCACTAAACCACAATCAAAAGTAGGAGCTTTACTTATAGGGAGATTTTCCAACAGTCGCTGCCACTCCTGAGAGTTACAAACTTGATTTCTTTGCTGATATTTGGACCAAAAGTGAGAGTTGAGATTATCCTGGAAAGTCAGAGCGATCTGGATGGCCACACGATCAGGTTCAAGACTCTGGTCTTTAAATGTCCTTCTGTTCCTTTCTTTCCAGATGCCCCAAATGCCATGTGGGAGGAGAAGTTTCCAAGCTAGAACCAAGGCTGGATGGGAGAAGGCGGAGCACCATTGAGAGAGTGTGTCCTGTATGGACTCTGGAAAGGTCCAAAGCACTCCCATTCACGATAAAAACCAATGCCAAATATCTTGAGAAAAGGGACAGTGGATCAAAAGATGGGAAGAGGACTCCACTACCTTAGTACAGAGCACGCATCTAGTGGGAAGAGAGAAACTCCTCCTTTTCAAATTTTCCCCTGAGAGGAACGCATTCTTAGAAGAGAGCCAGGAGAAAAAGCCAATTTTAGGGATTGTTTCCTTCGGCCAGATTTTGGTGAGGGGAGGACCAGAGCCGGTACAATGCATGGAGAGGTAAGCAGCTTTAACCGAGAAAGATCTAGATGGGGAAAGGGGCCGGATTAGCTCATCCTCAGGCTGGGAAAAGGGGATATAGATGGAGGAGAGCTCGCTTCTAAGTGAAGTCAGGAGCAACCTCTACTGATCTCTTATTCTAGCCCAATCTGGAATAGTCCAGGAAGGTATGGAGTTCACCACCTTCTAATAGCTAGAAACTAACCTTCCATGAGGGGTTGCGATCCAGCGGCTCTTCCCCAATCTAATGATCCCGCCAGAAGTCAATAAGCCTTACCATTTTCAAACCTCCATTTAGTGCCAGCCCGAATAATGGGGATAGAACTAATAATTAAATTCCAAATGGCCGAACCTCGCATTGGATTTGAGGTAAGAAATTTCTCATTATGACCTAGGTACTTATCTCTAAGGAGTTGAGCCCATTGAGAATTTCCTTTAGCAACTTCCCAGTCAATTTTAGCCAGGAGGGCCACATTCATATCATCCATCCTTCTTAACCCGAGCCCTCCAAGAGAGGTTGGCTTACACACTTCCTTCCAGGAGACCCGATGGATCCTCTTTTTTTCTTCCGCCCCAGACCACAGGAAGTGCTTTTGGATTCTTTCCACCACCTCCTTCACCGAGTTGGGCAATTTGAGAAGGGACATGAAGTAAGTAGGAAGACTCTAGAGGGTGGCTTTAACCAGTTGGAGTTTTCCAACTTGGCTAAGTAAGGCCCCTTTCAAGGCAACGTGCTTTTTTTGATATATTTTGATGACAGGATTCCAGAGATTTTTTCTTTTCTTTCCTTGGAAGAGGGGATTGCCCAGATAGGAGGTAGGGTGGTCCAAAATTTTGCAGCCAAAAATATCAGCAATCTTCCTCTAGGTCCTAGGAGCAGTATTTATGAAAGAGATGTTGCTCTTGTTGAAATTAATGATTTAATGAGAAGCAGCTTGATAGAGAGTTAGGATATCCATGATAGTGTAGGTTTCAATCACAGAGACAATGCTTAACAACAAAGTGTCATCCGCAAATTGGCTATAAGTGGCCGAGGGAAAGCTGGAGGTGATTTTCAGACCCAAAATGACAGACTGACTTTTAGTGGCCTCAAGGGCTCTGCTAAGGGAGTCAGCCATAAGAATGAAAAGGAAGGGGGATAGGGGGTCACCTTACCTGATACCTCTGCTGCTTTTGAAGAAGCCTTCTGGAATGCCATTTATAAGAATAGAGAAGCAAGGAGTGGAAATGCAAGAGAAGACCCAATTGCACCATCTTTTATCAAAACCATATTTTTCCAGGACCCTGATCAAGAAAGGCCAGCTGAATCTATCAAAAGTTTTTTACATATCAACCTTAAGGATCATTCCAAGGGATTTTGAGTGATAGGTCAAGTGGATAACCTCATGAACCGTAATGATACCACCTTGGATGAGCTGCCCACTAATAAAGTCATTCTAGTTCTGAGAAATGAGAACATTCATTAGGGGTTTAAGCCTAGAAGCCAACATCTTAGTGATGATCTTGTAAGCGGTGTTGCATAAATTGATTGGCCTGAAGTTGGAAACATCTTTTGAGTCCTACTCTTTTGGGGAAAGGGTTAAAAAGGCTGTGTTCCATTCTTTTAGAAGGTTGTTACTTTTCTGGAACTCATTAACCACTTTGAAGAGATCATGGTTGATGGTCTCCCAGAAAACTTGGAAGAAAGCAGTTGGAAAACCATTCGGGCCTGGAGCTTTGTCCCCTTTCATGGCGAAGACTACTTTGTGGAATTCCTCCATAGCAAAAGGTTTGATCAGACTATTGTTCATCTCAGCAGACACAAGCTGGGGGATATGTTGGAGCATAGAGGATATTGATTTCTCCAAAGGAGGTTGGTCGACCTGAAGGAGCTTAGAATAGAAGGAGACAAGCTCATTAGAAATGTCAGAATCAGAGGTTAACATGATACCTGAGGATGAAACCAGCTCTCTGATCTTGTCTCTGCTTTTGTGCTTTGAGGTAGTGATATGAAATAATTTGGTGTTGCGATCCCCCTATTCAAGCTAAAGGGCTCTAGAACGCTACCTCCAATAGGTCTCCTCCTCTTGAAGTGTATTGTGGTATTCGTTGAGGAGGGAGGTTTCTTTTTGGTGAAGGTGATCCAATCTCCCATCGATTTCCCTTTGAGCAAAGACTCTAAAAATATCCTATGACAACTTTTGCTTGCAAAGCTTAATGCTGCTGAAAATCGTGGTCTCCCATATTTTGAGCTATTTTTTAATTTCTTTGAGCTTGCTGGAAAACCTAAACATGTCTGTGCCCTCGACATTGATATCCCACCATTTAGCAACTAGAGGATTCATGTGGTTATTCTCAAGCCAGGAAAGCTCAAACTTGAAGGGAGGGTTCTTGATATTCAGATTGTGATTCACACTGAGCAGAAGAGGGCTATGGTCAGAGGTAGCCCGAGGGAGGGAATTGAGGTAAAAATCAGGAAAGAGAGAGATCTAGTCAAGAGAGCCAAGCGATCTATCCAGTCTTCTTTGACTATGGTTCCTACCCAATCTATGGTTAGACCACATAAAAGAGGAGTTGTGAAGGTCCATGTCAAGAACTGTATTCTCCCTAATGAAGTCAGCCAGAGCTTCCATGCTGACATGCTGACAGGAATGGAAGGAGCTCCTCCCTATTTTTTCGAAGGAAAAAGGTGGCAGTTAAAATCTCTCATTATTAAAATGGGGATATTGCCGCAAGTGCTGATAAAGTTTGAGATGTCTTTCCACAATTTTCCATGTTGGGTCTCCAAATTGGGGGTGTAGACATTGATGGCAATCCATGTGGAGTTTGAACCAACTTCTTGGAAGAGCATGCACAGGAAGTTGGGGTGTTTGAGCAAACAATCACCTTTGAAGCTTCTGGAATCCCATAAGGTGTATAATCCTCCAGATTTCCCTGCCGAAGGTTGAGATTCAAAAGATGTAGTTGGCCAAAGTTTTAGGAGATGATCGTCTTTTTTAAGTTTAGTTTCCTACAGCATTATGATATCATGAGAGTTCTGAAATTTTATATCTTTGATGACTCTTTGCTTTTAAAGAGAGTTAAGACCTCTTATATTCCAAGAGATGAACTTAATTTCTTAGATTTGGATTTGCTCCACACCACCATGGGGATTGTGCTCTGTGTTCCTTGAGCGACATTAAGAGCAGCTTCTTGCTGGAGTTTGATATTGCTCAGAGTCTACCCCTTGACTTTTTCAGTGCCAATAGCAAGCTTCTTGCCGTTGCTTCTTGTACAGCGGGGATTAAAACTATCATCAGAAGAAAGGACTATAGGGGAGATGGTTGAGTCCAAGGGAGGGGGAAAAAGGGGGGCCAGGGGGACAAGGAGGGGGTATCCGAGGAAAATGATCCAAGGTGGGGAAGGGGAGGAATGAGAAGGGAGAGAGGATAGGAAAAAAGAGGAGGGGAGGAGGGTACAACAATGGAGGGGGTAACCTCCTCAGAGGAGGGGGGGGAAGAACCAAGGGGTTCACCGACAGGGTGGGGGACTTGAGGGGGAGAGGGGGGGGGATCAGCAGTGGAAGCCATTTATGTTGTAGTGTTTATTTTCCCCTCTTCCAGGAGAGAAAAGGAATTTGAGGTGGGAATGATTGGGATCTCTGCAGAAGATGATTTTGGAATATAAATTTTCTTAGATTTCGGGGAGGGAATTTGGGCTTTGGGTTTAGGCTGAGGTTTGGAAGGGAAACCAAAGGCTCGGTGGCCAATGTTTTTTCAGAAGGAGAAAGCTTGAGGAATATATTCATAATCAATACTATGTTTCTAGTTCCACATGTCAGATAGTAGCTCTATCTCTTTTGGGAGAGGACAACTGAAATCAACATTAACACAGAAACATGCATGGACGAATCTAGTTTTAGCCTTAGTAGCTTGATCAATAGCTATTAAAGAACCTATAGTGAGAGCAATACCTTCAATAACCGCAGGATGCCAGAACTCCAGGGGGATCCCCGGGAGGTGAACCCATATTGGAGCTTGGATCATGGATTCAGTATGTGGGTTGAAACCCGGAGACCATTTCCTAAGGTAGAAGCCATGTCTGCCAAAAAAACAAGGGCCACCAAGAAGAGATCTCGCGAAATCCTCTTTCATGCTGAAGGAGAATAAAATGAATCCATTGGGCATTGCTGCTATTTTAAGCGCCCCACATGGGTGCCATTTTAACCATGCCCATTTTTTGATATCCTCCAAAGGGGGTCTAAGGCCCATCAGTTTTCCCACCAGAGAAAGCTCACGTGAAGCAGCAGTAGCATCAGTGATGTGAGTGGGAATGCATAGTGAGAAGGACGCATCTGTTAGTGAAGGAGAAAGCTTTTTTCGTACAAGGAGTGGAGGTGGAACCCTCCACGATCATATTCCAGGAGTCAGGTGGCTTGGGAGAAAGGGCCCCTGACATGAGGGACCCTTGATCCAGACCAGAAGGGTCCAGCATCCGAGCTAACACCAGAGAAACAATAGGTGGCAGCAAGAGCTAGGGCTCAGGGTTCGTAGCAGGAGCAAATCAAAATTATTATAGTTGTTATTGTTACTATTAGATTTCAAAATGTTTTAAATCAGTAATTTTAATTAAGAAATGATCAAATGAAAAGAAATCACAAAATTGGAAACTTTAGGTTCATAAAACTAAGCTCAGAATGCATCTTAGTACCTTTTAGCAACTTTTGTTTTTGGGAAAACTCGAAATTTTAGGTTTTGTTTCTAAGAAACAGGTCGTCGCCCTATGCAGAGTGGTGGTCATGTAACAGCCACTCAGGCAAGGTGACGGTCTCAGAACTGTCGCTCCGTAGGGTGGTATCATGGTTTGTCACCTAGGTACGGCGGTGGTCCCTGGACCGCCGGCCTGCTCTGGGAGGTAGTTCTATCACTTATGGAAAAAATTCTCGGATCCGCACCTGTGCATGATTTGTAATTGGTTTATACTAAATTGTAAGTTTTAAATCTAACTAGGAAACTTCCAGCAAGAAAAAAATGCTCAAATCTTGTTGTATTAAACATTTAAACCTACAAATGGAAGATTAAAAACATTCCTTCTCATTTATATTTACGGGATTGGGTTTTCCCCAAATAGAAAACCCAAAATACATTTAGTGTTGATACAAAACTAGATTGGTAAAGGAAAAACCCTCCCAATCCGTAAATGAAAGAAATTACAACAATAATAAAACTACAACTAAACTAATCTAAAAAAGATCTCCTTATAGAATCCTTCATAGTTCTTCCTCTTTTGCTCCCATGGCTTCCTTCTCTCCAACCTGTAAATTCTAACAAAACTAATAGACCAAATGAGGGAAAGTGAACAAAGGAAAGGCTTGAATAAAATTCATAAGGATTTTAGGGTTAAGTTTGGAACCCTAGGATCTAGTGGCCAAGGTTGTTTTGATCTAAGGGTGGAGGATTAAACCTAATTTTTTTTGGTAGAAATGTATTTTAAATATTTAAATTAAATCCTTAAGGATGTGTGTAGATGGGTGAATGGGGCCATTTAATTACCTTGGGGAGTAAAGTCCCTATTAATCCTTAATAAGTTGTAGGAATTTAATAAAATGACTTTAAACTATTAGGATAATAAAAATAAAGTAATTAAGCCTAAGGTTAACTATATTAGGATTGAACATTAACTTAGAAGAGAAAACAATTAACCAAGTAAATTAAACTATGGCACCTTCCTAGTTGACCTTTAATTAATCGACCTTAGAGGTAAAGCAAATTTAATATGTAATCTTTTAATTAGATCTGACCCATCAATCTTAAGTTGAGTTAGTAAGGTAAGTTAATTTAATGAACCCTAAGGGTTTAACATCCTTATAACCTTCATTTAAAACTTAAACAAAAAAAAAGTCACAATTTTTGGGTTAAGTGTTAGGTTATAGCGTATTCCTAGAGTGTCAGTTTACGGGTTTTATAGACCTAGAGAGGAGCATGCAGAGAGGCCTAGGGGTTTCCAGTCGACAAATGTAGACCATATCAGGGAGATCCTAAAGTTAGAACCATCTCACTATTCCTGAGATACAGGTGGATTTCAGGAAAAGGCCTAGTTGGTGAGCTTGAGCGGGTGCTTCAAGCTCTGCCCTTGTACTAGCAACATGAAAGCTCGTGTTGCGATCCATATTATGAGGGATAGAGCAGGTGTCTATTGGAGGACCGAGGAGAAGAAGCTCCACATTGATTCAGATAATGTTACCTGGGATCTCTTTGAGGAGCGGTTCAAGAGCAGGTAGTTATCCTAGATATTCATTCAACATAGGATAGATTAGTTTCACGACCTCTATCAGGCATCTACGACTATAACTGAGCATGAGGGTCAATTTCTGGACTTACTCTAGTATGTCGATTACATGCAGGATGAGCAGGCATGGATTCATAGGTTTATGAGGGGCCTTAATTGGATTTGGGTGGTGCGGTGCGCATTCACTGCCCATAGACCTTAGTAGAGGTCGTGCAGAAGGCTTATATTGCAGAGGAGATATGGGGAAAGACATAGCATGACAGGGAGAGAGTTTGGATCTGCGTACAAAAAATGCAAGATAGGTATGAGGTAAGTTTTGATTCTCCTTTCGATACAAAAACATTTGATAATGAGATGAAACAAGTAGAAGACTTTAATTTTTTTTAAAGCCTTGGAAGGTGAACATGAATGCAAAGGTAATATTTCACCTTTCTCATATTACAAAAATGATTGCATCCATTATGAAAAAAAGAGAGCGAGGAAAGTATCCAATCTCCTATGGATAATATAAATCGTAAATAAAACACCTACACCATAGAAAATTAGGTCAAGGAAAATATTGAGTTAGTTTGTATTGAAAACAATTGTTTCATACAAAAAAGTGAGAATGTGTAAGAGTCTTGTAAACAGGCTGAGAATCAACATACACACATAATTTTTAAAGTTGTTTCTAGTTTTGAGCATGAATCTATGTTACAACATTCACTCATGGTTGATGAAGATCTTCATACCATTGATGTAGCCTCCATTTTTTAAAGTAATTTTTTAAAGCGGCAAAATGAGAGGTTTGAAGAGGCTTTTGAATAGCAAGAGAAACAACTTGTTATCACTATCTCTAAGTTCCCCATTGATCCTTGGAATTGTTTCATGTCGTAACCACCATTCAAGGATAATGAATGTTTCCATTAAAAAATCAATGATTACATTCTACATTGAGACCATGGAGGAATGTATACAGGAGTTGACAAAGCATCAAGTCGTGGCTGCAAGAAGCAAACATTCCAAGCGGGTAAGAAAATATTCATTGAGTGTAATGTTTCTTTTAGTGAATATAAGTAAAAATATGGAGTTTTGGTATTTTTCCTTCTTATTAAACCATAAAAATCCATCGTAAGAGCATGGCACAATCAGATAATGATCTTCGAGCTTCAAAGAAATGAGTTCAATGCATTATTCCATGATGGTATGAACTTCTCCTAACCCATTGTTGGGTATGTGTACATTCTTCCCCCACCTCGATAAATTTCCCTTCAGTATAATATAGTTTCCCTTTTTGCTATGTGAATTTTTTTTCCACTTTTGGTGTGTTTCCCTTTCATCAATGTGTTTATTTAGTTGTGTGTTTATTTGGAAGAAATGATTCTGTAAACCCAATAGACAAGGCACTTGTCCACATACTATCTTGAGATTCTAGGGTTCCTAATTTTCATGTCCTCAATTTTTTTGATATAAAACAAGTCCCGAAGATAGAGCCAATTTTTTCATACAAATGGGTATCATGAAAAATTCAAACTTTCAAGCATGACAACTAGACCCAAATATGAAATTTCACTCTTGAGTCTTCCTGAACCCCTCTGAGAATCAATTTTCCTTTTGTATCATTCTCAACCTGACCTTGTAGGTCCCCCTCATGTGTTGAATAATAATGTGTAGGTTTTTTAATTAATATATCAAGATCATTCATCTCATACACTAAAGTGCTTCTAACGGCTAGTTATTTGATAAGCTTGGAAAGGTTAATTTTGGCCTTTTTAGGACTGGTGTGAATCATATGAGAAGGATATAAAAGTACACAATCATCTTGAGGTGGTATTGAATATCTATGAATATTTTGCAAGTGATTTAGTAAATTTTAGGGAATATTTGGACATTTAGGGACAATCTGTGTAACAACAGCATGTTTTTAATGTGCAAGGAGTGTATAGCTAAATTTTTTAAACTGCATGTTTTTAATGAAGGAGTGTATAGCTTGACCAAATGATTCCCAAATCTCTGTAAGGAGTTAAGAGTTAATAAAATAGTAACTAGAAATAAAAATGAATAATATACATGTTGGAAACTTCATATTTCTTACAATACGTTTACTTCTCAGGGAAACTCAATCTGTGCAGACACACCATGATGTGCTAAAGAAAAATGAGCCATTTTAGGGATTTTTAGGAATAATTAAAGGTTGATACACATCCCATTGTTATTTTAATTATTTTGGGAGTAAAAATAATATAAGGATTCATAGAAAAAGTCCATCTGGAGCTCCAATAATCTTGTTGTCAAGTTCTCTCTTGTAAGGTACATTTCTCATACTTATCCATTTTTTAAAGGGGAAACATGTCACTTCATGGTGACGGAAATTTTTTTGTTACTATAATCCCCATTCCAAAGGGACACAAAACTTTACCCCACCTCATCCCTTCCTTTTGGTTCTCTACATGACAAAGTCTAGCACTCCGAAGAGCTTATCTGACCTATCTCACCTTCCCCATGTTGCATCTTGAAGGTGACACATGGAATAATCTAGTGAGCATGAATTTTCATCTCTCTTTTCCCCACTCCCAAGGGGAAATTAAGGAGACAAAAATTCACCCATCTATAGCCCCTCTCAAGTTTCCTCTTGTGACCCAATACCAGCTCCCAGGTGCTTAATATTTGTTATCCTCCATCTCCCTCTCACTCCACCACTACTTTACAAGAGGTAACATCTCATTGAATTGAATTTTATTTCACCTCTTATACCCAATATCAAGGGTAAAAATGGGACTAAATAATTAACCTCGTGCCAATCCATTGCAAACCCTAATTATTTCCCTAGTTGCTTCTACTCTTTTGCTCTCAGAATTGAATGTCGATTGACCTTCAAAACATAAAAATAACTAACTTCTAGGTTTTTTTCTCACCAAGTTTTATGAAAAATAAATTTTTGAAGCTTCCAAACATCAAAATAATTGTAAACAGAAAAACCATACTGTTAAAATCATTTCATGGCATCCATGATTGTAAAAACAGTGATTTATTCATAGCTTACAAACCTAAAAGCTAACTCTGGTGATATTTTCACAAAATATCACCATATTAGGTTCCTTAAAGCTGAGAGACTCCACTAATGAGTTTCATAACATCTTCATACATGAAAATTGTGCCCTATAAAGTTTCTTTTTTGATTTCCAATAGTTCCAGTGGGCAGAACACTATGAAAATTAGAGCACAATATTACAACGTAGAGTCAAATTCAAAATTAATGTTTCTGATGTAAACCAAGGCTAGAACGACCAGTTACTAAAAATAACATATCTCATGCCCAATAACATGCTAAAAATAGTAATTACATTAAATTTTAAACTTTAATTACTCAACTCATCTAGAAACCAACGCAAAACAACAGGTAGGACAAAATTGGTAATTTTCCAAAAGTAACAAGCTAGAAAAAGCAACTTGCTAAAATAAAAACTTATGGAAAACATTGGACAATCATCAATGAAGATGAATTGATTTTTCCAAGAGACTCTAAAGATAAAATTGGAGTAAAAATGGTAAAATATCCCAAAATAGTAGGTCCTAGTCTGACCTGCCAAAAATAGAAATTCTATGTTTTTATGCACAAAGTTGTAGTTGGCTCTATTTTCAATCATCTCACTACTTTTTTCTATCCTCGAAGATCAAAAAATAAAATTCAACCTTCATAGAGATCATGAAGCATCATCCTTGTCATAATTTTGTCCAGGTTCAAGACAGAACATCTCGAGGCACAATAGGTGAAATCCAGAGATAATGTGCATTTGGAAAAGATAATAAAAGAGTTAAGAGCCTTGTTGAAATTCAAGATAAGGGGGTCATCGTAACTAGTTAATCAACTTAGATCTACCATCATCTCTCTAATGAGTTGGGTGAGGTGAGCCAAAGTGAGTTTGGGCGAGCTAGATGAGTGGCCGAGCTAAATGAGCTAAGTGAGCTAGGTGACCTGGCCAATTCAAGAGAGCTAGTCAAGACATCTAAGTGATCAATTATAGCCTTCATCTCTTCATGGAAATCTAGGTATGTCTTTCCCAGTGGTGGAGCTTTCCTGTAGTGCCCACTTCCCTTTGACACCTTTTTTTATTGATTTTGATATTATTGACTATACTTATGGATATTATAGTAGCTTTTGATTTAGCATAATGTTAAATGCTAGAGATACTTGATTGTTGTTGATTTCAATTCATATATGGTGAGTGTGGATTATTAGAGACATTTTATATTGATGTTGATATGTTGTTGATATCGTTATATTTATATATTTTGGACATGCGATATTTCGTCATATTGAGTAGACCTAGACAATTGAACTAATCTTATGATCAAGTGGATATTGATGAAATGTAAAATCGAGATGTTGTTAGAAATTGTAAATCATATCGTTACTTTCCTAGATGATGTTTTGATTCATGTATAGATTATTGTGGAGTTATATTGTATATTTATTTTAGATTTTTTGATTCGGCCACGAGGCCGAAGGAGGTGTTATGTGTTTTGCAAGTAAACATGTCACAACAAACATCAGGGGGATTGGAGACAAACCACATTAGAATGTTAGATGAATTCAACAAGGGTAACCATGGCAACATGTATTTTTTTATGTGTGTGTGTGTGTGTTTTAATTGTTGTTAGAGCGTCCCCCTGGGGGGGAATCACCTATAATTGTGACCAAGGGGTTATGTGTTATTCTTTCATTTAGTTTGCTTTATTTTAATTTTAGTATGTGAATTATAGTGATGTATTCCCCTGTTGTTAGTCAACTGATTTATGTCTAGATTAGTAACTTAATTTGTTTACTAAATTAATTAAGAATGGGTCAAAAGAATTCATTTATTATAATTGATGACTCTTGGTTTATGTGTTGTAAGTTGAGTGCTAGTGACCTTGAGTATTGTACACTCTACCCCTTCATAAAAATTCGGATTTGGCATTAAGGGTGAATTTTGGAGGCTTATGGGACAATTTAAACTTGTCCCACACCTCTTAGATTGCTATACCAAACCTACCTATGGGTTAGGGGGTCAAAAATAGACCCCATTATGTGTTTTGGGAAGACAAAAAGGTAAAATATTATTGCACTTTCCTTCTTGAAATTAATTTTTTTCATTAGGGGGTGTGTGTTTGTATTGAGTGTGTAAGTAACTTGTCATTCCTCTCACCCACCAATTTATGGTGCATTGGGGTTTAGGTTTGACTTGTGAGGAGTTGAGGATGAGTGATGGTACATGGAGCCACCTCATCCTTCTCTCTCCCTTTTCTATTTATTCAAGTTTTTTTGCTTGTTTTGGGGTTACTTCATTTCTATGCGATCTTGAATTTTTGGGGAGTGAGAGGATTTTGGAATACTTGTGGATTTGTTGGAGATGTTGGTGATTCCATGGGCTTGAAGAAGTTTGGTGTGGGACTCTTTTATCAATCTCTACCATGGAAAGGTAGGAGTTATACTCTTGTAAAATATTTTCCGTTTATATTGTGTATATGTGCATGTTTTTTTGAGTGTTTTGGTATACTTGTTGGGTGATTGGGTAGATGGATTAAGTGTTCTGTATGAGGTGACTATTGGGAACTTATATGTGGGGGCACATAAGAGCTCATTTCATGTTTTGGAGGGAGTTGGGATGGGTACCCCACCTTGGACGAGAAATTGCTTACATTTCATACTTGGTCTATTTTATGAGGGAGCCATAACAGATTTGTAGGGAGGCATAAGAGAATGTGGGAGGCATAAGAGTGTACTTGAGGGAGGCATAAGAGTGTGTAGGGGTTTGATATGTTTATTGGAGGGTTTATAGGTGGGAACCCATTTTCCATTTTGAGGCATAAGTGACCTCCCCATAAATCTTACTCCTTTGGCTTTTGCATGTTGAAGCCTTGTGTATTTTGTTGCATCCTTCTTGTGATTGTAGTTGTATTGTTATATTTTGGTATGGTTGTAGAATCTTGTATTATGATGTGGAAGCTTGTTTTTTTTCCATGAGTTGATTCCATTTTTCATTACAATGTGGTTGGGGCTCAGGGGCCAAAGAGGAGGATGGATTCTCCTCCTCATTGGAATTCCTGGTTGGGTGGAAAGTGTTTCCTCTCCCCCCTATTTTGTTGTGATCAAATGATGCATGTTGGAGCTCTCTTGTTGGTGATGTGAAACATGGAGCATTTTTGGTGTCCTCAAGAAATATTTCCTTGGGAGAAAACCTCTTTGTTTTTTGGACTTAGGGTGGAAGATTTATATTTTGTATTCCTTTTAGCTTTCATTCTTGTAAGTTTTCCCACTTTAAGTGGAAGATATTGTATCAATCTTGTGAAGAAAATTTGTTATGATTATTGGATATTAAAGTTGTATTGTATGAGAAAGGGGAAAGGAAGATTTGTGTTTGTAAAGTTAGTTTTGTTGAGATAGAAAAGAAGTTTAAAAGGGGAAAATTCTTACTCCATTGTAGTTGATTTAATTCCCACAAAAGTGTGTTTCTCTTGTTCTAAATAAACTATTGGAAATATTTTTGAAACTCTCTTGTGGAATGTTGGAACATTCCATAAAGAAATATTACATTTCATTGTGTTACTTGAAAGGCATGTAAAAGAAGAAGTTAGACTATCTTCTAGCATTTTCTTGCATTGTTGTGAGAAAATTAAACTTTATTCAAGTAGATGGAAAGAACTTAAATTTTCAATTGTTATGTGTTTGGTAAATAAAAATAGAGTATTTCTTAACACCAGTAGAGAAAAGAAATTTCTTCAATTACAACTTAGGCCTTAACCTCATTGGAAGGTGGAAATTCATTATTAAGTTATTGCAAAATACTTATAAAACCATGTAAGCCAAAATGGAAACAAGCGAATTTTGTCTTGCCCTCTAGACCCTTATTAAAATACTATAAAAAAACACAAAAATTTAAGTGTAAATTTTAGTCTAGTTAATGCCATCAATAATATAACTATTCTACTATTGATGAAATAACTATTATCTAAATACTATTAATCACTATTATTATAATAATATTATTATTAAATATAATAATAATAATAATGATATATATATATATATATATATGTATATATATATATATATATATGTATATATATATGTATGTATGTATGTATATATATGTATATTAAACACTTATTAAGTAATCAAACAAAACAAAACAAAATCGCAGTTTTAAGAGCCTTAAAGGCCGCAACATAGTTGAAAAGAGGTAAGGGGTCGGGGGGACCCTCCCCCAAAACCAAAACTAATGTTTTAAACTAATTTTTTTAATCATCAAATAGCTCTTATAATTTTTAACATAGAGAACAAGAGGGTCGACGACCCCAGTGACCACCCTGCCCATTTTGATATGTGCCACACACTGGTTGATAACGACAATGGGTATCATTCAATGTCGGCCTCCTTTAGGGCAGTCTTAACCAGAGGAAGAACTTTCTTTAGATGGTGCACTATTTTTTCCCTTGGGAGAAAACCTATGTCTAGGGAGTTATGTAAGTGTGTCATGGATTTGACAAGATTGTTCCATCTAAATTAACACATTCTATTCCTATCTTGTTTGTAGAACCTTAAAACCCAGTTGTAATCAAAATATCCTAAGTATCACGTAAGTTAGACGTGGAGATAGTAAAAATCGAACTGGTGACCTGAAGTAGTCAAATATCATTCCTAACCACGGCACTGCAATGTTATTTTGAAAATATTTGAGCAAAGTTAGTATATGAATTCATCTACGAATGTACACGACAGTTAGTGTGAATGGTTGTAATCATGCTCACTTTCTACTGATTTTGCTGTAAACAAAATCACTCCTCTAATCGTGGCACAATACTAAGCTACAACAACCTTTAATTGTTGAGGGAGAAAAAGAGTAGCAGATCAATGGTGATATTGATATAGAGATGGAGATGATGCTACCTAGTACATCCTAAAGATGATATGTCAATGGTAATTGTAATTAAGGAGAAGTGTAGGGTGATCTCAGTTGAAGACTTCCCGTCATCTTCTTGGCTTGAAAGATCATGTGAAGAACATGATTTATTGAAGAAACAAGAGGAGATAGTTTCTCAATCTGAGAATCCCCACGAAGAGAACCCCTACACTAGCCCAATGTTATCGAAGATCCACAATATTAGGGCGTAATTCTAATCAGTTCCCTACTATATGAAGATATCATAACTCATAAAATTTATAAATGTGCATATCTGGATTTATTGTTTGGAGACCGAAAGTATTGTGTTGTCGAAGATATTCCTACAAGGTATATATGATATCTTATAGCATATTTTATTCTTCTTTTTATTTCTTTGATTATTTTTCCATGTTTCTTTGAGAATGAAAAAGGATTTCTAAGGCACATCTAGAGCATGGAAACGATGATGGATTACATATATTTCTCGGATATCTCATTAGATCCTTTAATAGTTGCTCATGGTTTATCCATGTTAACTTATTATTCTTTATTTGGAATTGCAATGCACTATCTCGCAGGTTCCTCCTATAGCTTGGGCTATTACCGGTTTGAATCTTTAAGGCTCATTTCAAGATCAACCGGGACATATTCTTCATAATCAAGGAACTTGCAGCAAGATTCATACTCTCCATGTGCTTTGTCCATGTTTTACAAGATGCTTTGGAGTCTCTAACCAGCGATTGTCTCCACCAAAATCTATTTGCCAACTTTCCATTTGTAGGAATGGTGTCAATGATGGCAGTAGTGCTAACTCTATTGATAAACCACACCACTACTACCTATTAGGAGAGGCTCGCTAATCAGGAAAATCTTAAGCCCCAACACCAAATGAATAATCATGGTGCATTACCTCCCCATGCCCATGGCATCCATATCCACACCCATCAAAAATTAAATGGAACAAATACTAAAAATTAAGTGAATTGCAAGTTTAGGGAGTGTAAAAACATATGATGTGTACAATTTATATAATAAATTAAAATTATTTTTAATTCACAATGTTGTAATTGGTTTTCTGTATTTTTGTTATAAATTATTTAAAACAATTAAAAATAAATTATTATTTTTGTTAATAGTAACGTTTCTACATTTTGAAAAAAGATGATTCCACAATTAATTATTGTGGCAATCAAATTGTAGCTTCCACCACAAGTTTTTTGTGGTAACAACAATTGTAGAAAAAAATTGTTGAAATTACCACAATATAACATTGATGAGAGTTGTGAAATTGTAAATTGTGGAATTTTTACAAATACATAAGGTATAGAAAAAATGCTTTTCTTGTGAATATTGTGGAATACTAACAAAAATAGAAAATGAAGAAATGTTACAAATATTAAGAAATGTGGACAATGTACAATTTTAAAAATAAAGATTATCTATAAATGTTATAAATTGTGGACTATCTATGGTATAATGAATTGTGGAAAAACCACAATAATATATCAAAAAGTGGATTACCTAAAACTCTAATGCAACCATTTTAATTTTTGAAATACTATATAACCACAAAAATATTGTTGAAAAATTGTGGCAAAAGACATAGTTTGTTGTAGTGTATAAGTATATTAATATGATGGTGCCGATTGAATGAAGGAGAAAGGGGGGGTGTAATAAATATACTAGCATACCTATCTTAGAAAATCTATGTAAAAGACGCTGAGAGGTATCATTCTCGAGGCGCCTATTCCACTAATTTGTTGAATCAAATATAGATATAGGTTTCTCAACAATGATACCTCTAGGCATCTTTTACATAGAATTTCTAAGATAGGCATGCTAGTTTGCATACATTTACACCCAAGTTCCATGTTATTCTAAAAAATTCTTTAATTCTTAGAGAAACCTTCCTCTTTTTTTAATTTCAACAACACATGCTTAAACATTAATATTGATTCCCCCATATATAGGTCTTCTCCATAACCTTTTATGGCATATTCATCACCTTATGCAATTTTTATGCTTACGTTATTCTTCTTTGTATCATGCCCGATGTGTGGGAACATAAAATATCTATGCATACCTCACCACACACATATCAATTTCTTTTAAATTCATGATCTCTTCCATCACTAATCTTCATCTAGAGATATTTATTCATCCTCTACCTATTCTCTCATTTTGCAACATCAAACATAACTCGTTAGTCAAAGTATATAACTATGTCCCACTTTTTTGTAGTTTTTCTACCTTCAACAAAATATGTCTGACAACAAAAACATGAAAAAACACATATAAAATGACCAAAAGTGTATTTTTAAGAGTTTAAATATAACAAGGCGCATGGCATCTAGAATTTACCTGATTTTTTAAAGTTTTAAAAGTATTTTTAAATATTTATTTACTATTCATATTTTTTAAAAAAATTGGCCACCAAGTGGAACACACTTATATGCTTTGACATGCCAAAATGTATATTTGCCAATAACACACCGAATCTCCTTTGATCGAGGAAGCTCCATATGATGCAATTTCAAAGTCAAATCAGATTATTTTCAACATGTTTCATTGTTTCAGTCATCAGATGAGCACATACCATCACATAGAATAGGATATCAACCAATTCCTCTTCTCTCTCTTAGTGTAAGTGTTTTATCTATTTCATGTTCATCATTATTTACTATTGTTCGTATGGTTATTCCATATATTGTTGCAATTATCTTCAGAAACTAATTGAGTTACGAGTAGGATAATCTTTCGTCAGTTATTACCTCCTAGATATTAACCAATTTAGGTTATATCATTCATAGAATTCTACGATTTCCTAAGTATTTCACAATGTCATCTATTCCATCGATGATTGTAAGACTTAATTGCACATTTTGTGTGGCTTATGGAAAGAATCCTTTGACTTGCATGGAATCTGCAATAGACCAAACATTTTATAATAGGATTATGTGCTATATTAATATTATGCATTAAACTTGTGGACTCTACATAATGAAGCGCAATAATTTCACGCATGTCAACAACCCACTCCTTCATATCATGGCCTATCAACAACACAAAATTCGAACAACTAACTCAACTATTGAAATTATTTTTTAGTTAATATCAACTTAGATGCTCCTCCATCAAATATCGAAATGAAATTTTCTCACATGCATCCTATATTTAATAAGGTCCTAAACTCTAAATTTTCAATGATTGAGTGTATGTTCCCCATAGAACTTTGTACATTATCTAATACACATATCTCTTGTTCTATAATTGTAAATTGTTAAATGTGTACTAAACAATTGGGTATGTGTGAGTTTTAGAATCGTCTTGTACTTTATCCTATTCTTTAAATTTTCTTATAAATCATTTTGTAACTTACACAAATTATGTATCGATATGATGATATTGGTCATTGACAAAATGGTTCTTGTGACTTTAGGGTTTCTTTTCATCACTAAAGGCATCATTCAATATTATAATGAATGTTTTATGTATAATACATGTTGCAAAGATAGTTCGGAGAAGGCATCCCCTGTTTATACAAGGCAATGGTCCAATATGTTTGTGGAAAGTGGATTAGTGATTTCTTCTTAACCTTTAAAAGAGTGAAAGACATGCAAATAAAATTTTTGTTCATTAAAAGTATAAAACTTCTATAATCGTGAAAAAAAAAAAATCGATTGAAATCTCGCAGGTCTTTAGACTGTCATCCCCCACAGTGAAGTGGGCAGACTTCTTAAACTAAGCGGCCAAAGACCCATTCCATCAAATTCACGAGGCACGATCCCGGCCTCATCCCTTACTACGTTGCATTTTTTGACTTCACTTTCAGAGAAAATTGATCCCAGGTAGACTCTTTAAGAGCCAAACCTCTTCACCATTGAGTCAATAGTCATTCGATATAATGTAAAATTTTGACATAAAAAACTTTCGAAACTAATCTTGTACTTTTGAAGAAGAACCCACAAATGTTTCCAAAGGCCTTTTTACTAATATTCATGCACAATATTTAAGCATTTGACTTTCATAATTAGAATATATTGTTGTAAGTCGACGTTAACCCAAAATGTTTATATAATTTTTTTGTAAAATAAATAACCTCTAAACCATTATGCATAATCCTATTCCTTTCTGTGCAATATTTAAGCATATAGTTTTTTATTATTGAACTGTTTAACCACGCCGATACGGGAGGTACGTGGGTCTTACCTGTGAATCTACTCCTTCAATCGCTGCCAAATGCAAAGCTGTGTTCCCAGAATTATCTCGGTCGCAGCTGACCTATATTGCTTTCTTAGTTTCTGAGTTTAAGGTAGAGAGTAGAAGCAGCACCACTTGATATCGATTAGACTCCACCGCAAAATGGAGAGGGGTTTTATAGCTGTTTTGTGCACGAATTGTGACGCAACTCGGAAATGAAGAAATGAATTCCTGAATTATATCTAAGCTTCCCTGCACCGCTGCAACATGAACTGCGCACCTCCCAAACTGATCGGTCTCTGTCATATATCCTCTATATAGGATTTCACGTCCTCCACGGACCGCTCTATATAGGATTTCACGGACAATGGATACACCGCCTCCATGGACCGCTCTATCTAGGATTTCACGGACAATGGGGACAATGGATACATGTCCTCCATGGACCGCTCTATATAGGATTTCACGGACAATGGATACACCGCCTCCATGGACCGCTCTATGTAATAGACCGTCAGCAGGGAATCGCACCATACTACGAGGAGCCAAAAGTTTTCGCCACCAACTGATTATGGAGTCAGGCCGAAATTCCGAGCGCTTGTCAAGCATCAACCTGACTACTTCTGCATTTCATTGATCGAATGTCACTATTTATGTAAGCATGACAACTTATACAATTTTAATAAAAACTGAGAGATTGTTTAAAGATACGACAAGCGTTCAAAGTACTTAATGGATGACATAATCAATATTTAATAAAATACACACTAAACATTTCGTCTGAAAATTCTAATTGCTTGATGATTAACTTCCGTATAAGATTTCAAAATGGTCGGTTCATAATTAAGTGAGAGCAAAAAGGATTGTTCAATATTAAGCTGCCGTTTTATAAACGGGTTACCTAAATTTTCTATATTGGTGCAGTTGAAAACATTTGGAAGTATTTTTCTATGTAGTGGTTCAAATAACTGGATCTTTTTTTAAAGAAAATTCAAGTGAAAAATCATAAGAGCCAACTAAAATCTGGAGTTCATGTTAAAATGCTTGGGAGAAAGAAACCCTAAACAACAGGACTAAGTTTGTAGCTCCATCTCCTAAATAACCTCTAAAAGTTAATGGGCCAAATTTGGGGAATTATATTTTCGGGAAACACTAAAGCTGTCGGCACATTTGTAAATAGATTTCACTAGATATAAATTAGTCGCAGCTAGTGTTTAGTACGTGTTCGGGGTGAACAGTTGATTGCAGGTTCAAAACTTTTTGCGTAAATCGCCCGGAATGTAACGAGGACTTACAGTAGGCCCTATTTTCGTATAGTGGACTGCAAAACCATTTACAGGACACAACTCCATATCTTTTACAGCTCAAACCCCTACATGACATCAACCCTTGGCCGTTAAAAAAGAATTCTTTAAAAAATGGGTCACCAATTATTGAATATTTTAATTTAAATGCTATCTAAAATTTTACCCGAGACAATATTCAATCGCTTACCGTCATAAAAAATAAAAAAATAAAAAAATAAAAAAAAATACCCAGAAGCCCTTCATAAGCTGCGGCGTGAAGACATGTGTGGCGATTATTGCTTGCCCAGAAGATCAAATACAATGGGGTGGCTTCCACCAAAAGCTTGGCTGCTTCCATGTGACCATACTCACAAGCTATCAGCAGGGGCGTCTCTCTGTACAGATTCAGTCTGGAAGCAGATTTCTTGTTGTGGCCGAGCAGAATCTCCACTACCTTATCGTTTCCTCCCTTGGCAGCTTCATGCAAAGGTGTATTGAGATCATAATTGAGGGCATCACACATACCTTTAACATTATCAAGAATCCATTCGACAACGTCGGGAATGGCCTTCCCTTGCAGCAATGTGCAGGACGCCCTCCTCAAAAATTTATTTAATATGTTTTTCCATAAAGTAAATAAATAAAATTTGTCTATATTTTTGTATTTTTAAATTTACATCATGGTCATAGTAAAATAATAATAAAAATATATTATTAAATTATTATGGAAGGACAGTGTCTCTCTCAAAGGTAACCCCACGTAAAACTCTCTGGTCCAAATTCTGAATAGCATCCAGATCGCCATTTTTACAAGCAAGAAAACCTTCACTTTTAGTTCACTTTTACTCTGTGACGGGGGTTAGATACTCTGGCTCTCCACTTTATAATTAGAATAACCCGAGTCTTCTTAAACTAGTTTCCGGTATGAACTCAACCTGCACAAGCCCGGAAACCCAAGGTAGCATTAAGTTCAAGATATTCGATAAGTTCAGTTCACAAAGAAAAGAACGTAGATTCCCATTTCTTTACTTTGTGACTTTAATCTACCAAAAGGATTCACAGGTGGCTCAAGGGGCCATGTAAGCAGAACGAGGGAGAACAAAACGTAGGTAAAGTGTTTGACAAAACGCCACAAAGAGATGTAGTCTCACGGGATGCTACCCTTGCTGGATATTCACAAAAAAAAGGGTCATCAAAACAACTAACAGGTCAAACCTGATCAGGACGCCTTTACCAGCATTCACGCAGCCTTAAAATAAAAAAAATAAAAAAAATGGTAGTTGCAGTTTAGAACAGGAAACGACCTCCAACGAGCAAGGGGCAGAAATCAGACCAAACGTCCCAGATAAACCAAATCACTGCGCCCAAGGAGGAACTATGATGAAAAACGCCTTGACAGAAATGATTTCGATGGCCTCTCTCCCCCACGCAGCCAGGTCAAAGTGGTAGTTTGGAACAGGTGTGGACATCCATCCACGCGCGCAGGGTAAGAAGAGAAGGATCTGCAACATGGAACCTAACCGAGCATTCACGCAGTCAAGAAAGAGACGGAAAACGTCCCAGGAGAAGAAATCACCCACCCCATATACACATTGGATAAAAGAATAAAAAGGACATCATTATGAAGGAAAGGCAGAAAACATTAAATGCCATTTACTTGCAACAAGACATGCGAACAGACCTGGTCGGCCAAGGTGGCCGTGAAGGGTAGGTGAAAGAAGTTTAAAAGTTTAAAAAAAAAAACTGGGCAGTCTTCACCATGACATGGCGACCCCCATGAGCCCCTCCTTAATCAAAGATACGGGATAAACAAAATCTCTACTAATTAAGGTAAGCTCACAAAGCATACGCAAGAAGATCATACTAGCAATTGCAAATGAGTTGTAAATTACGCTGGAGAGAATAGCAATGTTTAGTTTATTAGAGTTGTATTTCGTGTTGATATTGTTTAGATGTTTATACATTGTTGGTAGACTTCTTATTTTGTTATTGCCCACTTTTTTGTAAGACAAAATTATAATAGTTGCCACAATAAATCATGTTTCATCAATTGGTCAAACATCAGATGTTTATCTAATAAAAATATTTTTTAACATTTAAATGTTCATAAGGCATATTCAATAATCTCATTTTGTTAGATTTTGGCACTTTCCAACAAAGAAAATTTCAAAGATGGGACTACGGCGAATAAGTTCACAATCTCTGCTTGAGAGAGGTTATCATAAATATGTCATGAAAATTTGTAAGTGCCTTGCCAAACACCCCACTTTGATGTTTTGGTTTAGACTTACATTTACAAGTTAATTGACCCACTTAACTTTTTATTGAAATGGCCCACCTAAAATAATCAAATCAAATCATCTGACCACACACTTCTTGATAATGGAGGATTATCATATCAAATCTTGCAGAAAAACATTTAAAATTGGAAATATGGAAAAAAAAATCTGCATGTTGTAAAAATTGCATCAAACGAACATCCCAAATTTTAATTTAGTAAAAATAAAAAAAATGGAAATTGTACATTGTATTTTGCAGACAATCGTTTTGGAAAAATGTGACGGGGGTCAAGGGATTTCTGGTGCCGTTGAAAATGTTACGCCAAATTTATGTAAAATCCCGCACAATCATGTTGCGATGTTTCTACAAATTGAGCAAGAGAAAACAATGCACAAGTTGCTCCAAATCATTTCCAATATAAATGCAAATAATAGTTTCTTCAAGTCTCAAAACGCGGTCCATGTCCATCATATAAAGCCCATCTATAAAAAAAATGGTTTTAAAAATGGACTTCAAACAAAAACTCTAACTGTGAAGAGCTCCCCTACCTTTTGCAGTCCAAGGAATCAAACAACTTGAACACTGATACATATCAAAGGCCCTGGAAGGGTAAGGAATTTGCTTAGTGCCTATGACATTAATCAGCACACCACGCTCCAATTTGTTCTTCCTTGTCTGTGATGTTTTTGCCGTCATAATTGTCTGTTTTAGGTAAAGCTCTGCACTTTGAGTTTTGTTTTAAAAATAAAAAGGCAGAGTGCATCTCTGCAAGACTGCAACTGCAGAATGAAATGATTTCTCTAATTATGAATTCAAGAATGGCAAATCGGATTGAAGATATCTAGAATAGTAAAACAATCTAGATGTCAGTTGTTGTTTTTATTTTATTATATAATTTTCCTACATTTTTTTGTGTGGTTGTGAGAAAGGGGATGCATTTAATAAAAATAATGTGTTTGATGCGTGTCATTTTTGTTTCTGTAACATCATAGTTTATAGAAGCCTGTGACTTTTGAAAAGATGTACAAATATATTTTTGTATGTGATTTTAGTTTCCCATTCCGTTCGTGATGTTTTTTTAATTTAATATATGAGTAATACCTGTTATAGTAATAGTTCAAATGATTATTATTTTTGAGTGTTTCATTGAAATCATGATGAATGTTCGATTATCTGATCCGATATGGAAATATAGTTTAGGTTATGGAATTTGTAGTTTCCACTCTTGCATAATTTTTTTCTTTGGTTCTTTTTTTAAAATCTAAAATTATTAGGAAAACCGGAAGTGTTATAGCAACAAAATAATAAGGAATTAAATAATATCATCCTCTAATATCACAAGTGGTCAACATTTCAATAAGAAAATTACACGCGGAGCTCTATACATGGGGTCTCCATATTCATATTACTAAGGAGTAAGTTTATTTAGAAAGATGGTATTTGTGGCAGTAGAGAGATTTATGGTTTGCTTAATTGATAGAAGGTGAATGCATACTTGTTAGTACTGCTGTAAAGGTAAGTATTTGAAGCGATGTCGGAACTAAATGTCACTTAAATTATGTAGACACATTATTATCCTCTCCGGCGTATTTTTCAACTCATGTGCAATTTCTAGTATTACAATCTTTACTCTCTCCCTCTATTGAACGCAGTACAAATTGTCATTCAGAGAACGATGATCGTTTTATTATCATTGTAAGGAAAAAAGTAATAAATAACAAGTATTAGTAACATATATTACGTTTAATTAGGACACATCAATGTATGATGAGGGGTAATCATTTGGTTAAAGTTATTTGGGTTTTGAAAATATTACCCAATACATACTCTCAATCAAAATTTTAATCCGTAAATCAATTGAAATTGTATGCCAAAATGAAGTTACGCCTATCACTGTAAAAGCTTAGGTAAGATGTCTTTTTGTAACCTATTTTCCATTTGTAGCATTTCCACGACCTAGCTCATTGACGGTCTCAAATTGGAGACCTGTTTAACACACAACAACACCATCCTCACCACTCTTTCCATCTCTCCTGCATCAACACTTTCATCCAACTTGGGATCCACCACTTCCTCTGCAACCTTTCCTTCCTTCATCTTTACAGACACCCGTTGCACCAAATTACCAGATTGATTTGATGCATTTCGTCCACTCACAATCTCCAGCAGCACAATCCCAAAGATATACACATCCACATTTTCCATAATGGGTAGATTTATCACCCACTCCGGCACCATGTATCGCCGGGTCCCTCGAATTGTTGAGAATGAGAAGGCGTGATCTCTATCCACCAGCTTCGCTGAATCAAAGTCGGACACCTTGGGACTCAATTTGTGGTCTAAAAGTATTTTCTGAGGTTTCACATCGCAGTGAAGAATCCATTCCAGACATTCTTCATGGAGGTAAGCCAATCCCTTCATCGTGCCCAATGTGATTCCAAATCTCTCCTCCCAACCAAGAATTTCATGACTTTCTGCAAATAGATAACTGTCCAGCGACACATTCTCAACATACTCCTTCCAACCGCTTCACCGCCATGATCTTGTCGTCGCTCAGAACCCCTTTGTAAATGCTGCCAAAACCTCCTTCCCCCAGCTTTATCTTGAAGTTATCTGTGGCTTTTTTAAGTTGTGCATAGTTATACTACTTGAACCCCATTGGGTTGGCAGAGACTTTAAGATACATTTCGTTGAACATAGACAGAGAGTGATATCCGTTGAGAAGAAGGCTTTTGGGGTAGCATTTTCTGGTACCCTTCACGTAGCTGAAACCTAAAAATTGGCTATCATTCATGCACGAGATCTTACATTGTTTGAGACCGAGCCTAGGAGAGTAGCCCCAAAGATTGTTATCGTAGAAATCTGTGTAGATGAGGTAAATAAATTGTGTAGCACGGGTGGATCCTGGATCTGTAACAACCCAAAAATTCCACACACACGAACAACACAGTAAAAGACAGGATAATTTTTTTTTGACTTGCTTGACACATAACATGACGCAACATGTCGTCACCAAGGGTACAACTAACACTGTGAACAACTTGATACAAGGATGGCCCTAAAGGCAGCACGGAAACGTTCACACCTTTCAAGGACAATTTACTTTTCTTTTAGACAAGACAACATAGAAGTCCAACCACAAAACACACTTATAGTTAGGGCCAACCACAATGAGATATTCTTGAGGGTTATTTATTTTAATAAGACATCTTGCAATTATTAGCTTACGCTTTCAAGGAGACTCAGGATACGATTCATACAATTCATCTTACCAAGCTAAGTTTATTCTTTTTTCACTGAGTAATCATCCTTAAATCTTCTCTATTATGACATTTATTTGCTTAATTCGTTTATTTAGAGAAAGGGGAAATTTAATTCCACAAGGCCATCTATTAACACTTACGCTACTAGAACTTGTTCATGCCCATATGACAACATGGGATTGCGTTCAACATACTTAAGAGAAGAAAGACAAAGCACCTTGGAAAACGGTTAGAGGGAAAGGGTTGAGTTGGAATCATCTTCAAGACCTCATTCGCTGTTACCAAGATACAATTGAAACTTGAAAACTTAACCAGAATTATTAAATATTTTACTTGGGCTTTACTAAATGAGTTTTATAAAATAAAACATTTTACCTTCCAATGGCTGAGAGATAGATTGTGTGGTTTCCAAGTTGTTTTCTCCTGCTTATTAAATCTTATTATCTTATATCAACTAACAATTTGTTTCACCTTAGGATCATTCTAAGAATTCACCATAAAAAGGATAATGTTCGCTAGTGTAGCCAGGGATATCAAGTTATAAGATTTTTACTTCACCAAGGATGGTTTCATTTTGATCACTCATGGAATTATTTGATTTCAAATAGATCACCTCTACATTTATTTGTTGAATATAAAATTATTATTTTTGTTTAGCTTCTTTAAGGGTTAACCGACCCATTTTACTTTACTTATAATATATTTTCACACAGTCTTAGAAAGATTTAACTTGACAATTTATTCTCGAGATCAAAGTTTTACAATACTCATATCAATGTAAAGATTGAATACCATTTCTCACAAAGGTAAGTTACCAGTTTACCTACAGAAGGACAAGACAACATCATCACGCAATTTCAGAACAACCCAAGGCAAGAGGTCTTCTAAACTCCTTTGCAAGCACTATTACAATATTTACCTCACATTGGAAATTTTTACAAGGAACTTCATAAATTGCACTGATGAAACCTTTACAACTCTTTCCTTTAATCTACTCGTATAATCCATCTGCACAAATACTAGCTAGAATCAGTTCGCGAGAACTGAGCATGTTAAGGCTACACATTGCAACAGTAAGCTAACATTTAACAATATCAAGAAAGGAATGTTCTAATTCAAAAATGGATTAAAAACACAACCCACAACTCCAAAATTATTCGTATGAGAAAGAAATCTAAACCATCCAACAAGGAGAAAGTCAAAATACCAGTAAGAACAAAATCACATAAATCAAGGCAAGACCTTATGGGTTAGGAACAAGAAAGTCAAGAGTGTTGATATATTTCCTTCATGTAATCCTATAGATTACGTTATTGGAATCCAATACCAAATCCATCCATCTAAAGAGGTCCAAGAGAAGACAAAACATACTAATTATGATCGTAGGTGCGAAACAAAACGACGTTATCGAAATCTCCCAGGGGGAGGCTTCATAGCAATAATTAGGGTTCGACGCCCTTAAAGGAAAAACAACTATAGTTTCAGTTTTAACCAAGGATTTTTACCACTACCTTCTTATAGGATTTCTTAAACGTAGGACTAGTTAACAAAACAAAACCACTCTTCTAAAAGCATACAAGGGAGACACAAAAAGGGCCATTATTCTACCAACAAACCTTATCCTAAACGTCAACTTCTCTACATAATATAAGAGAAGACTAAACCCAAAAGTCGTTAATAATTTTTATATATTTCCGACAATGTCAATAAGTATTAAAATAAAAATTGATTTCCTTAACAAGGCCATAAAATGGGACCTTTTAGTAACCAAGTTTGAAGTATAAGATATTCGAGTTCGAAAACAAAGGGATTCGATATGCAGAGGGTAAAACACCAATGATGCCCCAGACTCAAAAGACCTTACCATGAGTACAAGCACAAAATAAGAACCAACGCACATATCCATCAGGAAGGTTACGCAGCGCAGTCAGGCCTAGAAGTTCTATGAACTCCTTGCCAATGGTATAGAAGATGGAGATTTTACCCGATCCATGTGGGCTTATCAAGGAAAAGTCTAGCAAATATCAAATAGATGAATATAACAGCCACCTATTATATTATCACTGAAATCAGCTGTCATCTAACAGGAAACGAGTTCATGAGTCCAATACCATGGATTCACCTACAACTTTTGTTTCAGTCCAGCTATTACTAGCTTGCTTGCGACCCTTAATAAAAATTGTAGAGATTTCATTCAATAAAACTTACAATGTTTCCCCCTTACTTTAATCAAACAAGAGTTTGAACCAGGAAGTAGGTATAGTAATTCTCTCGACACATAGAGGCCAAAATAGATGTCAGGTTATTCATCCTCTAGAACTAGGTACAACAGTCAACCATGTACAGTTCTAAAACAAAACCCTAATGCCATTTTCTAATTAACAAAAAGTAAGGAATGCCCACAGGCTTAAACAAGTTTTAGAGCATAATGTCACTATTAATGTACCTTTAGCAAAATAGGAGAGCCCTAAACAGGAAATACATATTTATTCAACCCAAATAGAGATATGAAGGCTTAACCTTCCATATAGTAATCCTTCAATTATAAATACCATCACAGAATTCTTTTAAAAGAGAGTCATATAAGCAAACAAAACTCAAAAATGTTTCCTTCCCTACGAACTAGATTGCATCACTCAAAAAATTGCAGTAGCCCACTTAGACAAATATAAATAGAGTAAGCTATAAGAGAGGAAGAACATTCTAAGCAAAACCAGCGAAATTGGAACGGGATTTAAAGGAACAACCAACACAATCAGGCAGCGATATAAACAACCACAAAAACATTTGTCTAGGTGCCATTCAAGAGGAAGGAATATTCATTTCAAGATACTGAAAGAAGGTAGAAAACTATTACAAGGAGTAGAATTAACATGCCTGATTATAATTCTTCCAACCAACAAGCACGTCGACTAGGGCTCGGGCAACAACAACACAACCTGCACAACTTCTCTTCCTCAGCCTGCTGAAGGTCCAAACTCTGTTAACGGCCATGCCCTTGACTTCATGAAATCAATTGTATAGTCCGCAATGTGCATCTCTGCCCATATACTGATGGGGTAAATGTTAAAGCCTCATTTTACAATATCATGGGGATGCCGTGACATTGAACTGCTTTCGAGAAGCTTGTGCAAGTCTGGGATGATAAGCTAGGGGGGTTGAGAAACTGGAGCTTGTGGGACTTGGGATGCTATTTGTGCTGGATATTGTTGAACTCCAGCTTGTACCACTTGATTCTGCTCAGTGTGTGTTGCTGCAACTGCACCACCTTGAGCTTGAGGAGCATTTTCTTGTTGCTGAACCTGGCCCTGTGTCCCAGGGAAATTCTGAGCATGATCTTGTACTTGTCGGTGAACAATCCGGGTGCCAAATTTATTACATACAATAGGGGATGAACCATATTGGTAACCATTACCATGAGCTATACTCTTTGAAAGAGGCCCTTGCCAAGTGCAGCCGCTCTTGTGGTACAGGGAATGAACTGTCACACGGCTTATAGCATCAGCCAGTACCGGATTTTCCTCTTGCAATGCCTTCGAATCTGTATCAGTAACCAAATACCCGTCATAAGGGCAGGCCCTAGTAGTACTCAGCACATAAGTTAGGCAAGGCTTGTAGTAAAGATGTGTGCATTGGGTTTGCACAGCCTCATTAGGGTAAACAAGCTGCCTACAAACTGGACAGAAATATTCTCCAGGGAGTGATTGTATATTTATGATACTCTCGTTGTCAAAACCCATGACCTCCCCAAGAAAGAAAACCAAATGTATTTTCACCCATGAAGAAGCTGCCACAAAATATCAAGTGTGTTGCTTGTGCAGCAAAAAATTTCAGCCAAAAATTGTATCGCAGAGGCGCACTCCAAAACCGTCGGATTGGAGTTGGTGACGATGAGGATGAAGAGGCTCTGAAAGGAATCTAACATAATGATAAATAAACCTTTTCCTTCATCAGATTTGAGGACAACATCAAACTCTCGGTGCAAACATTTTAGCTGTAGCTTGCAAGGTGCGATAAATCCAACATAAACCTTTATGCCTGCCAACTTGGTGACTCGTTGAAGAAACTCATATAATTGCAAAGCAAATGTGCTTCATGAATATTCTTATATGAAACAGATATACCTCTATGAGATTCTCTTCCATGAGTTACATCGTAAAACCAGCAAGGTCTCAGTAGACAATCTTTGTAAATAAATTTCATCAGGTCTCCTGATAACACTCTCACCATCACATAGTCGATTTTGACAGAAATATCTTGAAGTAGAATCCCGAATTTGAGGATGCATTCTATACTGAACAGAAAACAACATAGCCGGACAGCCTGCCTGTTGGAAGCGCTAAAAAAGGCTTCAACTAAACTACACATGCCTGCCGCCTGGCTATTTCCTGTTGCAGGTCGTTTGCTGTGGATTCCCGACCAGAACACACCTCGTGGCACCCAATGAAAGTGGAGGTAACATGCCTGCTACACTAGCTAGTTTCCACACCCCTCCTCCACAAGGAACCAGTCTCCACCTGATCAAGGGCATTGAGGATGTTGAGGCCTGAAATGGCGAAGTAGGCGAGAGTGAGATGATTAGTGTCCTACTCCTGATACTCGCTTGGTAGACCATCCAGCACTGTCACAAAGGTTATCACGTGCAGATCTCTGTTAAATGAATACATCGCATTGGCCTTTTGTTTTTGTTGTTTTTTTTTCCTTCAAATTTGAGTGAATACTCAGAGAAGAGATTCTGTTCCTTCACCACACAATCATGCATCCAGGACAGAGTAAGGCACGCAGACCACGGAAGTCAGCAAAAGATTTGCAAATCAAAATTTTAATAAATGAAGGGAAGTGCGGCCACCTACAAGGGAGATTTCAACACGCCAAACAGGAAATTACAGGTTCATTTAAGAAGTGACCAGAAATGTCACCCATCCGCCAGCTAACCATAACATAAACTTTATTTTATTTTATTTTTGGAGCCCCACGTTCAAAGGCGCCACCACAACCTTTGGTAGGTGTAAAGCAAGGACACCACAAGGTGTAAATTTCGTGCCAAATGGGATGTTTGGAACAGCCTATGGGCATCCATCAAAACAATAATGGAGACGGGATTTTCGTCATATGTTGTATTCGCAAGTGTCCTGGCGAACATGTATGTAAATTTTTGGAAGTATACACATGACACGCAAAAGGACAAGGACGCAACAGCGAAATTTGATGCTGAACAAGGCATTACAGGATCCAACAACTTTGTATCAGGATCATAGCCTTTGAACTAGTCTACAAGATCCTTCATGTGGAAACTAGGGATGCATGTACATGTAGCCTCAGGGATGTAAATGCACAACTCGTTTATTCCACAGAGACCATCAACAGAGCATTCGATGGGAAGCGCCATCCGAGATATATTCCAGATGCCTCTATCTTCATCCAAGGTGTACAGTCTTAGATTTCCATCAGGATCTAATGTTAATCTTCTCTGTAATCTGCTACCGCGACCATAATCCTATGCTGTAAAACTAAACTCATCGCTTGACTGGAATCCACCCAAATCGTTAAAAACTGCATGATGGGTAAGGTTGTATGATGCTCTGCCATTTTGAAAAATGGGCATATAAGGAGTAGGCCAGTAATTGGAGGCTACATATGACATTTTATACCTGAGTTGAAGAATGTTGTCATAATCAAATTAAAGATGGTAGTATCCCCGGGAAAAAAATTCCTCGCCCAATCCGATTTGATATAGCAATCAGATTGTTAGATATTATTATAGGAAATATCTAAAAGATGTAAATATCTAGAATAGTAAATATTTAAGACTCTAAAAAAAACCTAAAATCCGGTAACCTACAAATATTGGAGCTGCCGGAATTTGACACTTTCCAGCCAAGGTATCTTCAAAGTGGACGCCTACTGGCGAATTAATAAAAATATAAAAGGAGTTACAAGATTACTCGAACAATTCACATAAGCTAAAAAGGTATAAGAAATTTTATATGATTACTATTCAACCCGAGAAAAATTAAATCACGTACACACGAGCAAGCTAGAGGGAGTAAGAATCAAATTCTCCATTACTCACAATGATTAAAACAACATGCGAACAAGCCTAAGCGACCAAGGGAAAAAAACTAGAGGTTGACATTCAAAAGTGAACACGAAGCAAGGAACGACCATGGCACCAAGACGGGTAACCCCTTCTTCAGCGCAGGACGGGGTTCGTTCTGCAAAGTGACCAACCAAACAATAAAATCACTTAACGATAATTAACAATAAAGTTGATAATAATTAACAATAAAAATAATGAAGTTATCGTCAATCGATAATTAAAATATTATTATTATTATTATTATTATTATTATTACCGCTTAAAATAATTAATAATCATATTAACAAAGACTGATATACTAGCTCGACAATAAGGTAAAACAACATTGTTATCATTATATACTATAAATATAAATAATTTCTACTCACATCAATAATGACCAACGATCCAGCTTAACCATGCGATAACAAGATCCCCCTTTAAATAGGTTAACACACAGGAGATTACACAGTCCACACACAGAGGTGTCGATAACGACTCGAGAGAGCAAGAAGGAGAGGGAAGGTGCTAAAACATCACTAAGACATGGTCTAAGACAACGGAATTACACACAGCCATTCGACGCTCAGCAAACAGGGTCATTGCGACAAGAACCGGGGTAACCTCCGAACGGGGCATCACACTTTCCCCCAATCATCCTTTATCCTTTTCCTTAATCACGTTAAGCATTCTCTCTCTCGCTTTTTTAATTCCCAATTATGTGGACCTAATTGTTTATCTTTATAGCCTTTTTTATTTCCAACACACATTTTTCTCTGTTTCTAAATTGTTCTCAATTATATGGATTTTTTATTTGCAATGACACATTATTTTATTTCCTTTATTTCTAATTATACAAAAAAATAGGCTCCTAATGGTATAACTTTGATCTCTTTTTTATTCTTAGTTATACATTTTTAATAATAAAATATATTTTTTAAATTAAAGAATTAATTGTGTGGATTTATAATGGTTTTTTTTCTCAATTATATAGACATGTGGTTGTAAAACAAACAAGTTCTCGTCACTATAATTATTCCATAATTTTTCACCAATTTAAAAGAATTGTAGAATATTTGGTGTATCTTTACAAAACTTTCTTTATTCCACAAAATTTCTATTTAAAAAAACTAAAGAATACTTGTGACATGTCTAAAATACAATTCTTTGTGTTTGTGTTCTTGATTATCTAGACGGTTTTTACAATTATATGTGAACCTCTAATAATATATCTGTTATGTATTCTTTATTTCCATTTATATGAACTTTTATGTCTCCCATAATGTCTTTTCTCTTTTCTTTATTCTTAGTTGTATAACTTTAATGATAGAACTTTTATCATTTTTACAAAAAATCCCAATTGTGTGGACCTATAATGGTACATCCGTTATCATTTTTTGTTCCTAATTATATGGCCATGTAGTTGTAAAATAAATGAATATGTTTTATTTCAATTATTTCACAAAATTTCTATAATTTGGAAGGTTTGTAGAAAATATATGATATCACTATGAAAATTTCATTTATTTATTTTTTAATATTGTGAATGTTCCTCAATTTACATTTAATGATAGTAATTTGTAGAGAATTTGTATATAAACCATTTCTTATTTTTAAAAAATTAAAAAAAAAAAAAATCATAAAATTTGGTCTACCACATTGTACATATAAAATTATTTAAAAACTATAATTAATTTTGAAATTTTGCATCATAATTTTTTAATATTTTTTATACATTAAGAAAATTTATAGAAAATTTAAATTAAAATACTTTAAAAATCCAACTATATACAATATAATTATAACATAAATTAAGAAAATTAATAAAGAATCTTTATAATGCTAAAATTCCACATTAAATAATGAATATTATATTACCATAGAAATAAAAAATAGAATTTAATATGAATAATACTACCACACTTTTATTTATTATATATTTTAAAAATTTAATTTAAAAACAAACTATCTAAAAAAATACCACTTCCATTAAAAAAAATTCCTATTTTAAATGGGCATAACTAAAATAAGTAACAATTATCACAATTATTTAACTAACAAGAGCAACAATGATGTGAAGTACTTCCGGAGTTGAAATGTTCATGTATGGTGTTAAATGTGAGAAACGTGATGGTTGCATTTAGAGGATTGTCCGAATGTTAGCTAGTGTAAGAATTTCAAATACATGTGGAATGTTCAAAGTTGTGAATAATGAATATTTATTTTAAGTTTAATTAATCAATTAATATATTTTACATGTATATGTATTTGGATGTTCCATGTAGAATCTATTTACCCCAAACATTTTGTTCCATCCTTCTTTACTTCTCTCCTGGGGTATTTTCATGTTTCTAACAAAGAGAAGCCTATAATAATCCAAGTCTAGAGGCTGGGGAAAAATTTAGGGGGCTCGGTGGAGATAGCACAATCCTTGAGAAATGGCCATAGCTATATTATATCTCGTAACCCAATCTTCCAACAAATTGTTGCGAGATGCCTTTCCATGCAAGCCCTATGCAAGGTTCCTGTTTGGCATGTATTTGTAGATAAGTAGAATGTTTATATCGCTATAGTAGTAGCCCATTAACCTGAGTGTTATAGCAGTAGCCCAGTAATCTAAGTATATTTGTGTGCCTCCCCCACCGCATCCACCTCCGCTAAAATTCCCAATTATGAGACTTCTAAATCTTTGTGAGTTTTCCATAGCTTTTTGACAACTACAGTGCCCTCACTCAATAGCATTCCTGCCATGTACAATGTACTAGTGCTACCCATTCCTACAATGTTAGTTTATTTGATAGACTAGAAGCCACTCCCATCAGAACTTGACAGATTAGAATCCAATGCACAGTGGCGGCGCCCTTTTGATACTTTTGGTTGTATTACATTCTTAATTAAGGCATAACTTGAATTTGTTCAGGAACATTTAATAAAAACCTACCAACATACTCAAGTGATGTGAGGCTAACTTCCCCCTCGCCTAATGGAATTTACACGTACACTCAGCCTGCATTAAATGAAGCAATGTGTTGTCTACAAACTAAAAAGACCTTGTAAACTAACATTGAATTATTTTACCTACCTGCCCTCGATCATTGGGAATCCTCAAATGAAATGATCAAAGTAATCCACATAATAATTAGGCCGATATAACTTCACTCAATCATTTTCAACACCTATCCTGTAGCTCTTTTCCACACATTGGTTGACTATTGTTATATTTAACGATTGACAGCTGGATTATTGATTATTAATAATAATAAACAGCTAAATTATTCATTAATAAAAATAAATTAATTAATTAAATAATTCGAAGACTCTCGAGAGATAAATATAAATATATATATATATATATATATATATATATATATATATATATATATATATATATATATATATATATATGAAAAACGGTTCAATTATTGATTATTAATAATAATAAACAGCTAAATTATTCATTAATAAAAAATAAATTAAATAATTAAATAATTCGAAGACTCTCGAGAGATAAATACAACAATAAATATTTATATGAAAAATGGGTCAACCGTTTACTGCGTGCTACAATAAACACATTCTTTAATTTAGATTTTGGGGTTTTAATTTAGATCTAGCTGCTTGGACACTCTCTCTATCAATCTCTGCGCAGTTTGGTGTCTTCATCATCATTAGGTATTTGCTTGAACATTTTGGTAAAATTTCATTTTTCGTTGTTCCTGTTTTCAGTCTGATTTGATTTGATGAATCTGGGCAACCCCACCGGTTTTGATCCATATCTACTGACTGGCACTGTCAGAGGCCCATGGAAATTGAATGGGTATAATTGCTTACATGTAAGTTTTTGAATTCACATTATTTAGATCAGCGCTATGCTCTAAAAAATATGTTGTTGATTTTAGCCTCCATTAAATTAGATGGTTTCATTGTAGCTCTTTTTTATGTTTTTTATTGTAATTAGTAGATATCGACTCGGTAATCTTCAACCAAAAATGTCTCCCTAATATTTTATTTCTTAAATTTTACTTGAGCTCTAATCTCAGTTCCATAGTTGAGGATTCAAGTAGGGCAATTCAAGGAATCTATTACGTCTCAGAAATATGATTCTCATTATCATAAGCAATCAATAACACTCCTCTCCCTGAATGGAAATTATTTTCTAATACAGGTGCTATAGCAGTAGTAAGAAAATAATTAAACCATGATGATTATGCTTATCATATTTTTTAAGAATGGTTTGAAAGTAGGCTTTTAGGTATGCAACTAAAGAGCATGACCTATGCATGTCTACAGGGACTCAGAAAAGTTTTTAAAGAGTGTTATGGCCCAGATGGAATTGCAATTGAGAGAGCTATAAAAAATTGGTATTATAATTTTTTTGTAATTAAATAACATGCGCTTTGAGTGCCAGCCTGGTTATCTACAGTCTAGAACAGTATGCTTCAATACAACAAAGGATTTGGTGTCCACCGATAACAACTATTCATTTGAGGCCATTTCAGAGCTGAATAAACTTCAAGATGCCAATTTTTTAATCCTCAATTTCTTTGCAGCCTTCTCTCGTCTTATCTCTAATCCATCTACATATGGTAAACATATAGAATATATTAACTTTTAGCTTTTTATTAAAAAACTAATATTAGTATTGATTTAACAGTAGCATTTCATCCATTTATTAAAGCCATAGAATCCAATATAAATAATAATGACTCCCCGTTATATAAAAACATTATATAGCATTGGATCCTGCTTTTAGAAGGAAGGTTATATCTCTACCCCTGTGCTAAAGGAATCTTTATTGTTGCTTTTGAATCCATAGTTGATAAGGATATCATCGCTAAACAACTATGGGCCTGCCAACAAAGGTACCTTATCTTAAAACCCTGGTTTCTATCATTTAACCCTCTCACAGAATCTTTCTCCTACAAACCGATCTGGATTAGATTACCCCGCCTTCCTCTTCAATTCTAGAACCAAAATTGTCTGATTTCCATAGGCAATACATTGGGCAGTATCATTAACATTGACTCTGAAACATTTGATTTCACACATACAACCTATGCAAGAATTCTTGTTGAGATTGATACTTCAAAGAATCTTCCAACTCACATTGAGCTAAGAGTGCAAAATTGAACTTGGACTCAACCTTTGGACTATGAAGGTATGCCTTTTTGATGCAGGTGATGTTTCTCTTTGGGACATTCTACCACCAATTGCAAGATGGTGAAACGGAAAAATGATAATGCTAACTGGTGGAAAAATGCCCTCCCGAAACATCTAATTTTTGAACCTAAGGACACCCCTAGTGATGCAGCTAATGAGGAATACATGATGGAAATAGTTCCCAAAACCCCTTCCAGAGAAACCATAGATCTGCAAATAAGACATCATCTGGGTAAACACCGAGGGTCGAAAACAAAGAACAAAAAGTGTCTATAGCGGCTAAGGAGATTCCTCCTCAATCTCCTTGTTCAAATAATACATATCAGCAGATAATAGATTTTGAGGTCTTTATTCCTCTGCAGAAGGCTTTTGAGGAATAGATTACGGTTTGAAACAAGAAGAAAGCGGCTCGTACAGAAAACAACTGCTAAGTGACTGTTTCTTTGCAGAATTTTTGCTACTTTTTAGCTGTTGGTTTGCTGGTTGCTGGTCTTATTCATGGTAGGCTATTTGTTGCCGATGGGCTTTTTGATTCACATCTGGATTTTAATCCCTTTCTGATTTGCTGATATTTTTTTATCTGGTTTTTGAGTCCTATTGTACAAGGGTATAGTCCCTTTCAAAAAACTATTTAACAATAATAGAAAAAACGTTTATTTTGGTAACTTGTTTCATTGGAAAGTGTATATTTTAATCTCGGCCTTTACTTGGAGATCATAAATTATAAAATCTTCTGCAGTTTTATTCTGAGAATAACTTTTTGCTTATTTCTCTTTGCTCTTCAATTTCCAAGAACGGTGGATAGAGAGAATATCTATAATATATTTTTAAAATTATTTGCTCAATTTCATAGGAAAAAAAATGTCTGAACCCTCTTACTAATGTGCCCTTGATATATATCTTGTATGGTTTCTCCTCTGCATATTTTTACTCTTGATATTGTTTCTCTCAAACTTTAATTTTTATATATTTATTTCATCTAGATTGTTTGGCATATTTTTGAAACAGTTATTTGGATTTTACTTTTAAGCTCCAAACACGTAAAAATGAAGTTCATAAGTGAATTTATAACAAATGTTAGTTATAATAGCATAATAAATAATTGTTTAAAATTAGTTATGAATGTTTTGGTAAGGATTCTTATTTTAATCTAAATTATATAGATTTTTTTTTAATCTTTATTGGAATTTGATTGGAAATATTTTAGCCTTTTTAATTCAATCTTTTTGTTTGTCGAAAAATAAGCTTTTTTCAGGAACTCATATGATAAATCGAGAATTTACAAATTTTTTAATTTTATTATTATTAATATTAGCACCATAATCATTGACCATGTGCGGTGGAATATATTAAAGGAAAACTTAGTGGAAGAGATTCCTTTTTGTCACGAAAGTTATAAAATTAGCATATGTAATAGTGGGCAAAATGAGCTTAACTCAAGGAATATATGGAGGATATAAAGAAAAATCTTTGTTAGTCTCTAAAATATATTTAAATTATTTATTTTATTTTGTAAGAAATTTGTAAAAGTATCTGACAAGAAATTTAAATTTACAATAGTTTAGTAGCAATATAAATTATGTGGTAATTGAGTAAAATAAAATAAATCAATTTTTGAGTTGTTGCAGCTTATATTAAAATCATGTGGCTATAGAAATTATGTGGTATTATAATTAAAATCATACATGGATGCTACATCAGATAAACATTCATGCGATTTTCAGAATTTTATAGAATAGACATTTAGAGTTTATAATATTCTTATCAAGAAAATTCAACACCTTATTATGTTAACATCATATTAATTTTTATATAAACGTTGAATTATTGAATGGGATAAGAATTTTGTAAATAATTGTTATATTCTTTCTAAAGAGTTTATAATATAACTTAATTAAATATTTATTTGAATAACTAAAAGGAGAATTTTTTTCGATATATTTTATTCATTGTTAATTTTTATTTACTAAATATATAAGTTATTTTATAACTTCATAATATGTAAAAGAAAATAAATTGTGTGCTCCTTTAGATATGGTGTAATAAGTTATGTTCATCTCTCTAGAAATTTAGAATCTTATAAAGCTTATAAGCTTGAAATTATAAATTATTTCCATAAAATTAAACCAATGAAGAAATAACTACTAATTTTGTCAGAAATATGGTATACGAACAATCAAACTTATGTGTTCCACTTTTGTTTTTGATACGTTTTCCAATGTATCTTATTATAACTAGGTCTTCATGAAGGGAGAAAAGTATAGCAATCTATTTTTGGTGCAATATGGATTGTCCGTGATTAGAATGTAAATGTATTTTCATGTTAGACAAAGATTTAAGATTTAATTTGATCAGTGATATAATAATTTAAACATCTGATGTATTTATTAATTTTCGCATGATAAAATGATAGCCATGTATTTTTCCATTAAAATTGGATAAAAATCCACTTCACATTTTTTTTTTGTAAGTGCTCAATTTGTTGACACTCTCCTTATAGATCCATTTTTAGGTTGTTACAACTTTTTGTTGGCTCAATTTTTTGTAAATACTTCATTATTATTTAGCATTTTAATTTTTAAAAATAGGTTTTGTGAATGACATTGTGTTGATTTTATTAAACGAATAACGCACAATAATTTCAATATTATTGACATAGTGAAATTTGAAACTATTAATGGTTTGTTTAAGATGTATTTACTTGTATTAATAACACTTGAGAGTTTCAATACTTACTAGCAGAGTTGAAAAATGGTCATGTTATTTTTAGATGAATTTTCTTTTGTAATAGTTTCTATTTTTCTAAAATCCTAGAAAAATACGTAAAATGGTAGCCGTGTGTTTTTTTCATTAAAATTGGATAAAATACACTTAATATTATTTTTTGGCAAGTGCTCAATTTGTTGACACTCTTTATAAGTCAATTTTTGGGTTGTTACAGCTTTTTGTTGGCAGAATGAAGATGTGGAGTCGATCTAATGTCCACATTCCTCTTAATACTCCTACATCGACGATATGCATCAGAAATATTTAATGCGAGGAAGAATTTTGTAGAAAAAAATTTGTTGTCCATGTTCTTCATCATAGAAGATCGAATTTGAGTCATGATGAGATAAAGGAAGAGTTGTATACAAGGTGTAAAGTCTGTGATATGAGGACTATTTTTATTTCCTTGTTTAGGTCAAAGAAAACACGTTCTAGAGGATTTGGCCTTATCTATGACATTGTGGAGGATGCAATCAGATTTGAACCCGGTAGTAAACTGATGAAGAATGGAATTGAAGTTTTGAATCCAAGAGCTAAGAAGGATTTCCCGAATAGGGCTAAAAAAATAAGGGGGGTTAAAAAATTTAAGGATTCAAAATGAATATACGACATTTGAACTTGTTTTGATGAAAACTTTAGTATTTTAATTTTTAAAATAGGTTTTGTGGGATGACATTATGTTGATTTTTTTATATTAACAATGCAAAATGATTTCAATATTGTTGACACAGTAAAATTTGAAACTATTAATGGTTTGTTTAGATGTCCTTTCTTGTATCCACAACACTTGAGAGTTTCAATACTTGCTAGTGGAGTTCAAAAATAGTGTTTAGATGCCTTTTCTTTTTTAGTAGTTTGTATTCTTCTGCAATCCTGGAAAACTTTTTATAAGTTTATCTATAGCTAAGCTTGGTGTTCATGGAAAACATTATCATGGAATTGATTATTTACAATCACGAAGATCTTTATTGTTAGTTTAACTATATTTGTAAATATTTAATTATAAATGATAATATGATGAATAATAAGTGTATTGATTATCTCGTTTTGATTCTATACATTATATTATCATGATGAATACACCATAGAATATAGTTCAACAACTTAATCAGTCATAGGATATTTTGAACATTAAATCATGGACCATGAATTACAAGTGTGTGACATTGAACACGTTTCATAGAGGTTAATAGTACACACTTAACTTTAAACCATAAACACCACCTTAAATAATAGTGGATTTGTATGAGTAACGATAAAAGATAAAGCATATTATAAGCCAATTTCCCTAAATAGTCAATTGAAAACCTGAACCTATTGACGATGATGATGACGATTGAAAATGATGAAAATAACAATGATGAAAATTGTGACAATATGAACTATGAAAATGAAGATGACAGGGATGATGAGAGAAATGGTGACGATGATGACAATTCTCACGACGATGAAATGATTATGATGAAATCAATGACCATTGTGAAAACATGATTATTGATGATGATAATTAATGATTATGAAAAATGATGTTAATGATGATGAAGATGAAAAATATAGATGATGATGATGATCACAATGATTATGATGAGGATGAGGATGATGATTTTTATAATAACGATGATGTTGACGATTATAACAATGATGATGACGGGGATGGTGATTATGATTATTATAATGATGATGATAACAACTACAACCAAAATGACCATAAAAATGATCACGAGGATGAATTCCTTAATATGCATGACCCTGGACATGTTTAGTAAATGTTAATAGTACATACTTAACTTTAATCCATAAATAATAACCTTAAATAATAGTGGATCAGTGTGAGTAACGATGACAGTTCAATAATATTACATATCAAATTCCCTGAATAGTCAATGAAAAACCTAAACAAATTGACGATGAAGATGACGATTGATAATGATGAAAACAAAGATGAATGAACATAAAATCTCATCGATAAACACTTGACATAAAACCTCACAACCTACATATGAAAATAACGTAAATCATAAATAATGAACATAAACTCTCATTGGTAAAAAATTGATACAAACCTTGTAACCTGTATATGAAAACAATGTAAACGTGACTAATGACACAATGATTCGAAGGATGTTAGTGTTGTGTTTACAAAGTTACATTGGTGATCTTTGTTTAAGATATGGATTCCGATTAAACATTTTGTTTACGATCGTTAAGGTTAAAGTTTGTTGTTGGACGCGAAAATTTATGTGACATCATGGACTATGAAACATTAACGTCGAACACAACTCTAAAAGTGATGAAGACATTGCTAAGGAGAAATGCACCACCATGAACACAACCATTGATAGTGCTGATGGTGGTGGTGGTGGTGGTCGAGGTGTTAGTTTAAGGATGTTGGTGATGATAAAGATGAGGATAATGATGATCATTTTTATTGGCGATGATTGTTAATGATGATGAAAATTAATGATGATGATGATGACAATAGAGATGGTGATGATGGTCATGATGGCGGTGACGATGAGGATAATGAGAACAATGATGACGTTTACGATGACAATGAGTGTGATGATTTATATGATGAGGATGATGCTGAAAATGATAACAATGATGTTGATGATCATAACTAAGACTAAAAATACCATAAAAATGATGAGAATGACAATGACGATAACATTGTGGTGGTGGTAGTGGTGCTTGTGGTGAGGGTGGTGATAATAATGATGATAAAAATGATGATTATGATTATCGACGATGATAATTAATGATTACGACAATGATGTTAATGATGATGATGATGAAAATAAAGATGATGATTTGTATAATGAAAATAATGTTGATGATTATAACAATGATGATGACGACGATGGTGATTATGATTATTATAATGATGATGATAACAACTACAACCAAAACAACAATGAAAATGATCTGGAGGCTGATGATGATGACAATGATCGACAATGAAAAAGATGAAAATCATTATGATTACGAAGATGATGATGATGATGAGGATGATTACCATGACAAAGAACACCAATGAACTACATAGATGGGGATTCTTATCATTACTAAAATGATTCTTAAGTACTCAAATTGGTAGGTTTGCATCGAGGTCATTCGTGAATGAACTAGAATGATGATGACCAACAAGATGGTGATCATGACGACGATGATGCTAACTATGAAGATTATTATATTAATCATGACAATGATCTGATAATGAATATGATGATGATCGAAATGAAAATGATGTTGAAGACAACATGGTGATTATAATGAATAGGAAGAGGATAACAATGACAATGATGTTAATTAAGATAACAATAACCATTATGATAAGGATGACATTGATGCTGATAATATTACGATTATTGTTAACAAAAATATAATGGTGATATGGTAAGAATAATAATTTTGATAATTTTAATAACAACATTTATATTAATACAAATATAGTAATTAATAATGAATTTTAAGTTTTTATCAATTCTAATAGAAATATCAACATTGGTAAGAAGATGGAGGTGATGATAATGATGATGAAAATGATTGACGATGGTGGTAATGATGATGACAATGATAATGATCAACGATGGTGTTGATGATCATGATGACGAAAATGATCGATGATGGTGGTGATGTTAATGATAATGAAAATAATCAATGATGGTGGTGATGATAATCATGACGAAAATGATTTAGGAAGGTGGTGATGATAATGACGACAAAAATGTTATGAAACAATGATCAACGATGGTGATGAAGATGATGATGACGATAATAATATAATGCTTATGAAGACAACAATGATAATAATGATGACAATGATCAACGATGGTGGTGATGATATTGACAGATGGCAATAATTGAACGGGATGGTGGATGATGATAATGACAATGACAATTTCATGGGGCGATGGTCATGATGATAATGACGATGATGCAATGATCGACGATGGTGGTGATGATAATGATGACGATAATGACCGATGACAATGATCAACGATGATGATGATGAAATTGACGACGAAGGTGGTGATGATGATTGACGACGATGAGGAGGATGATGAAAATGATGATGTTGACAATGATGGACGATGATGTTGATGAATAATGATGATATTAATGATCGACAATGATTATAATAATGATGATGATGACAATGATCAACAGATGGATGGTGATGGTAATGACAACGACCATGATCAACGATGGTGTTGATGATAATCACGATGACGACAATAATCAATGGTGGTGGTGATGATAATAATGACAAAAATGATCGACGATGGTGGTGATGATAATGACGATGACATAATGATCGATGATGGTTATGAGGATGATGAGATTAATGACGACAATGATAAACCATGGATGGTGAATGATAATGATGATGAAAATTGATTACGAAGAAAACGATGAATAATACCAGTAAACACATTGATGGAGATGAGACTGATAATTTTCATGATGACAATTTGATGGAGATGATGATGATGATGACAATGAGCAACGATGATGGTGATGATTATGACGAGGACAATTATTGATGATGGTGTTGATGATAATGATGATGAAAATGATCAACGATAGTGGTGATGATAATGACGAAAGATAACAAAAAATAATGGTGGTGATTATCAGTGACGACGATAATTATCGACAATGGTGGTGATGATAATGAATGATGACAATGACTACAATGATGGTGGTGACGATAATGACAGCGACAATGATTGATGATGGTGATGATGATCATGACGATGACAATGAAAATAACGAAGTATAATGATTGATGATGGATGGTGAATGACGATGTTCATGATGAAAATTTGATCAATATGAAGATGACAATGGTGATGATAATGATGATAACACTGATTAATGATGGTGGTGAGGACAATGATGATGTCCATGATGAATGATTTGATAATGACCAATGATGATAAGGATGATGATAATGATAATGGCAATGGTCGAATGATGATGGTGATTATAATGACGATGACAATTATCGATGATGGTAATGATGATAATGACGATAATGATCAATGATGGTGGTGATGATCATGACAATGAAAATGGTTGAGGATGGTGGTGATGATAATGACGATGACAATGATCCATGATGGTGGTGATGATCGTGATGATCATGATGATGAAAACTATCGATGATGGTAGTGATGCTATCAATGATTGTAGTGATGATAATGATGATGACAATGATTAACAATGGTGGTGATGATAATGGTGTAGACAATGATCGATGATAGTGGTGATGATAATGATGATGATAATGATCAACAATGGTGGTGATGATTGTGATGATGATAATAATCAATGATGGTGGTGACCCTGGACACGGTTAGTAAATGTTAATAGTACATCTTAACTTTAATCCATAATAATAACCTTAAATAATAGTTGATCAGTGTAGTAACATGATAGTGCAATCATATACAATCAAATTCCCCTGAATCGTCAATGAAAACCCCCTAGACAAATTGACGATTAGATGACATTGATAATGATGAAACCAAAGATATGAACATAAATCCCATCATTCGATAAACACTTGAACCAAAAACCTACACCTCGTATGAAAATAACCTAAATGTAAAGAATGAACATAAACGCTCATGCTCATTGGTAAACAATTGATACAAACCTCATAACCTGCCATAGGAGAAACAAAGAAAGCATTACTAATGACCAATGATTCGAATGATTTAGTTTTGTGTTTTACAAAGTTACATTTGTCATCTTTGTTTAGAGGGGATTCAATAGACATTTTTTTTACGGTCGGTAATGTTGAAGTTGGTTATGGGAAATTGTGAAAAATTTCCTGTGAATCATGGACTATAAACATTACGTCGAACACAAACTCTAAAAGTGATGAAGACCTTGCTAAGAGAATGCACCACCATGAACACACTATTGATAGTGCTGATGGTGGGTGGTGGTCGTTAGTCGAGTGTTTAGTTGTAAGGATGTTGGTGATGATAAAGATGAGGATAATGATGTCATTTTTATTGGTGATGATTGGGAACGATGACAAAATTAATGATTAGAGGTGACAATAAGGATGGTTATGGAGGTTCATTCTGGTTGACGATGGGATAATGGATAACGATAATGACGTTTGTACATTACAATGAGTGTGAATGATTATATGCTTAGTATGATGCTGACAATGATAAAAATGAACGTTATGATCATAAAACTAAGACTAAAAGACCATAAATGATGAGAATTACAATTACGATAACCTTTGTTTTGTAGTGTGCTTGTGGTGAGGTGGGTGATATAAATGATTATCAATTATATCGACGAGGATAATTCTGATTATGAAAATGATGGTAAATATGATGAAGATGAAAAGATAGATGATGAGTTGTATAATGAAAATTATGTTGATGATTTTTTTTTAGAAAAATGATTATGATTGCGATGTTGATTATGATTATTATAATTATGATTATAACCACTACAAACCAAAACAACGATGAAAATGATTAGGATGAGATGATATGATAATGATCGATGATTAAAAGATGAAAATCATTATTATTACGAAGATAATGATGATGAATAGATGATTACCATTACAGAACACAAATGAACTACCATAATGGACTTCTTCATCACACTAAAATTATGCCTTAAGTTACCCAACTTTTATGTTTGCATCGAGGTCATCGTGCACTGAAACCATAATGCAATGACCATAAGATGGTGATCATGACTACGATTATGCTACTTTACAATTATTATCTTAATCATGATAATGATTGGATAATGAATATGATGATGATCTAAATAAATGAACATGTTGAGACAACATGGTGATTATAAGAATAGGAAGAGGATCCCAATGACGATTACGCTAATTACGATACAATAACCTTAGAAATAAGGTGACAATTGATGGTTACAATATTACGAGTTACTTTTAACAAATTATAATGGTGATATGGTAAGATAATAATTTCGATAATTTAATTAACATACATGTATATTAATACACATTAGTCAATTAATATGATTTAAGTTTTATCAATTCTAATAGAAATATCAACATTGGTAAGAATATGGATGTGAATGATAATGATGATGACAATGCTTGACGATGGTGGTAACGATGAGACAATGAGATTATCATGCTGGTGTTGTGATCTTACGATGAAAATGATCGACGATGGTGGTGATGTTAATGATGATGAAAATAATCGATGATGGTGGTGATGATAATGACGACAAAAATGATGAAAACAATGATCAACGATGGTGGTGGTGATAATAATGATAAAAGTTCTTATGATACAACAATGATGATGATGATGATGATGATGATGGTGATGATTAAATAACAATAAAAAAATTGAGGTGAGGAGGATGATGAATGTTGATGTTACGATTTGATGCGCATTAAATGTATGAGATGATGATTATTATAATGACGATATTGATATTATGAAGATAATAATGATGATGAAAATGGTCAACGATGGTGGTGATGATAATGATGATGCTAATGATCAATGATGGTGGTGATGATAATGACGATGGAAATGATCAACGATGGTGTTGATGAAAATAATGACAATAATGATGGTGATGATAATGATGATGACAATGATCGAAGATGGATGTGATGGGAATGATGATGAAAATGATCCGCGATGGTGGTGATAATTGCGATGATGACAATGATCAACGATGGTGGTGATGATAATGATGATGACAATGATTATGTAAATAATAACGATGATGATGATGAAAATAATAACAAAACATTGATGTATGAGACATTGATTATGTTGATGATGAATGAGGAATAATAGTATATTATGTGATTATAATGATAATGATCAACGATTTGGTATGATAATGATAACCACAATGATCAACGATGGTTGTGGTGATAATGAGATGACACTTATCGATTATGGTGTGTTATAAATGATTAAAATGATCTCCTATAGTGGGATGATAATGACAAAGACATGATCGACAATGTGGTGATTATCTGACAATGATAATTGATTCGTGATGGGGGTGATGATACTATGAGAAAAATGAAACTACTCAGACAACACAACGATAATTAGATGATGATGATGATGATGATACGGCGATGAAGATATGAAAATAACGTTAAACATTTATGGGGGAATGGGACTGATTATGTTCATGGAGGCTTACAGGATTTTAATTTGAGATAAGATTATCATGCTGCCCCCCACTATCCCTGATGGTGGGTAGATATGATATGACAATGATCATTATACGATAAGATCATATGGTGGTCTCACTGCCAACACGACCATGATTGAAACTGGTGGTGATGATCCTCATTCTCCCCTATCCAAGTGGTGGTTATTACACTTATGCCCCTAATGCAATGTGGTGGTTATGATCATGATAATGAAAATTTTTGAGATGGTGGTGATGAATAATGACGACAGACAATGATCTCATGATGGTGGTGATGATGCATATGATGAACACTATACAATGATGGTAAGTGTGATAAGCTCATCCAGATTATAATGTGCAAGTGATAATGATGCTGACACTTATTAACATGGTGTGCTGATAATGGTGTAGGCCCTGATCGATGATCGTGGTGATGATACTGATGGATGAGATGACTCAACAATTGTGGTGATGATTGTGATGATGATACTAATCAATGCTGTTTGGTGATAGGACGAACGATTTAATGATTAGGATACAATATGATGAAGAGGCATTAACATATGGTAAAAAATTGATGGTATAAGAATGATGATTTTCTTAAGGATGATTTGATGAGATGATGATGAGGATGAAATGTCCGATTATGATGATTAGAGACACATTGATGATGTAATGACTGAGTGAAAAGGACCACCAAGGTGGGGATATAATGTTGATTGAAAAGGATTGACGATGTGGTGATAATGATGATGAAAATGATCGATAATGGTGGTGGTGATAATGTTGATGAAAATGGTTAATGATGGTGGTGATGATGATAACAACGACAATGATCGACAATGGTGGTTATGATAATGACGACGTATATGGTCGATGATGGTGGTGATGATAATGACGATGACAAAGATCATCGATTGTGGTGACAATAATGACGACAACAATGATCGATAATGGTGGTGATGATGATAATGATCGAAGATGGTAGTGATGAAAATGATGATGACAATGATTACAAACACCATGATGATGATGATGATGATGATGAAAATAATGGTAAAAATATTGATGGGGATGAGAATGATGATGTTCATGATGATGAATTGGTGGAGATGATGATGAGGATGGAAATCATAATGATGATGATTGATGATTATGAAGACAATAATGATGATGATAATGACAATGAAAATGATCAACGATGGTGGTGATGATATAACGATCAATGATGGTGGTGATGAGAATAATGATGATAATGATCCACGATATTGGTGATGATCAGATGATGATAATGATCAATGATGGTGGTGATGAGAATAATGATGATAATGATCCACGATGGTGGTGATGATCAGATGATGATAATGATCAATGATGTTGGTGGTGATATCAACAATGGTGGTGATGATAATGACGACAATAATGATCAAAGATGATGTTGATGATTATGATGAAGAAAATTATCAAAGATGGTGGTGATGCTAATGATGTTGACAGTGATCAATGATCATGGTGATGATAATGATGACAACAGATCAATTGATCGAATGAAAAATGATCTGAGAATAGCGTTGAATATATTGATGATTAACAATGATTAGGAACAATGACTATGATTAATGATGAGGATGATGAAAATAATGGTAAAAAATTTGATGGGGATAAGAATAATGATATTCATGATGACGATTTGATGGAGATGATGATGAGAATGATGATGATCATGAAAATGATGATGAAAATGACAATGAAAATGATCAACGATGGTGGTGATGATAATAATGACAACAATGATTAATGATTGTGGTGATAATAATGACAACAAAAATGATCAATGATGATGGTGATGATACTAATGATGACAATGGTCAAAATTGGTTGTGATGCGAATAATGATGACATGATTCCCACAGATGTGGTGATTCTCATTATTATTCCAATTATCAAGGATGTGGTGGTGAGATCACAATGGGAATAGAATGACAATTATAAATCAATGAGGGTGTTATATTATGATGAAAAAATGATCAAAGATGGTGGTGATGATAATGATGTTGATAATTATCGACGTTGGTGGTGATGGTAATGATGATGACAATGATCAACGATCGTGGTGATGATTGTGATGACAAAAATCATTAGAGATGGTGGTGATGATAATGATGATTACAATGATTATGAAGACATTACGATTATTTGATCATTCTTCTGAAAACTAACAGTAAAAACTTTAATGTTGACTAGAATGATGTTGTTCATGATGACGATTGATAGATATTATGATGAGAATATTATCCGATGACCATGACGATTATCTATGATTTGAAGATCAAAATGACCTGATATGATGATTTTTATGATCTGACGATGTTGGTTATTATAAGGATGATGAAAAGGATTGTGAAACAATAATGATGAGTATGGTGATTGTGATATGTAGAATGAATGAAAATAACATTAACCCACATTAATGGAGATTAGAATGATGATTTTCATGAAACTATTTGATTTATATGATAATCAGGATACCATATTACTATTGACGATTATTAAGTATACCAAATGATGATAATGAAGAGGACAATTATTATTGATGGTGGTGATGATACCTTGATGACTTGTCAATGCTGGTGGTGAATGATAATGATTATGACATGCTCGACAACAATTGTTTATTAAAAATGACTATGATAATGATCACTGAGGTGTTGATAATGTGACGATAATGAAAAAATGTGTTGAGATCATAACTCAGATAATGATCAACGATGATGGTGGATATATCAAGATGTTTTTTATTGATAATTAATGAGGCTAATAATCAATGATTGTGGTGTCAGTGGTTTATGACGATGAATAATATCGATGATGTGTTTATGATACGACATCGACAATGGTGCTGATGATAATGATGACAGAAATGATCAACGATGGTGGTGATGATTGTGATGATGAAAATTATCAACGATGGTGGTGATGATTGTGATGATGAAAATTATCAACGATGGTGGTGATGATAATGATGATGAAAATGATTATAAAGACAAGATTGATGGCGATGCCGATGACACGATGATGAACTACAATGAAAAATAATGGTACAAATATTGACTAGGGGGGTATTATAATTAGATGTCATGGATGACTATTGATAGAGATGATACGAAAGATTATCAGGATGACCATGACGCTGCTCGGGTGATTATGAAGATAACAATGATGATGATAATGATGATTGTTATGATCGATGATGGGTGGTGTTGCCAAAATGATGCTGACATCTCTCGTGTCCTTACAAAGACAATGACCGTGTATTTCGATGGTGGGTGATTATCTAGTTTGTTTTGTCTTGCATGACTTTTAGGTGTCTGTCAGTTGTGGGATAATAATGGATAGCAGTTAATTATATAAAGGACATTAAGGTAGTACTTATGATACTACGTAGTTAAATATTCTAAAAAACAATGGCATGGAGAGATTACTGTTTTGATGATGAAATGTTTTGTGCTGACTAATGATTTGAAATGATATGATGATACAATAATGATATTTATATTATATGAAGACAATATGAATGATGGTAATGATGAACAAGGATCAACGAGTGGTCATCCTAATGAACGCAATGTATCACAATGTATGTTGGTGCTATAAATGCTTAAGACAATTATAAAATGGTGTAAGATAATGATGATAAATGACGCAATTTGTGATAATGATGATGAAGACAAGATCGATGAGTTGGATGATCAATAATTACGCAATGATCAAATATGTGGTGATGTTAATTTGATAATGAAATTTACGAAGACACCGTGATGATGAGAGGATAGACATTCAAATACCTTAATACATTTTGGGATAAAATACTGATTTTTGATGATTATATAATACTAATTATTATAATCATCAAAATGAGAATGCGATAAAAGATCAACTGATGGCTGGAATAAATGGTATGAAATATAAAATGGGGGGTGGTGATGATAATGCGATTGATAATATCGCGATAATGTTGGTGATTGATAATGATGACGATAATGAAACCGCTGGTTTTGATATATGATGACGATAATGATCATCATGGTGGTGATGTATAATGTATGATGAAAGATGATTCAAAAATGAGGATGTATGAGATATGCCGACTGAAAATAAATAACTAAATTTTTATGGGATAGAATGACATGGCAATTTTGATTGATATCATATGAAAGGGATTATACAGGATAAAAAATGAGGATTGTATGACTCTAAAGACAAATCATGATGAATGCAATTTTGTTACAACTAATAATGACAACAAAATGTATCTGACGATGTGTTATTATATCACTAGTAAAATGATGTAGGGTTGTGAGATGAGGAGAACAATGATCCACAATGGGGATCATGACCATGATGATGACAATTTTCACTATGGTGTGATGCTAATTTGTTGATACCATGCAATTCATTCTGATAGTGGTGAAGATTATGACCGGCTTATTAAACTCGACCTTCGAACGATAACGTAAAATAAACGATGGGGATAATGAATGAGGATGTTGATGATTACAGATTTTTCTAGACTGATTAGAGTAAGAATAATATATATGTTATGATGATAATTATACTCATATGATAGGATAATTACATGATCTTGGTTATGTTTAATATGATACAATGATCCTAAGAGTGTGATGATTATAAGGATTATGACCATATCACCGATGGTTTTTTGTGTTGTACTGCTTGATGACATGATCCATTGATCTGTGATTATACTTGATGATCACAATGATTACACATACAATGATATGATGAATGACTTATGATAAGGAATATGAAAATAATACAGTAAAACATTGATGTGGATGCGAAGTGATGATTGTTGATGAATTGAAAATTGGACTTAGATGATGATGGAATTCTGATGCTAAGACTATGATGATATGATTTGATGATTATAAGACAGAAAGAAAAAAAAAAAAAAAAAAAAAGAAAATAAAATCATGATGAATGACAATGATCAATGTTGCTTGCTGGTGATTATAATGACTAAGATAATGTAAATTAGGAGGTGAGGATAATGAATGATGAAATTTCAACAAAGGGTGGTGATGAAATGATAGCAATGATCCACATGTGGGTGTCCATGATATTGTGCCAAAAGTGATCAATCCTCATCCTCGTGGCGTGTGGTTGATAATGCTGACGACAAAAGTGATCGACTATGGTGGTTATAATAATGACGATGAACAAGATTGATAATGGTGGGATGATGAGAAATGACAATGAGCACTATGGGGTGATGATCATGTAACAACGACAATTCAACATGTTTCCTGGTGTATGATAATGATGATGCAACTTATTGAAAGACAATTGTTGTATAGGTGGATAATGATATATCCACGATGATAAAATAATGATAACAACAGTGATGGGGATAAGAATTATGATGTTGATGATGAAAAATTTGATCTAGAACTGTAGAATGATAAATCTTATTAGAGGATACAAGGAATCAATGGGGTGGGCTGGTAATATGCTGACAAAAATCTACATGGTGGTGAATGATAATGATGATGAAAATGATCATGATGGTGTGTTCATAATGATTTATGACAGATCCTGATTGTTGTGATGAAAATGATGAATATATTACGAAGACAATTTAAATGATTATGAGATGATGTTGATGATTGAAATGATGATGATGATGACAAAAATGAAACATAATGACCATGATTATGATAACGACAATAAAAAGTTGCGATCGGATGAGATAACTTATTATCATTTTGAAAATGATGAGACGACACCATCTCACAGGCAAATGGTGATGGTGATAATGATTCACACCATTGGTGATGTCAAGATGGAAGGAAAATTGGAACGAAATAATTGATGAAATGAAAGACCATCATTTAACATTAAATTGATGATTATAATCTAATTTAGTTTTTGAACTTGTTAATTTTAATTTTTAAATTTTAATTGTATAATTATTATTAATATTAAATTTCTATAGTTTTAATTTTATTAATTTTATTCTTGTGAATTTTTTAATTTTTATTAATTTTTAATAATTCCATTTTTTTTAATGTATAATTTTACTAATATTTCAATTTTTTATTTTTATCATTTTAATTTCCATTTCATAAATTATAGTTTTTAAATTGTAATTTTAGTATTTATTCTTTAATTTTTCAACTCATTTTAAATTAAATTTTAAGTTATTAGGCATCTTTATATTTTTACTATTTTCAAATTATTTCATTATTTTAATAATTTAAATATTAAAATTTTAATTATTTGTTAAATTTTATATTAATTTTTATTCCAATTTAATTTTAATTATTTTTAATATTATTTTTTTTAGTTTTATCAATTTTAAGGGGATATATGTGATTTTAATTTTTTACCTCTATTATTCTTATTTTTAATACTTTTTCATTTTATCATGTTTTTTACATCAATTTTTATTTTATTATTTTACATTATTTTTTTAGTTTCCTCTTACTTAATTTATAAACTTATAGTTTAATTTCTAATAATTTTAATATGTAGAATTTAATTTTGATAATTTTAATTATTTTATTATTTTAATTTTTTTTTAATATTTAAGTTTCTTTTAAATTTAAGATTTTATTAATATTTCTCACGTTCATTCAATTATTTTTATTTTTTATATTTTTAATTTCTAATTTTTCATTATTATAATTTTTTATATTTAATATTTTTATTTAATAATTTTATTCTTAATTTTTTTTATCTTTATTATTTTATTTTATTATTTTTAATATATATATATTTTCTTATTTATAAATATAAGTGAATTTTAATTATGACAGGCCTATCGGGTATGTTTAAAATTTAGCACCAAAGGTGATATTGGTAGTAGTTAAATGTAGGAGATATTTAATAAATGGGTTGGAAGTGGTTTTGACATGACATTGTTGTGTCCCATATGAGTTGACTAGTCATTAAACTCTGCTCTCATTATCATCATCTTGTATGTTTACTGCACCCTATTTTCATGCTTTATGACCCTATTACAACTTGTTATTGTACTTATCAGGGTTTCATTTTCTCGACAATATGGGGATTAATTTTTCATCTCATTCTTCTCATAGTAAGTAGCTTTGTTAGAATTATTTCACCCTAAACATGTATTTTTTTAATTACTGATTTGTTTTGAATGGGTTGTTGTGTGGACAGTCAGTGGTGGATAATAAATCCTGCTGTGAGGTTCAGCCTCCTGGAAGATGTCATTTCTCTAGGTCCATTCTTTGTTTCTTTGAAACTGTTCTACACCTATAGTATGCTTATACCGAAAGTGCGCTCCACTATGGAGGATCCCTCCATAGACTACACACTAAAATTCTAATAACTTAATGAAATGTGCACTCCCTTTTCTTGAAATGGACAATTTATACAGTTGGTCATGGACCTGTATTTCCTCTGCCCAAGCCGTCGTATTTTGCCCACAAAACAATTTGCCTTTTTTGGTTCCCCAAATTTTTGTTTCTATATATCCCATCAAGCGGAATAGGAGAGTAGATGATAGATGTGTGTAGAGAGTACGTGAGAAATCTCCGTTCTGCAGATCTTCCCCATGTTATGGAATGACACCTGAGAGAGTTTTAAGGAAGATCCTAATGGCCAACGCCGACCTTATTCTAATACTTTTTTCATTATGGTATATTGTAAATAATTGTTACAAATTGATGTTTCCTTGTGTTACAGTCAACAGAATGACAAAGCCCAATCACCACATGCAATCATCTTGTGTTAAATTCATAATTTGTTTGAGTTACACATTCTCAGTATGCTAGGAAGTCCACTATGGAAATTATAGATGAATAGGGTAAGAACCACTTTGCACTGGGCTGTCAACAAAATTTTATAAGTGAAAGTTATCTTAAATTCCGAGTAAATTTAATATCAAATATCTCGATAGTCAAAATCGATAAAAATTATTATTGCACGGATGTTAACATTACCGCTAAATATTTTCAGTTCCTCTTCAATAATAATTGAAGAAAAACAAAAAAAAACAAATTTCATATAGGAATTAGCCTACTCAAAAAATGTCAAACCTACAAGGGAGCTGACATCACTGGCACCAGGAGGAGGAGGTTGTTCTGATATAATCAACATTTCTTTTTTTTTGTTTGTGATGGTGTTGATTGTAAAATGGACATTCAAGCAGTCTTTACCCTTGCCATGCGGAACGACAGCATGGTGCCAATGGATTGTCCCCGCAGTACTCATGGGGTTCCAGATGGTCTTGTTCACTCCTTTAATCATGGTTGACTTTCGAGCATCTTTCAGGTCGATTGTAGCAGCAATATCTTCTTGTTTAAGAAAAGCTCACCTGCAACTTGGCTATTTTTTCGGCAGCGGTCCGCTGTGGGTGGCAACTTTGCGACTATTTTAAAGGGGCAAATGTTCCAGTTGTTGGGGTAATTTTTTCCCACAATTCAAATAGGAATCTCCTTCCCAGAAAAGTGGAGCAAAGACTGCATTGGGGGTCATTTCCAACTATGTGGAATAGGTGGGGGCTGAATTTTTTTATTGCTACGTTTTATTATTTGTGGCTTGATCACAATCTTCTGGTTAGAGTCCAATATAAATAGGATAGTTTTAAATTAGAATATAAATATATATAGTATTCTCTAAATATTTGCAGAAATTTATGGGAGAACATGTGACCACAAGATTTTATTTCTCCCTATAAATTCTCTGTAGGTGCCCTTCTGCAAAAAATTATGTTGTTCCTTGCATGGGACCTCTCTATAGCTCTAGTTTACTACACATGGTGGTTGTGATCACTGCTGATATCATTTGCAGTAGCCATACATTTGGTGGTGCTTCCGGTGCTAGTTCGCGTGAGATTGGAAGATCTTGTGGTAGATGTACTGGAGCCTGTTGTGTTGGTTAAATGATTGTATTTATTTATAATAAACATTATATGACTGAAATGCTTATAATAAATGTTATGACTCGATGTTTAATTTTTTAAACTATGAAGGATGAGAACATCGTAATTTGATAGACGCAAGTCAGATTGAAGATACATGTACTTTTTATAATGATTTGTTAAAATTGTACAGTTCATAATCTTTATCAATGGAAAATTGTATGCTTTTTTTAATGAAAATTGTAACAATGATGTAATTGGTTAAAAGTACATGGCAATAACTAGCTAAGCACAATTGAAATTATACAATCTAATTGGCCGTTGGGAATACTAATAAAAGTGTATAACGATAGTGGCAACTACGTACTCTACAAACATTTATCGCATATTTATTTGTATTTAACAAGTCATTTCCTAGTTGCAATAATATTATTTATATTACTATGTAGAGTTGAATTTTTTAAAACGAAAATTCATGTATAGCAATAAAGGATTAATTAGTAATGTATTTAAGAAGCTGGGACCGCTTCATCATTTTTCACTCCGCTTATACATGTCATTTTATTAACTACTTATACCCTAGACATCAAAGTAAGCATAGGACATCCTTGTCGCATTCTCAACTTATGCTATGGTGCAGTCACACACTAGGCACGTGAAGAGTTTTGACACGGGTTATTGAATGTGGTGCCTATCCCCGCATGCTGTTTGTATTCAACTACAGGCCCAAATAATTGAACATCCCAATCAATTCTTACCCATGATAAATCCTTACTCCATGTTCCTTCTCAATGCCCCACCACCATCCGACGGCCGCTCAAGTTGTAAAGAAATATGGTGCCTATTCCTTTTTATAAAATAGCAAACACAATAATCGATGGATGTAATACATAAATTATGTTGTTACTTATATGGTAACAACGTATATATTGTAGGTACAACTATCATTATTCATATAATAGATAACAACGTAATGTGTTTTACTTTTTCGTCAAAAGTACGACGATCTGACATAAATTATTGTGTACTATGGTGTGGACATATGTGGAGGGTATGGATTTCTCATTATGGAATGACTAAATTCTATCTATCTTGTCAATAAGGAATTTCTTTGATTTTGGCATTTGGTTATTTAAGATCCTAATGGAATATGGATCCTCGACTAAGTAGGTTTTTTTTTCTCTCCTCCATCTATATAATGAAATCTCTAAACCGTTGTTCTTCCAACAAATATTCGGATTGGAATGATCTTAAAGTCCCATAAGGTGATGTTTGGATTTTTTTAAACAGGATTAACCTTTTTAAGTCAAGGTGTTTGGAGGATTGTTATTGTAAAGTCATGTGAATATTAGGAGTAGAAACTGACCCAATATTCTGAGAGTAAGAAACTGCATAGATATCTGGGATCTAAATTTCCAAAGATGTCTATAATACTACCACAACAACATCAAACAAAGGCTGAAGTGACTATGATGCCGTAGACAGCCTAGAAAGAAATAGGTGTTTGTGTCTGCGATTGGTTTTAGGAGGACATGCAAACCAATTTATGTAAGGATCTTGGAGAAATTTAGGAAAATGCAACTTGGTCGTGCAAATCTAATTAGGACATCATAATATTTGTAATCTTATTCGGAATTTGTTTGTAGAATGATTGGGAATGCTATTATATACATATTATTGGGAACGTCATGTTATTAGATAAAATATTGAAAGAAAAAAATATTGGAGATATCGAGCTGAGCATAAAAATAGTGAGAAATGAAATATTCCAAGGTGATATTTATGTAGTGTCCCATATTTGACACGTCAAACCCATTGTTAAACACCCAAATTGGGGATTTTTTCTATAAAGTTGTTTTCATAACACAATAACTACAGTTCATAAAGGTTACTGGGTAAAGTGCAACCCTTAGACTACATTTAATTTTTTCCAAATTTGATATTTTATTTCCCCCCAAAGTATTTAACCCAAATCCACCCATGTCTAAACATTTATTTATTTAAACCATATCCTAATTTCAATATTAAGTTTATTTTAAATTCCTCACCAAGGTCCCGAATTATTATCTCTAAGCACCCAATTAATTAATTAATCTATTCCCATTTAAAGTACTCCATTCCCACAACTTTAAAGTTATGGAGACATGATTATGACCATAGGATTAAATGATTTGGCCCTTGATCCTAGTCTTCCGAATAAACCCTATATTTTCTTTTCTAAGAATAGCATTATAATCCTTTATTATTTTTGTTTGTTTTTCTTTTTCTTTATGTGCATGGGTTTTGTTTCTGGGGGAGGAAGGGGATACTATGGAGATTATGGCTCTTCCTCTCATGTAGGAAAGGATTTTACTTCTTTTTGGTTTTTTTTAAATATCATGGTTAATCTCCCACAAGGGTTTTGTTATTGTCTGATTATATCCTGGAAATTACTAGAGATTGAAAAACCTTTGGTTATCAAACCACATGCTCACGGCGCACGTGGCACACACTCTCACACACACACACAATTCTATCAATAAGGATTTCAATTTTTTTTGTTTATATCCTTTGTTTCTGATCTACTCTACAGATTTTTGGGAAGGGTAGCTCAGTGTGTTAGAGTTCCCATAGGCCACGTTTAGGGTTGGGGTAAGTCCCCAAAGTGTAGGTGTAATGTTGCTGTGAGATGTATAGGTAGGGGAGGTGAATAGGGGTGATGTGGTTTGTGGTGATAGGGGGCCAAGCAGGAGTAGAGGGGCGGCTACCTAGCCCCCATACTATGATTAATGGGAGGGGGTTTGGGGTAGGTCATGCATGGCTCTACCACGGCTTTGCGCCAAGCCCCTCATTTTTTTTTTGTTTATATAGATTTAAACTCAAACCAATCGTACCCAGCTCCTTTTTTTTTTAATATTTATTTTTTAATTACAAATGAAATTAATTTTATATATCTGAATTTTAAGATAATCACGTTTTCAAATAATCAAACCAGTGTTCCTTAAAAATGTGGATCTCATTATACCTGCAACAATAAATATGATAGTGTGATAATATATCACTGCTGGTGATGTTCATCCTCTGGAAGGATGTCATTCTCTAAAGGGTCATTCTTTTGTTTATTGAAACTGTTCTTACAACTATAGTAAGTGGTCTTATACAGAAAGTGCGCTCCCCCCACTATGAGGATCCCTCCATAGACTACAACTAAAATCTAATAACTTAATGAAAAGGTGCACTAACTACCTGTTTCTTGAAATGGACAATTTTATACCAGGTGGCATGACCTAGTTATTCCTCGTCTGCACAAGCCTTATTTGCCCACAAAACAATTGGCTTCATTGTTCTAGATTCCCATCAATCGGAATAGAGTAGAAGAGATGGTTGTAAGACACATTGAAAATCTCCAGTGCTGCAGATCTTCCAAATTTTAAGGGAATTACACCTGAGAGAGTTTTAGGGAAGATCCATAATGGCCAACGCCGACATTATTGCTAATACTGTTTCATTATGGAGATTGTAAATAAATTGTTACAAATTGATGTTTCCTTGTGTTACAAAGTCAACGAGAATGGACAAAGCCCACTCCACATTGCAGCATCTGTGTGAAATTCATAATTTTTGAGTTACATTCTCAAGTATGCGAGGAAGTCCACTATGGAAATTATAGATGAAGAGGGTAGAACCACTTTGCACTTGGCTGCACAAAATTTATAAGTGAAAGTTATATATAAAATTACGAGTAAATTTTAATATACAAAATATCTAGATAGTCAAAATCGATAAAATTACAACGGATGTTAAAATTACCTAAAGATTTTCATGTTTTCTCTTCATTAAAAATTTGAAAGAAAAACAAAAAAACAAAATTTCATTATAGGAAATTAAGCTACTCAAAAATTTCAAACCTACAAGGGGAGCTGACATCCACTGGCACAAGGAGGAGGAGGTTGATTCTGATATAATCAACATTCTTTTTGTTTGTGATGTGTTGATTGTAAAATGACATTTCAAGCATTCTTTACCTTGCCAGGAGGAACTAAGCAGCATGGTGCCAATGGAGTGTCCCCAGTACTCATCCAGAATGGTCTTTTCAAATCCTTTATCATGTTTGACTTTCTAGCATTCTTCATGTCTATTGTAGCAGCATATCTTCTTGTTTAAGAAAAGGCTACACGCTGCAACTTGGCTAATTTTATTAGGCAGCGGTCGCATGTGGGGGGCAACTGCGACTGATTTTAAGGGGCAAATGTTCCAGTGTAAATTTTTTTCCCACAAATTACAAAATAGTGAATCTTCCCCAGAAAAAGTGGAGCAAAGACTGCATAGGAGGGTCATTTCCAACTATTGGAATAGGTGGGGGGCTGAAATTTTTTATTGCTACGTTTTTATTATTTTTGGCTTGATGTCAACAGATCTCTGGTTAGAGTACAATATAAATATGATAGTTTTAAATTATAATATAAATATATAGAGTATTCTCTAAAATATTTGCAGAAATTATGGGAGAACATGTGACCACAAAGATGTTAATTTCTCCTATAAATTCTCTGTAGTGCCTGCAAAAAAAATTATGTTGTGCCCTTGCATGGGACCTCTCTATTAGCTCTAGTTTACTACACATGGTGTTGTGATCAATGCTGATATCATTTGCAGTAGCCATACATTTGGTGGTGGCTTCCGAGTGCTAGTTCTCGGGAGATTGGAAGATCTTGTGGTAGATTAGTACTGAGCCTGTTGTGTTTGTTAAATGATTGTATTTATTTATAATAAATATTATATGACATGATGCTTATAATAAATGTTATGACATCATGTTTTATTTTTTAACTACTGAAGGATGGAATAACATCTTAATTTATAGACCAATCAGATTGAAGATAAATGTATTTTTATAATTATTTTGTTAAAAATTGTGCAGGTTCAATAATCTTTATCAATGTGAAAATTGTATGATTTTTTTAATGAAAATAGTAACAATATGTAATTGGTTAAAAAGTACAATTGGCAATAACTAGCTAAGCAAAATTGAAAATTATACCAATCTAATTTGCCTTTCGGGAATACTAATAAAAAGTGTATAACTAATAGTTGCAACTACGTACTCTACAACATTATATCCATAATTTATTTGTATTTAACCTCATTTCTAGTATTCATAATATTATTTATATTACTATGTAGAGTTAATTTTTTAAAAAAGTCATTGTATAAGCAATAAATGATTAATTAGTAATGTATTTAAGCTGGGACCCTTCATCATTTTTCCACTCTCGCATTATAAATGTCATTTTATTAATCTACTTATACCCTATGACATCAAAGTAGAGCATATGACATCCTTGTCCCATTCCAACTTATGCTATGTGCAATCACACACTAGGCACGTGAATAGTTTGACATGGTTATGGAATGTGGTGCCTATCCCTCATGCAGGTTTGTAGTCAACATGAACATGCCCAAAATATTGAACATCCCAATCAATCTTTACACATGGAGTAAAATCCGTAACCTCCATGTTCCATTTCTCATGCCCCACCATCCTACTTTCCGCTCAAGTTTAAAGAAATATGGTGCCTATTCTTTTTATAAAATAGCAAACAATAATTTGATGGAATATGTAACAATAAATTATGTTGTTACTTATATAGGTAACAACGTAATATATTGTAGGTAACAACATATTACATTATTTCATATATAGATAACAACGTAATGTGTTTTTACTTTTTCCGTCAAAAGTAACGACGATCTGACATAAATTATTGTGTACCTATTGTGTGGACATATGTGAGGGATAGGATTTTCCATTATGGAATGACTAGATTCTATCTTGTCAATAAAGGAATTTCTTTGATTTGGCAGTTTGGTTATTTAAGATCCTATGGAATATGGATCCTCGACAAGTAGGTTATCTCCTCCATCTATAGAATGAAAGCTCTAAACAGTTGTTATTCCAAACAAATATTCTATTGGGATGATTTCTTAAAGTCCCATTAAGGTGATGTTTTGATTTTTTTAAACAGGATTACCTTTTTAAGTCAAGGTGTTTGGAGGATTTGTTAATGGAAAGTCATGTGAATATTAGGAGTAGAAACTACACAATATATCTGAGAGTATAAACTGCATAAGATATCTGGGAATATAAATTTCCAAAGATGTCTAGAATACTACCAAAACAACATCAAACAAAGGCTGAAAGTGAGCTATGATGCCTTAGACATCCTAGAAAGAAATATGTTTTTGTGGTCTGCGATGGTTTTAGGAGGACATGCAACAAATTTATTGTAAGGATCTTGGAGAAATTTAGGAAAATGCAACTTGTGCGTGCAAATCTAGACATCATAATATTTGTAATCTTATTCGTAATTGTTTGTAGATGATTGGGAATGCTATGAATAAATATTGGGAACGTCATGTTATTAGATAAAATATTGAAGAATATTGGAGATAGCGAGCTGAGCATAAAATAGTGAGAAATGAAATAATTCCAAGGTGATATTTTATGTAGTGTCCCATATTTGACACGTCAAAACCCATTGTAAACACCCAAAATTTTGGGGATTTTTTTTATAAGTGTTTTATAAAACGACTAACTAAATTTTCATAAAGGTTACTGGGTAAAGTGCACCCTTAGACTACATTTAATTTATTTTCCAAATTTGATATTTTATTTCCCCCAAAGTATTTAACCCAAATACACCCATGCTAAAACATTTATTTATTTAACCATTATCCTAATTTCAATATTAGTTTATTTTAATTCCTCACCAAGGTCCCTAGATTATTTATCTTAAGCACCCAATTAATTAATTAATCTTATTCCCATTTAAAGTATCCATTCCCACAACTTAAAGTTATGAGGACATGATATGAACCATAGGATTAAATGGATTTGGGCCCTTGATCCTAGGTCATTCCAAGAAACCCTAGATTTTCTTAAGAAAAGCATTATAATCCTTTATTATTTTGTTTGTTTTCTTTTTCTTTATGTGCATGGGTTTGTTTCATGGTGGGGGAGGAAGGGGATACTATGGAGGATTATGGCTCTTCCTCTCATGTAGGAAAGGATTTTATCTTTTGTTTTTTTAAATATGCATGGTTAATCTACCCTAACAAGGGTTTTTTTATTGTCTGATATCCTGGAAAATTACTAGAGATTGAAACCTTTGGTTATCAAACACACATGCGCACGCGCACGTGGCACACACTCTCACACACACACACATTCTATCAATAAGGATTCAATTTTTTTTGTTTATATCCTTTGTTTCTGATCTAGCTCTACAGGAGTTTGGAAGGGTAGCTCAGTGTGTTAAGGGCCGCATAGGGCCACGGTTAGGGTTGGGGTAAGTCCAAAGTGGTAGGTGTAAATGTTGCGGTGAGAGGTATAAGGTGGGGATGTGAATAGGGGAGGATGTGGTTTGTGGTGATTAGGGGGGCCAAGCAAGGATTAGAGTGGGGCGGCTACCTAGCCCCCATACCATGATTAAATGGGAGGGGGTTTGGGGTAGGTCATGGCTCTACCACGGCTTGCTCCAAGCCTCCTCAATTTTTTTTTTGTTATATATAGTTTAAAACTCAAACCAAATCGATACCCCCCATCTCCTTTTTTATTTATTTTTAATTTAAAATGAAATTATTTATATATATGAATAAGAAATCACGTTTTCAAATAATCAAACCAGTGGTTCCTTAAAAATGTGATCTCATTTATACATGCAACAAGAAATATGATATGTAAATATATACATACATACATACATGCATGCATGCATACATGCATACATACATACATACATAAATACATATATTTATATATGTGTATGTGGATATGGGAATGAAGTATAGTTTTGCAAACTACTGAGCAAGTAGAATTTATGAAATAAGTCACAAATTTTCTAGTCATATAATATTCACATTCTTTTGTAAAAAAGAGAGTACAAGAGTGATTTAAACCTAAATATATCTATATAAAAAATCTATAAAATCTAGACAAGTGGTTTTATACAAAATACAATATCTGACATCAATATGATTTATCATATTTACTTAAGTTTTGAATCTCATATTTTAAAAGAACTTTTATTTGAATATGTTTCAATGTAAACACTTGAATACCATCCAACAAGTAACTAGTTTCAGCACAAGGGAGGTTTACGTTTCATTATCTAAGAAAGGTAAAGCAATTTACAAGGTTATTTCTCCAAATTTACTTATATGATATGCATTTCAAATTCATACAAGCAAGTTAACAACATGCATAACATTACAAGTAATACAAATTTCCTATGAGGATAGAATAAGCCTACTATATTCTTTCAATGAATATAAGAACATCCACAAATTTCTTAAAACAAATTTTATAAACATCTCACTAGTAAGGATAAAATTTAATTACATCATGAAAGAATCAAGATTAAAATAGACCAATATTCTTTCTCAAGAGATACAAACATAACCAAATCTTTTATTAGACAATGTTTACAAAACATACACAAAGTAAGAATAGAAAATTTTACAACATGAAAGAATCAAGATTTCATTACAAAAACATTCCATCTCAAGTAGAGGATAAAATACTCTACCTTTTAAATACAACCATTTAAGCTCCTATTCAAAGAAGGAGAAATCTTAACAATAAATAGAACATATTTAAGTGCAAGATACAAGACTCATCCCAAGATGGGGAAAACTAAGCATGAGTTACAACATCATTACAAGAGAAAAATAAAATACAAGTGGATAATTCTCCCCAAGATGGGGAACAACATAAAAAAATTCCCAAATTTTCTTCTCCAAACTTCAAGCCAAATCTGCATGTTTCCACTCCAAAAGTAGTCTTCATTGCACAAAAAGAAAGCACCCAGTTACCTCCCAATCCATATGAAATAATCACATGACATATCTAACAAGTTGCAAGACATTCTAGCATCACTCCAAGCCCATGGGAGAGAGAGTAGCATGCCTCAAGAATTCACAATTGAAGGGAACAAGGGAGACAATCACACACACACAACATTTTTTTTCACACACATACAACAAATAATGAACAAAAGTTATAAGATGAGGAAAACATCCACGTCATTCCTCCAAGGGGAAGAGTGGTAAGAAACCCATAAGAAACTAACATTTGAACCAACCAGAAAGACATTATGCAAAATCTCCAAAATTCCCTCCTTATCTCTCCATTCAAAAACACCCTCCTTATATCTCCTTCCTATACACCATGCCTCCTCCTTAGAAGGATTTTCAAACCATATATGGTTTCCTTGTCAAGGATGGAGGAGGTTCAAACCATATGAAAAATCCTTGTCCACAACAAACCATATGTGGGGAGTAATAAAAGAAGACCATCATGGATTTTCCTTCAAGCCATGTGGTATAAGGAAGGAACAATCCTTCCTCTTCCCCATACATTTCCAAAAATCCACCTCAATATGTAGGATGGATTGGAGAAAAGGAAAGGAAAATCAAACACATAATACACCCACAACCATATGCAACAAAAAAAATTCAATAACCATTATTTCTTTTCACATTATTCTATCAAATAAAAAACAAGAGTAAGGATCCTACCTCAAAATCCAGCAATCCAACTCGAAGCAAAACAAGTTCTCCTTAGCTCCAAGATCCTAAGCTCTCTCAATCCTAACTCCGAAAGCAAGAATGACAAAAAAGTCTCAACCCCTCTCGATGAGGGAGTATTAAAGAATAAAAAATTTACAATCCTACAAATAAGAGGGTGACAAGTGTCACCCATCTCATCTCCCCACAAAAGATTCCCAAAGTCTCAAAGAAGATAAAACAAAACCATTTTAGGAGGTAATCTCCCAAATTCCCTAAAATGCAAATAAATCCAACACCCTACAACTTTTAAGAAATACAATATCAAACCATTATTACAAGAATGGTAACATGAGAGGGGTCAAATGAACATCTCATTTGACCATGAAAAGGGAACCCCCCTACCCGTAGGTAGGGTCCAAAGGGATCATTTCCATGAAAGGAGAAACCCCAAAGTGAAAAGAGGTCCCAAAACTTTCCACATTTAGCCCAAATTCGTGATTAGGCTAAATGGCACAAGGGTTGAGGTAGTGGGGCCCACCCAAGGGGTGATTATGTGGTCCCAACCTCCTAATAACAAGGTTAATTAATCCTAATTCACTTATAACACATATGGGTACCATTAGGTCCCTAAACTAGTTTATCACAAGACTAAACAAATCACAATAATATAATTACAATAAGGAATCAATCATAGTGTCCCAAACACGAACATGACACAAAAATACAAGGGTACACACAATTATGCATGGTTAGGAATCAGCCCAGCTGGCCGCTTGTGTAACTCAAGGCACAGCTACCCTAAAATGCATGTACTCTTGTGCCTTATAATCTGCATACTCAATGTAAACATTAAACATACCTGCTTGATAAAATATACTAATAAAATAATCTCAATATATCAATCATGGATAAATCACACTAACTATACCACAATAAATGTTAGTATGAAATGGCTAAATGTTAATCATATGCATTCATATTAACTCAAGCTATCCTATCCATCTAAACATTACAAGACAACATTCAATTAACCATTACAAATAAAATGATCACCTAGTATGTACGAAAAAACCATACGTAAAGCCATCACATATGAAATTCAACCAACTGTATCATAACCTACTGATATCTAAAACCACACAATACAAAAGCTAAGATAATGATCCATAATAATTTTGCGCCATGCATCCAAATCACCATAAGTTTCGTCAAAAGAACCATAATAAGAACATATAGTATCCAAATGGTGCTAAAATCCATGTCCATCATCAAATAAAAGTAATGAGTTAGCAATTGAAATATTGTAAAAAGAGGTGGGCACTACATCCCCCTCTCATAAAATTAGACTTCCTCTTGGAAGTCACTGGAAGAGGTAAGGATATCAAGCCCTCAAAGGTGTAGTATCCTCCCATGTAACTTTTGTCTCATCATATTTGTCCCACTGCACTCTAACCTCATCCAAGTATCGCCCCCAAATGGAAAATCTCCGATCGTCCAGGGTGCACAGGGGCTCCAGTCTCTATTGTCCTTCATCCTCCACATGTAATGCTAACCAATCAAATAAATGATAAATATCACACATATATCTACGTAAAACTGATACATGAAACACATCGTGAGCCTGAGATAGGCATGGTGGAAAAGTTAAGTGGTAGGAAACTAGACATATGATATCCAAGATCTTAAATGGCCCCAAAAAGTGAGGTGAAAGATTAGAACCCTTTCCATAACGGATTTGGCTCTTATGTAGCCAAACTCTCAAGAAGACTTTTTCACCCACTAAAAAGTGACGATTAATCCTCTTGGTGTTTTCATATGCCTTCTGGCATTCCCTAACCTACTCAAGACACTTCCTAATCAAAATAACATGCTACTCCAAGTCCTGAAGGTACGCTAGCCTAAGTACAACCTTGTCATCTAGCATTTCCCAACTCAAAGGGGTCCTGCAAGGTCACCCATATAAAGCCTGCTAGGGAACCATACTGATAGTTCACTGTTATAATTGTTGTTGTAGGAAAAATTGACAAGGTACAAGTAATATTCCTAATTCTTCTGTTGGTCCATCACATACATGCGCAACATATCTTCAAGTACATGATAAACTCTCTCTGTTTGCCCATATGTCTCTGGGTGATATACTGAACTGAAATTAATCTGTGTTCCTAGAGTGGCCTGAAGGGAATTCTATAAGTATGAAGTGTAGATGGTGTCCCTATCATTGATAATGGTCTTCGGAATCCTGAGCAATTTGACAATATCCTCCATAAATACTTTGGCAATGGTGAGTGCATTATAGGCAACCTTGGTTAGTGAGAAGTGTACAGCCTTGGTCAACTTGTCCACAATGACCATGATGGTTTCATGATGATAAGAAGACATATGTATACGGATAATGAAATACTTGGAGATGATGTCCCATTTCCACTCGGGAATGTCGTTCAAGGAGATAAAAGACCTGCAAGATGAGAAAGCTCAGCCTTGACCCTATGACACTCAAGAGAACGAGATACAAAATATTCTATATCTTGACAAAGACCAGGCCAATAATATAAATCTCTTAGATTGGCATGTATCTTCTTCACTCCTGGATGTGTTGCATATGGGGCTCGATGAGCGTCTAAAATAATGAAGCTGTGACGATCACCTGTCTTAGGCCCATAAATTTGCCTCTGAAACCAAAGTAAACCATCTTCCTCTAAAATACACCTTGCATACCTTCCCTCTAAGGAAACCTATGACTCAAACATCTGCTTAGCACCTTCATAAAACTTGTCCTTTGGAAGATGCTAAAGAATCCTACCTCTAAGGTCTAACTATAGAGTCATAATGGCAATCACATCTTGTCATCTACTCAAGGCATATGCAATGACATTGTCCTTTCCCTTGATATAATGGACATCCATGTCATACTCACATAAGAACTCCATCCAATGTCATTGATGACCGTTGAGGTTTAGTTGCGAGAATATATGCTAAAGTATGCGATGATCGGTCCTTAAAATGAAAGGCCTACCAAAAAGGAAATGAAGTCAATGCACTAAAGCATAAACTACTACTACAAGCTCCCAAGTCATGGGTAAGATAGTTAATCTCATAATCCTTGATCTTACGCGACTCAAAAGTAATTACCCAATGATTCCACATAAGAAATAAACTCAAACCCTCTAATGAAGCATCGGTGCAAACAAAAAAATCTCCTATCGGATCTGGAACTGCTAAGATAGGTGTCGTGGTCTATCTCTCCTTAAGTAATTGAAATAACTACTCACACTTCTCTGACCAGTCAAACTTCTTCCCTTTTCACTTAAGAGAAGTAATAGGATGCACAATCCTATAAAATTCTTCTACAAATCTACAGTAAGACTCTACTAATCCCATGAAAATCCTCACCTCTATCACTGATGTGGGCACTTTCCAATCAAGAATGACTCGAATCTTAGAGGGATCTACTGAGATACCCCCACCTGAAATGATGTGACCCAAGTACTGAATCTCTGACTAAAGTAAAATGCACTTCTCTTGGTTCCCAAAAATATTTTGATCCCTCAAAACCTGTAGTACCTGTCTCAAATATTCCTTGTGTTCCTCTTCAAAACAAGAATATATAAATAAATCATCCAAATACACCAAGACAAAACGGTCCAAGAATTTCTAGAAAACCCCATTCACTAGGCTCATGAAAATATTGGGGGCATTGGTCAAACCAAAAGGTATATTAATGAACTCATAATGCCCATAACGAGTGCGGAAATTTGTTTTGTAAATATCTACATTTGTAATGCAAAATTGATGATATCCTAACTTGAGATCAATCTTGGAGAACGCTCTGTCTCCCCTCGTCTAATCAAATAATTCTACAATCCTCGAAAGTGGATAACGGTTCTTAATTGTGACCTTAGTAAGCTTCCTTAAATCAACATAAATCCTAAGAGAACCATCCTTCTTCTTCACAAAAATAATCTGCACCCCCCATGGGGAAATAATAGGGTGAATAAGGGCCTTCTCCAACAACTCCTCTAATTAAATCTTGAGCTCGTGAATCTTTGGATTTGTCATCTGATAAGGTGCCCAAGAAATAGGCACTACTCCTAGTAAAAGATCTATGTTGAAATCCACCTCTCTACGGGGTGGTAAGCTAGGAAGCTTTCTTGGAAACACTTCTTCAAAATCCCTCCATACTGCATGCTCATCAAGAGGTGAATTCTCTGAATTACTCTCCGATCGATCACTGATCATGATCGAAAACAACATACATCCCTTACACATGCTCTGTTTCAGTTTCTTAGATGAGATCATACATAAGGAAATAGGCCTCTATATACTAGAGATAACAACTAAGTTCCCAAGGTCATCCTGACATTCAATGATCTTCTCACTACAGTCTACTTTGGCCCAATGAGATTCAATCCAATACATGCCCAGAAAAAACTCATAAAACCTAAGGGAAACACTCGAAGGTCCAAGCAATTGGAGAATAATCCCAAAAGGAGTATACAACTCTACACATAGGTATCCACTACGAGTTTGGCCCAAAAGACAAATTGAACTTCTAACTATCTGGTTGTATAGCCACCACTATCCCACATCGGTCGACTATAGATGGTGATATAAAATAATCCGTTCAACCCAACTCAAAAATAACTGAGACATATAAATACCCCTGATAGTACTTTTTGTCTTGATAACGGTTGCTTGATGCTCAATATGGTGGTTATCTACTGTTGTGTAGACATGATGGGCATGTCCTAATTCTGCCAATGTTTGTTAAGATTTTAAATGAACTCTTATTCAAATATGTTTAACTGTAAACACTTGAATACCATCCATTTGAATACTACAAGTAACTATTTTTAGCACAAGGGAGGTTTACATTTCATTATCTAATAAAGTTAAACTAGTTTACAAGTTTGTTTCTCCAAATTCACTTATATGATATGCATTTCAACTTCACAGAAGCAAGTTAACAACATGCATAACATTGCAAGGAATATGAGTTTCCTATGAGGATAGAATAATCCTAATATATTTTTTCAATGAATATAAACACATCCACAAATTTCTTAGAACAAATTTTACAAACATTTCAATAGTAAGGATAAAATTTTATTACATCATGAAATAATCAACATTATAATAGACCAATATTCTTTCTCAAGAGATACAAACATAACAAAATATTTCATTAGACAATGTTTACAAAACATACACAAAGAAAGAATAGAAACTTTTTACAACATGAAAGAATCAATATTTCATTACAACAACATTCCCTGTCAAGGAGAGGATAAAGGACTCTACATTTCAAATACGACCATTTAATCTCCTTATAAAGGAAGGAGAAAACTTAACAATAGATACAACATATTTAAGTGCAAGATACAAGATTCATCTCTAGATATGCGACAACTAAACAAGAGTTACAAGATCATTACAAGAGAAAAATAAAATACAAGTGGATAAGCCTCCCCAAGATGGAGAATGACATAACAAAAATCCCAACTTTTCTTCTCCAAACTTCAAGCCAAATCTGCATGTTTCCGCTCCAAAATTAGTTTTCATAGCACAACAAGAAAGGGTCCGGTTACCTCCTGATCCATAAGGCATTGTCACATGTCATCTCTAACAAATTGGAGGATATGCTAGCATCCCTTCAATCCCATGGGAGAGAGAGTAGAATTCCTTAAGAATGCATAAGTGAAGGGAACAAGGATAACACTCACAGACACAACTTTTTTTCACACACATACAACAAGCAATGAAAAATACTTATAGCATGAAGGAAAAATCCATGTCCTTACTCCAAGGGTAAGAGTGATAAGAAACCCATAAGAAACTAAAATTTTAACCAACCATACAACCATTATGAAAAATCTCCAACATTCCTTACTTATCTCTCCATTCAAAAACACCCTCCTTATCTCTCCTTGCTATACACCATGACCCCCCCTTGGAAGGATTTTCAAACCAAACACAGTTTCCTTTCAAAGGATGGAGAAGGAGGTTCAAACCATATGAAAAATCCTTTTCCATAACAAACCATATGTGGGGAGGAATAAAAGAAGACCATCATGGCTTTTCCTTCAATCCATGTTGTATAAGAGGGAATAATCCTCCTTCCCCATACATTTCCAAAAATCCACCTTAAATTTTATGATGGATTGGAGAAGAGGAAAGTAAAAAAAAACACACAATACACCCACAACCATATGCAACAAACAAATTTCAACAACCATTCTTTATTTTCACATTATTCTATGGAATCAAAAAAAAGTGTATGGAGCCTACCTCAAAATATAACAATCCAACTCCAAATAAAACAAGTTCTCCTTAACTCAAAGATCCCAAGCTCTCCCAATCCTAACTGCAAAAGAAATAATGACTAAAAATTCCTAACCCCTTTCCATGAGGGACTATAAAAAGAATAAACAATTTACAATCCTTGCAAATGAGAGGGTGACAAGTGTCGCCCACCTCATCTCCCCAAAAAAGATTCCCAAAATCACAAAGAGGATAAAACAAAACCATTTTAGGAGGTAATCTCCCAAATTCCCTACAATGCAAATAAATAATACCCCCTACAATGTTTAAGAAATATAAAAAACTAACCATTATTACAATAATGGTGACATGATATGGGTCAAATGGGAGGAAAAATTCCTTTTGTCCATGAAAAGAGTCTCCATGCCCATAGGTATGGTCCAAAGCAATAATTTCCATGAAAGGGGAACCCCCAAAGTGAAAAGAGGTCCCAAAAATTGCCACATTTAGCCCAAATTCGAGATTAGATTAAATGGCACAAGGCTTAAGGTAGTGGGGACCACCCAAGGGGTGATTATGCGGTCCTAACCTCCTAATTTAACAAGGTTAATTAATATTGATTCAATTTTAACACGCGTGGTGACAATTAGGTCCCTAAACTAGTTTATCACAAGACTAAAAAAATCATAATAACATAATTACAATAAGGAATCACTCGTGGTGTCCCAAACACAAACATGCCACAAACATACAAGGATATTCATAATCTGAAAAATTGTGGTTTGTGCCCAACTTTGCATAGTTTCCTAAGAGTCCCCAAAAAGGGACATTACATTGGTATCAGAGCATCATCCTCCCAACCTGTTGGGTTGTAATGTCCCTTTTTCCCACTTGATAGCTATTATTTTTTATTCTTACCATTCCTTCTCCATGGCAAATATCTTTTATTATTTATAATTTATTTTCCCTTAATCCATCGATAATTTTAATGATAGTGACAATAATCAACAACATACTCTTTAGGGTTGTGGATGAAAATTGTGTTGGTATGCAAATGCAAAACTAAGAGTTGAACTAACTAATTCCTTAAACTAACATAACTATCAATCTACCTCTGATTGATCTAGATGGAAAGGGATAGGGCACAATACCTTCACTTACCAAGGTATAATTCCCTTTGATTTTTTTATGTTCTCAAGATGTTGGATTGTATTGATTTGCTTCATATTTTATGGGATGATTTGGACAACATCTCCCCTTTAATTTGATGAAGATTACTTGATGAAAATCAATGGATGGATGATTGGATTGGATTGAAGATGGATTGATAGATTGATTAGGTAATAAAATAGAAGAGATTTGATATGACTTGGATCTCATGGAGGAGGAGACATAAATTTATAGCTGAGGAGTGGAGGATTCAATGGCTAAGATGAAGCCATGTTGGATTTAGATCAAGGGTGGAGGATGCATGAGAGAATGGAGAATTGTAGAATGGATATTTCTAGAATTTGAGATAGGTTTCCATGGAGAGTTGAAGGTTTATTTAAATTTGAAAATGGAGGGAAGTTTAGAGAGGTGTCTAGAAATAAAATCCTCTAGATTTAGTTGTGTGAGGATGTGATTAGATTAATATTAGATTAGGTTAGGGAATAGGCCCAGTTAGCCGCTTGTGTAACTTGAAGCACAACTACCCTGAAACCCACGTTCTACTGTGCCCTATAATTTGCACACTCAATGTAAACATTAAACATACCTTCCCGATAAAATATACCAAATAAATAATCTCAATAAATCAATCATTGATAAATCACACTAACTATACCAAAACAAATGTTAGTATGAAATGGCTAAATGCTAAGGATATGCATATATATTAACTCAAGATATACTTTCCATTTAAGCATTACATGACGACATTCAATTTACCATTACAAATCGAATGATCACCAAGTATACGAAAAAACCATACGTAAATCCATCACATGTGAAATGCAACTAATTGTACCATAACCTGCTGATATCTAAACCCACACAATGCAAAAGCTAAGATAATGATCCATATTACCAACTTGGTGCTCTGTGTCCAAATCAACATAATTTTCATCAAAAGAACCATAATAAGAACATATAATGTCCAAATGGTGCTAAAATCCATGTCCATCATCAAATAAAAGAAATGAGTTGGTTACAGAACTATTGTAAGAAGAGGTGGGCACCACATCCCAATCTCCTAAAATTAGAATTCCTCCTAGAATTCATTGTAAGAGGTAAGGATATCGAGCCCTCAAAGTTGTATCATCCTCTCATGTAGTTGTTGTCTCAACATATTTATCACACTGCATTCTAACCACATCCAATTATCTCCCCCAAAGGGTCAATATCTGATGGTCCAAGATGTGCATGGGCTCCAATCTCCATTGCCCTTTGTCCTCCACTTGTAATACTGACAAATTCAATAAATAAATCATGCATATAACTACATAAAACTGATACATGAAACACATCATGGGCCCAAACTTGGCGTGGTGGTAAAGATAAGTGGTAGGAAACTAGACATATGACCTTCAAGATCTCTAACGGCCACAAAAAGTGAAGAAAAAGCTTATAACCCTTTCCATAACAGATTGGGTTCTTATGTGGCCAAACTCTCATGAAGACGTTTTCACCCACTGCAAAGTGATGATCATTCCTCTTGGTGTATACACATACCTTCTAGCATGCCACAGCCTGTTGAAGATGTTTCTTAGTAAAAATAACATGCTGCTCTAAGTCTTGAAGGTAATCTTGCCTAAGTACAACCTTTTCGTCTAGCTTGTCCCAAATTCAAAGGGGTCCTGTAAGGTCACCCATATAAACCCTGATAGGGAGTCATACCGATAGAACTATGATAACTGTTTTGGTATGAAAACTTGACAACGTTCAAGTAACCCTCCCAATTCTTTTGTTGGTCCATCACATACATGCGCAACATATCCTCAAGTACCTGATTAACCCTCTCTATTAGCCCAAATGTGTTTGGGTGATATGTTGAACTGCTATTAATTTACGTTCCTAGAGTGGCTTGAAAGGAATTCCAAAAGTATGAAGTGTAGGTGGTGTCCCTATCATTGATAAAGGTCTTCGGAATCCCATGCAATCTGACAATATCCTCCATAAATACTTTGGCAATGGCAAGTACATTATAGGTGACCTTGGTCATAAGGATACCGAAAATGAAATAATTAGAGATGACATCCCATTTCCACTCAGGAATGTCATTCAAGGATATAAAAGACCTCTGGGATTGGAATGTTTGGCCTTGACCCTATGAAGCTCAAGAGAACAAGCTAAAAAATATGCTATATCCCGATGGATACCAGGATGATAATATATCTCTTAAATCAGTGTGCATCTTCTTCACTCCTGGATTTTCTACATATGGGGCTTGATGAGCCTATGAAAGAATGAAGTTGTGAAGATCACCTATCTTAGGCACATAAGTCCTAAATGTGCCTCTGAAACTGAAGTAAACCATCTACCTCTAAAATACACCCTGCATACCTACCCTATAAGGAAGCCTATGACTCAAACATCTACTTAGCACCCTCATAAAACCTATCCTTCGAAAGATGCTAAAGAATCCTGCCTCGAAGGTCTAACTGTAGAGTCATAGTGGAAATCACATGTTTTATTCTACTTAATAAATCTGCAACGACATTCTCCTTTCCCTTGATATACAAGAAATCCATGTCACACTCACATAATAACTCCATCTAACGCCGTTGACGAGCGTTGAGGTTCGGCTGTGATAATATTTAGTAAAGGCTGTGATGATTAGTCCTCAAAATGAAATTCCTACCCAAAATGAAATAACGTCAATGCACTAGAGCATGAACTACTACTGTACGCTCCAAGTCGTGATTAGGATAGTCAGCACCCCTGGGACTCCGCAACGCGATCGTTTGAGACTCCCAGTGCGATTGCACAACATGGAGCTTTTCCCAAGTGTGGGACCTCGCGGACTCGGAAAAGCTCTCCGGATGAAGGCCGGCTCCTATTCCTCTGTTCAGATGCACCAATGAAACGCAGAGGTTTACCCAAAATACCTAATCTAACTACCAAGGAGACAGGGAGAGAGAAATGCATAAAAATAAACCTAAGCTAAGGAGGTGATGCACCGAGGAATGAGGAACATATGTTTTGCCAATTAAACACAGACCACAGAAATGCAATGCAATATCATGCACAGATAAACATATTCACAGTGAAAGATCAGGAGGATGCGAAATGAAACACATAGAGGGTTGAGAAACATCCACAGTCATGCATTTATTTGCTCCGAAGGTTGATACAATACACTGCAAAAAATGCCCAGAGGCAAAGGTGCATTACAGTTTCAAATGGGAGGTTTGAGCTCCACAACTCCACCTGCCAAAGAGAAGAAGGGAGGAGGCACAAAACAAAAATGTTCCACCTTTAAAAAAAACAGCCCCCTCCTTACATTTTATATGGAGGAAAAGAGAGGGAGAAGAGAGGAATTCGAACTGCCCCAACCACCTCCAAAACTGCATTCAATTCTTCAACAACCATGGTGGCAGATGAGATCCCCAACGCCTGTCGGGTTCGGAACTTCCTCGTGCATTTGCATCGGGCTTGGAAACTGGCTTGACATGCTTCCTTTCCATGCTCTTCCGACGTGTTTTCCCGATCCGGAAACCCGAATTCCCTTGCTGTCGGGTTTTTTAACCCTTCCGGCATGTCCCGCTGGTGTCGGGTTTTGGTGGGCTCCCGACATGCTCTTTCGTCATGCGTTTCCGACCCGAAAACCCGATTTGCTTGTTTTTCAGGTTTTGGCGACCCGAAAACATATTTCCTTGTGTCGGGCCTTTTAGAACTCCCGACATGCTTCTCTTTGCTGTTCGCCCGACTATTTTTTCCGACAACTAAACCCGCGTTTGCATTCGCGTCGGGTTTTTCGGCCTTCGTGACATATCCTTTCGCGTCGGGATCATCCCTCTCTCCGACATGCCTGGCTTCCTGCCCCTCCGCACCCGCGTTTTGCCCTGGTGCGTCGGGTTTCTCTGCCTCCCCGACATATCCTTTCGCCCTGCTCCTCCGGCTCCGGAACCCGCTTCCTCTGATTTGCCCGACTCCTCCGCCTGCGATTTGCCCTGGTGTCGGGTTTTTTGCCTCCCTGACATATTTCCCTTTGCGCCCTGCTCCATTCCTACTGCTGTCGCGGGGGGGTGGGGAAATATATATACAACAATTTGGCGACTCACGGGGCTACCTGCCTGCTAGGTAGAAGATCAGTGGCCTTTTAGCAATCCATTGGGCATGGAGTCATAAGCGATATCCTGAACCAACCCGATATCCGATCCTGAACCTGATACCGCAACTCCTTCTCTGAGAGCACACTGAACTTAAGAGTTGTTCTCACCAAAAAACCGCTGCAATGAACCATGCCAGAGCAAAACCAACACCACAAAAACTATGTACAAAACTGAAAATCATACATGTCCAAAATGGAACATGCAGAGTGTGCACAAGCACTTCTTTTGCTGAAAGCAAACCTACCTACTCTACTCTTACTGGAAGCAAAGGCAAGCTAAACAAACCCTGCAACTGGTTATGCAAAATAGCTTCCTTTCTTCAAAATGGGCAGCCATGCAATCGATTTGGCACTGATCACGGCTGTTTGGATGAGTGGGAAATCAACGAGAAGCTGGTCTTCCACCCAAATCATCAAGGTATCAGCTGAAAAATCTAATACCTCTTTTAGTTGCTCTGCATTTGGATCGAAAAGGTATGGCAGCTGATCCTTGGTACTCTGTAACTCACCCTCATGCTCAGAAGCGAGCATGACCGGTTGTGGCTTCTCCTTTGGCTCGAATGAAGCCAAATACTTGATTGGGCAAGGTCTGATCCGTTTGATATGCCCATAGCTCTGATTTTCAACTCCAAAAATGGAGTTCTCTTGCAGACCCTCCGAGATGGATGACGTGGAAGAGATGGTGGAATCCTTCTGTCCTTTCTCTTCCTCCAATGAAGAACATGGAAGATTAAAATCTTCCAATTTTGACTCCAAAGAGCTGCTATAAGATGCGGGCTACTGCAAATGAATGCTCTCCTCCATGACAACAGGCTCTGGTGTTTGGAATGTGGATGATGAAAGAGGGAATGGTGAAAATTCAACCGGTTCTTCTCCATCAAAACAGTCCTCCAAATCTGACAGGTAAACTGCCTCATTGCTGTCCCGCTGTTCGTGTTCAACTTCCTCCATGGTGTCCTCTGGATCTGTAACTTGACCACCATGGTTTCCTTCACTCTCCAATATTGAGTTTGAGAGATCAAACTCCTCTTCAGTACTAGAACTCGGGAGAGGTGAAGTAGAAAGAAGAACTAAGGTTCTCCTGTAGCCTGCTTTGGTTTTGTCCTCCACAACTAGGATGTGCTCCTGCCTTTGGAGCCTGCTTTGTGCTCAAAGCCCTTGGATCTGCACTTTCCTCCTCCACAACTAGGATGTGCTCCTCTTCTTTTGCTGCCACAAAATCAGTCCTGACCACCATTTGTTCTCCAACCCCAACCTCTTCTGTAGGCCTAACCATCAAGGGGATTTTTGTCATCCCAAATCTAAGAGCCCAACTCTTCAGACTTTGAATTTCTTCATCTTTGTTGGCACTCTCTTTTTGCTGTGGTTTTCCTTGGCTGGCCTTCTGATTTTCATCCTCCCAACATGGATTAGGGAATGCAATAGGAGGGATAGGTTGAAACTCAACTGATTTGACAATTTTGTGTGGTGGTGGAGGCGGTGAAACCTCTTGTTTCTTTGGAGTGGAAGGTACTTCATTTAGCTCTTGTGGAGGGGGTTTGGATTTGGAAGAGAAGAGGGCAGAAAAACTGAGATGGGATGGAAGACTAGGGGGTGGAGGGATGGAATCAACATTTAGGACAGCAGATGGTGAATGTAAAACTTGATACTGCTGAAATGATATAGATTGAGAGGGGGGAAAAGAAAGAGTATGAGATGGTGTGCTTACCCGTTGACAAGGTTGCTGAATGCTTCTCTCATACACCTCTATTCCTTCAATCCACCTTGTAAGTAATGGCAGTGTTGCAATCATGAAGTCTAACTTCTCTTGAGAGCTGTAATGCCTTGGAAAAGGTCCCACCCATGGAAAGGTGCTCTGCAACCAATTCCAAATGCTTTCATTTGTGCCTGAGCCCTAGATTGCACCATGTTCACCTCCATCTTTTGGATTTTCTCCAGCAGATCTGCATTTTCTTCTTCATTGTCTTCATTGCATGTGTATCCTTGCTCTTGGAAAGCTCCATAGCCAAACTGATTTTGGCATTGCTGCTCATATGGGTATGCATGTTGATCCTGAACTTGACCAAAATGCTGATTTGGAGGATTTGTAAAACATGTTGGAGGTGTGATATATTGCTGCTGTTGATGTGGATTCCATGATGGAAATGAAGTCATGGTTGCACAACTTCATGGAATGGAAAAGAATGGAAGAGATGGAAAGAAGGATGGGTGGAAATGAATGGGAACGGGTTTGTAACTCAGAGAAATGGGTTGCTCCCCAGCGGAGTCGCCAGATGTGTTTTTGAAAATGCCTCTAAAAGGCTGGATGTTGCCAAGTTACACACCAAACCTGGCAATATAAATAATCGGAATTAAAAATTTGAAGGACCCGGAGGATGTAATCTTCAGTTCGGAACTCATGTCATGTAACGCAGCTGCGGATCCCCGAAAAACACAGGCGGAACTCAGGTTATGCAATGCATCACCTAAAACCTGAAATTGCCATGTGTCGGAACTTTGGACATGTCCGACATCCCCAAAACCCGATTTGACTGCTGTGCCTGCTTTGATGCTCTCGGATCCCGAAAACCCGAAATCACTAAAAACCCGAAATTTTGAAAATCAAAATATCAAAAAACTAAAGATACCCTTTTGAAGATTACAGTCAGATCTACCAACTGTTAAAATTTTGACCTGTTTCGAGCGAGTTAAACCCTTGAAAATTGATTTCGGGTTTCAGGCTAGGAGGTGCAAAATCCGAAATTTGTAAAGACTGCAATTTTTAGTGAAAATTTCGTGAAAACTCCTTCAAATTTTGATGGAATGACCTCTTGGTCCCACCGAGCGTGCCAAAACTGTTGGTGTCGAATCACAGCACCCCTGGGACTCCGCAACGCGATCGTTTGAGACTCCCAGTGCGATTGCACAACATGGAGCTTTTCCCAAGTGTGGGACCTCGCGGACTCGGAAAAGCTCTCCGGATGAAGGCCGGCTCCTATTCCTCTGTTCAGATGCACCAATGAAACGCAGAGGTTTACCCAAAATACCTAATCTAACTACCAAGGAGACAGGGAGAGAGAAATGCATAAAAATAAACCTAAGCTAAGGAGGTGATGCACCGAGGAATGAGGAACACCCGTTTTGCCAGATTAAACACAGACCACATAGATGTAATGCCACATCTATGCACAGATAGCCAACATATGCACAGTAAAAGATCAGGAGGATGACAGTAATGAAATATGTAAGAGGGGTTTAGAAGCAACCACAGACACACATATATTTGCTCCGAAGGATCGATTCAATATATTGCAAAAAATGGCCAAGAGGCAAAGGTGCAACGTTACAGTTTCATATGGGAGGTTTTGGAACTCCACAAATCTTCTTGTGAACAGAGAGAGAAGGGAGGAGTGCACAAAAACAGAAATGTTCCAACCCTTTTTTAAAAAACAGCCTCCCTCCTTACATTTTATATGGAGGAAAAGATGAGGGAGAAGAGAGGATATTCGAACTGCCCCAACCACCTCCAAAACCGCATTCAATTCTTCAACAACCATGGTGGCAGATGAGATCCCCAATGCCTGTCGGGTTCGGAAACTTCCTCGTGCATTTGCATCGGGCTTGGAAACTGGCTCGACATGCTTCCTTTTCATGCTCTTCCGACGTGTTTTCCCGATCTGGAAAACCCGAATTCCCTGTGCTGTCGGGTTTTTTTAACCCTTGCGACATGTCCCGCTGGTGTTGGGTTTTGGTGGACTCCCCGACATGCTTTTTCGACCATGCGTTTCCGACCCGAAAACCCGATTTGCTTGTTGCGCCATGGTTTTGGCGACCCGAAAACATATGCATCCTTGTGTCGGGCCTTTCGACGACCTCCTGACATGCTTCTTTGGCATCGGGTTTCGGAGGCCCGCGCACATATTTTCCTCTTTTTCGGGTCTTGGAGACCACCCGACATGCTTCTGCGCCCTGCTCCCCCGATTCGTTTTCTTGATTGCATTCGCGTCGGGTTTTGCGGCCCCTGCAACATGTCCCGCGCCATGCTCTTCCGGCATGTTTTTTTCACCTCTAAAACCCGCGTGTATGCCCCGGTGTCGGGTTTCCTGCTGTCTCTCGCGCTGTGTTCTTCCTCCCGGTCTTCCCGCTTTCTCTTGCGCCGAAAACCGCCTTCATTCGCGACTGAAAACCGCCTCCATTCGCGCCGCTCTGTTCTTATTGCTGTCGCGCGGGGGGGGGGAAATATATATAACACTCACCTCTGTCAATCTTTTGGGTGTTGGGAAATCAAGAATGGCTCAAGTCTTAGAGGTATCTACTGAGATATCCTCACCTAAAATGATACGACCCAAGTATTTAATCTCTAACTGAAATAAAATACACTTCTTTAGGTTCCCAAAAATATTTTGATCTCTCAAAACCTGTAGTACCTATCTCAAATGTTCCTCATGTTCCTCCTTGGAACAAGAATATATCAATATATCATCTAGAAACACCAAGACAAAATGGTCTAAGAAGTTCCTAAAAACCCCATTCATGAAGCTCATGAAAACAACTGAGGCATTGGTCAAACCAAAAGGTACAACAATGAACTCATAATTCCCATAACAAGTGCGGAACACTATTTTGTGAATATCTACATATTGTGACCTTATTTTTCTACCTGAAATCAACACAAAGCCTGACTGGATTTTCCTCATTCTTCACAAAAATAGCTGGTGTCCCCCATGGGGACACATTAGGGAAAATAAGGCCCTTCTCTAATAACTCCTCTAACTAAATATTGAGCTCATTGAAGCTCTAGAGTCATCATCCGATAAGGTGCCCTAGATATAATAGATGCTCATGGCACTAGATCTATGGTGAAATCCACCTCTCTATGGGGTGGTAAACCAAAAATATTTCTTGCAAAAACATCTAAAAAATCCCTCAATACTACATGCTCATTAAGAGATGAATGCTCTGAATTACTCTCTGATCGATCACTGATTGTGATCATAAAAAGTTGACATCCCTTGCGCATGATCTATTTGAGTTCCATAGCTGAGATCACATGCAAGGAAATAGTCCTTTGTATCCTGGAGATAAAAATTGAGTTCCCAAGGTGATTCCTACACTAAATTATCTTCCCTCTACAGTCTAGTTTGGCTTGATGAGACTCAATCCAATCCATGCCCAAACTAAGCTCATAGGAACCTATGCTAAATACGTGAATGTCCAAGGTAGTGAAGAATACTCCAAAAATGAGTATACAAATCTCCACGTAGGGATCCACTGCGAGTTTGGCCCCATAGGCCAACTCAACTTGCCAACTATCTGACTCCCTAGCCACCACTAGACCACACTGGTCAAATATATATGGTGATATAAAAGAATTCGATGCACCTGAATAAAAAATAACTGAGACAAAAATACTCTTGATAGTATTTTTCATCTTGACAATCATGGCCTGATGCTCATCCTAGAGGTTATCTACTACTGCGGAGACACAATGGGTGTGTCCTATGTCCTCCACCATTTACTTGGAGATAGGAGCTCTATGTCTATCAATGGTGGCGGGTTTGTATGGACACATACACATATAGTGATCAAGGGACCCACAAATGAATCATCGTACTGCACCTCTCTTAGAAGGGGTCCCTCATGTACTCTGATGTATTGAACTTGTTGGCTCGACCCTGATATACTTCTAAGTATGGGTTGGATGTACCTTCTGGGTACCTTGTCTCTTGGGCCAACGCATGGTGTTGTGTCCCACTTGTTGTCCTGAAAATGCAAGTAGGGATGGTAAATGGGTGGTATCCAAGGTGGGTTCGTGCGAACACCCCATTCGTGTGAACATGTTTTGGGTGAAGAGACAAGCATGCCATTATCTTGCCATGTGTCGCATTTGATTAGGTTTGAGTGAACCACTCGTTCGCACGAACCCCTTTCGTGCAAAGGTTTTTCGCGCGAACCCCCTATTATATAGTGGAGGTGCTACGGGGGAAATCATTTTCCTCTGTCCTGCCTCCTTCACGCGAAGTTTGTGCCCATGACTGACTAGAGCCAAGAGCCCACCACACTAGACCCACCACACCAGCGAGCCCACCACACCAGTCGAGAGCCCACCACACCAGCGAGCCCACCAGCGACGAAGCCCAACAATGATGCCCACTAATGATGAGCCCAGGTATGTTAGCCATTTTGATATTACAGTGGGCGAAAAAAATTGAAACCCATTTTTTAGCAAAATCGTAGCCATTAAAATACCATTTTTTACAAAACCCTGGCTCAATTTTTTGGTAAAACCCCATTTAAAATCTTATCAAAACCCTATCTCGTTTAAAGAACCCTAGCTCGTTTGATTTGCTGGTGTGTTAGGAACCCTAACTAGAGTTTGCAGGTCCTTAATAAGTATCTGGGATTTTTTTTGAAATCTATATTTCTACACAGTTATAGTTTTCTGTGCGGTGGTGAGACTATTGCTAGTTTAGTCTTTATAGAACTTGGTGGTTGTTAGCTTGATTTCCTATTGACAAAAAATTGATGGGATTTGCTTTCAGCTGAATTGTGTCATGACTTGTTTTGAAAAGTGTAGTAAAAAATTCAAATGTATTACATATATTTATTACCAATAACATTGTTTTTTATGTTGCTTAATTCGAATAGGAATTTTCAAATATAGCTTAGCTTGATTCTGTTATCTCAAATTATCTTACTTTTGTAGTTTAGTAGTATGACCTTTTTATGAATCTAAAGTATAGGCTAGTTTATGAGATGACTTTTAAATGATGTTTTGAGAAATAATAGTATTTCTATTCTCAGTGGCCATTGTATGGAATAATATGCGACTGGTTGTTTTCATTATTATGTTATGAGTATACATGTTGAGTTGTATAAGCCAAAGTTTCCATCTGAACTTCCGTAGTTTCATTGTACATATGTTTCTCTAGAAGTTTGAATCAGGTTAATCCACGTCATTTTGTATAATCCAAAGACAAGACCTGTTTTTGGTGCATCTGTAATTTTTGTTAATAGTTTGTTTCAATTTCACAAGATTATTCTATCAGTCACAATTGTACATGCATTTCTTTAAAACTGATGCATGAAATGCATTTTATACCAGAGTGTGATAATGTACTCTGGACGCTTGTCTACAATATCTAGGGAAATCTTGTATAATTTAGTGTAGCTTCTAATTTTTGTCCATCTGGACTTTTTATGTTGTGGTATTAATTTCACCTATTATAATTTTGACTTAGTGTAGCCTTTTTAGATTTTGCTTAATTATGGCTATTCACTCTTCATGAATTATCATCTCTTTCGACACTTTTTTAGCCTCTTATGATTTTGGTTACAATTTGTTGTTCTAATTCTTTAAGCACGCCATTTATAAATTTGGAGACCTGTATGACTAAGGTTCAGGAGCTTTTGATATATTTGTGCATACCTAAGTAATGGTGATCAGATTGATTAACATACATTGGTCATATGGGTACAAGTGTTACAATGTCTAGAAGCACAAAGCACACAAGGTTTATAAAGTCAGAGACTTGTATGATTGAGGTTAAGCGACTTTGGGTATATTTGTGTATACAATTAAGTAATGGTGGTCTGATTGATTTGCTTACATATCGGTGAGGGAAAGTGGGAGTCCAATAAGGAAATCATATGGCTCTTAAAGAATACCCGATTCATTTTTGAATATGTGATTAGGGGTGTTACTAGATTGTTATACCACTTAGTGAATGAATTTGCACGTAGCTTGAAGTTTTCTGGTTTGATCTCTTGTGCTCTTTAAAGAAATAATAGAACCAAAAGAGTGATAATTATGGAATGGCCTACGATAAGTGAATGCTACCATCCTTGAGTGCATGTGCGTCCCTATGAAATATAAAAGCACCAAGGAATTCATATAGCTTTTGAAGAAGATATGACTTACTTTTGGATTATAAATGTTCTTTATTTCTAGATATGTGATTAGTAGCACTTGTGATTGAATTTGCACATAGCTTGAAATTAGTTGGTTTGGTCCTTTGTGCGTCATAAGAAACAATTGTATTAGCAGGGGTGCTAAAATTATGGAATGGACCTAGGTTTACTAAAGATATGTCAATCACCCCACAATTGCATATAGACACAAGTACAATTAAGATAAAATAACTACAATAATATATAAAGAGCAAAGGTGGAGGGTTAGGAACCCTAACTAGAGTTTTCAAAGAGCTAAATTTTGAGACCCTTAGACTTGTTTTCAAGACCTATAATTTTGAACAAATCTGGTGTAGGGGTTATAGAAATTTTCAGTATATATTTCTTATATGAACACTTACCTCCTAGATACATGTCCTCTTGAAAGAGATTCCAAGGCTTGTTTGAACTGACTCACACTTTCTTTGTACTAAGGATCTCCTTTATGAAGTTCAATAACACCATTTCTATGCTCCAAACACCTTGAGGTCCATTGATATCTAACACATACTCATAAGAATACTAATATCTATATGAAGGGAAAACCATGAGATACCCATACCTTGGTTGTTGATTATGACTCCCATGTTCATAAGCCTCCATCATCCAACATACCCTTTTTGGCTTGTTTTTACCATCCCACACACTCTGATCCTTTAGAAAATCACTAAACAAGTATACCCTTACCAATGCAAGACTAGACCTAGGTAGGCCTCTTGGTCTAAGTTCTCAAAACAATATACAGATTCATGATTCATCCCCAACACTCCTATAACACTTCATCTTACCCACTACAAGGCCTTTAGACCCTTCATTTGACTCTACACTTTCTCTTCATACTAGTTCTCCAATTAGGCATTGGTTTCCTACTAGCCCTTCCCCCAAGCAAACTCTATAGTATCTCAAGATCTCCTGAAAAAACTATGTCACTTCTCTAGTTATTTGGAGACCCTTTACCCCCTTAAAAATGTACATAAATTCTATAAATTCCTACCATCATTTACCAAGCATGCAGTTGTTTGTGCTCCCATCATGCAAAGCCTTCCTATTAAATTGCCAAGGTCTTCCAAATGGTGTATGCCATACATCCATGGGATTATATCACACATCACTTCATCATTGTACAACCCAATATTCCTTCAACAACCAAGACATCTTATATGGATTTAGATGTGTAAATTTCTCTAGAACAAGCTTCTCTACCCTCTTGTTGGTCACAAGATTTTCAAGGCTTTTGCTATCAATAATCACCTTACAATACTTAACTCTAGCTTTGAATATAGTTCGTAGGCTTCAATAATACTCACTTCATCATATGAGCTACCCCTTTACTTTAGTTCCTTCTATGTAATTTTCTTGTGCAACACTTTTCTCAATAGCTTGGGCAATATGAATGCACATACCCATAAATCCTCTACCTCTTCTTCATCAAAAGTATCATCTTCCTCTATAAGAATATACCCTACCCCTAAGTGCAGTATTCTCAATATGAGAACTGTTGGCTTCTTCGTGATGGATATGTTTTTCTCTACCAACATTAGTTTGTCCTCTCCTTCAAAAGAATCTTCCTCTTCTTTGATGTTGTTACATTAACTTCTTGTTCACTTTTCTTTCACCTTCAAAGCCCATTGATAAGCTTCATCTATCAAATGTAAACTTATAATCCAAACTCGTCTTGAATGGAAATATGCAAACCTTTCACCTATATTTATTTCTTCTCTTCACCATCTTCAACATGGCTACTTATAATGGTGACCTTGTATATAACTCGTTGATGCAATATTTCACATTCATTAGTTCTGCACTTTCTCGAATAAACCCATTTGATAATTTGTAGGTAAGAACATACCTTTCAACTTCCTAATCATTATGTAGTAAGATTTGATCTTATATTTGTTTCTTCTTGATCTCCACATGCTCTCACAAGTATGAATTTCCTTTCAGGTTTGATGCATGTGAACATTTCTTGAATTCCTCCATTTTCTCAATATAAAAAAAAATTCTAATTGACTGATCCATTCAATGAACTCTTCAAGATACAAACTCCTTGAGTAACTCGGAGTGTCCAATCTAAACTTACTTTCTATTCTAGTAATGGCCCTTTAAAAATCTATCTTCTAGTCCATATCAAAATTCTTCTACCTGAAAATCAGGTGCTACATCTCCATATTCACTTACATCTGCAACAATTCCATGACACATTGTGTAGTCTCCATACCCTTCAACCAGACCTAGATTTCTCTTAACATCTCTATCAAAACTACAACTCTTGGGGCTCTCCCCTCTTAACTAGTATGATTGTATATATCAAATCTACAACTCTTGGGGCTCTCCCCTCATCATTTCTCCTTGTGACTAGATATATATATACAATTTCAATGACTTCACTTCAAAAATCCATTGTGAACTGTATATATATTTGTCTTTTGCAGACGAGTATTCGCAATATTTTCCCTTGAAAACGTGAATAAAGCAAACGTGTCTACACCAAGAAGCTTTGTAATAGTTTTTCTTCCTTACACAATTGTAAACATGAAAACAAAGTTCAGTTTGTGCCCTATCAGGGCTTCCTCAAACTGTTTCACTCCCCTTTACCCTTCAAGGGATTCCTCGGGCTCTGATACCAAAGTTAGCAGAAGAAAACTAAGAAAGAAATAAGAAGAGAAAATCTGCACACTTCCAGAATGGACGTGACAGGGAATTTTTTTATGAAGAGGTGGTTACAAATAGTTTTTAGTTTTCATACAGTTAGAGATAGTTCCCAACTATTTAACTGTTGATTATTAGTATAAATATTCAACAGTGGATACTGGAAATCTATCTGAGGTGAAGTGCTTTCTTTAGGATGACTCTTGAGTCCTGTGTAAGAGAGATATCAATGTTACAATTTTCCATTTTTTACCACATCTTTTTATTATTATTATTCTTGCAACATGTCATTGCCTTTGTTGATGAATATATCAAAAACATTGCAGGAAGCTCTCAAGCAAATACTTGTGCCATCCTTTTTTAGTTTTTTGTTTGGAGCCAGAGGTGATATGAAGGGGCATGTCATTAGTTAGTTCTTACATAGAAACAATTTCTAGTACTTCTGGGTGGATAAGATGGGAGGATTACTTCAGCCTATTGATGAGATCCTTCTGATACATGATTTCCAAGCATGACACTAACAAAATCCTTAAACAGATAATTCACTCTTTATTGGACAATTTTTTCTTTGTTGATTGAAATTCATCTCTTAGTGAGAATTAGAAGAGAATGACCTTCAAACAGAGCATGAAGAAATAGTAGGGGATGGAGGAGAGATGGATTCAAGTAAGAGCTGTGATAAAAAAATTGTTGATTCCCTGAAATAAAAGGATGTCCATAAAGTGTGTGCTTCCTGAGATGAATAATATCATAAATTCTAACTCAGATCCAGTAAATCTTTCAGTCAGCCTTTCTGCAGTAAGTTTGTTGAAACTTTTTCTTAAGAATAGAATGAAATCAACAAATTGCTTCCAATATGAAAGAGACAAAGAATAAAAAATCTTATGAGATTTTGAAACTGATTGCTCAAAATATTACATTATGTAGACATGATGATGCATTGCGTAGATTTTTTTGGAACAATCTTCAAAGAATACATGATCCAAAACAAAAAATTGAAGTTGAAGTTGTGTCATGCTATTTATCTTCTAGTCTTCAGTCTAAGATCTTTAGGTCCACAAGATTTGATTGTTTTTGTTTAAGGTTTTTTTTAGGATGGTTTGGATGGAGAAAAGATTGGTAGGAAGACTGATTTTAATACTAAGGGCTAGAATCCTTAAGATCATCTGTCTCTTATAAAATTGAAAGTACTATTAATTAGAAATTTACTTTCATTTTTTTTTTAACAGTCATGGCTTCTTCTAGAACTCCTAATTATGTGTTGAGAGGACCCGATTTAGATGATTGCAAATTGCAATCTATTCTCGAAAATCCAACTACAGTTGGGCAGTATAAAGCCCATTGCGAAAAAATACTAGTTGATCTTCGTAGAATAGAGAGTTTGAAAACATATAATCCATTTGATTCTGAATCAATAAAACTTTTTATGATTCGCTAAAATCAAGTGTCTCAAGAAGATAGGTTATAATGGAGATTACATCAACGACTTTCTGATAAGGAAGTCGTTAAGAGGTCTTGTTTGGAGTTTTTATGAAGACAAAACGGAAAATAAGGGCATATTATGTAAACAAATGTTTCAATTTCCCCTAATGTGCCCCTTTGATTTATCCTAGATTTGTGGCCTCTCAAGGCCAATTTCCAATAATGAACCAATTAACCGTTATACTTCATAATGATTCTACATGCCCCTGAGGTTAACTTAAACCTAAATGTGAACTATTAAGACAATCCCTAGTTATTTGGGGCAAGGCGTGGCCGATTAGCCCATAGGTAGGCAAGTAGAAGGAGGGAGCCCTGCAGTTGTTGACACATGACAACTCGTACCAAGGCCACAAACCATTCTTATCAAGGCTTTTATGATTGTTCCCGCAACACCTATCGTTATGACTGCACATGAGGCTGCTATCGAAGGGTTACTGGCATACTCGGCGAGACCCCAATTGATCTCTTCTAGACCGTGTGGGTCAGTACCTTCAGGACGTTATACTAGTAGTGAAGGTGGCTAGTAGCACCAAGTGATGCATGCAGCGGAGGTATATCGCTCGTGCATATTTGATTTCCCATATACTTTGGAGCTATTTAACAGATCCCGCTCAAGGCACGTCGGTAAGATGCATCATGGCTGCTGACATTGTTGCGTCATATGAGGTGATTTCTCGGCAATTGCAGCATTCACTATCGGGGGCTTTAGAATTTTATAGAGCATGAGTGGGAGTGTAATCTTCTAGTCAAGGTACTACTGCGCTGCTACAGATCAGACCTTCCTATTCTGGGATCATCACACCTAGTGTTCAGCAACATTTCTATTCCAGTGTGTGAAAAATTAAACCTTTAATATAATTAAAATTTATTTTAAATGATCATTATTTATCAATTTATTAATATTAAAAATTAAAACCATGTACTTCTGTGTTTAGGCTTATGCTCCAGTTGTGGTGGGAGCTTCACAACCCAACACCATCTACCCGTGTCACAGACACATACTCTGACTAAGCACAATATTGGATCTCGATGTTTCCGGTCGAGGTCACTTGGCTTAGTTGGTGATATAATTTTCTGGTGGTTGAGGTCATGATGAAATCCATACATTTTGAAGACGCGTTCCACAGAGGTATATAATACATGTGTTTTAATAGATATTAATATTTAATCTAAATTGAAATGTTAGAAATTAATGAAACTTTATTCAAAAAACTTATTTATCAACTTCTTACATTTTATTATTTTGGTTTCACAGGGATCTATGGGACAGAGATCTACACATAGCGTAGATACTCCCAACATTTTCCAAGGGACAGATACTAAGGTAATCAATTGTACATATCTGTTATATGATGTATTGAATTAATCAAGATTCAAAAAACTTATTTATCAACTTCTTACATTTTATTTATTTGTTCAACCAGGGATCTACGGGAGAGAGATCTACCACCATAGCGTAGAATACTCCCAACATTCGCCTAGGGACAGATACTGAGGTAATTAATGTACATATCTTGGTTATTGAATGTATTGAATTAATCAAGAAATTGTTGTAGAATTTTGCTTATTTTTAATTATATGGTACATGCTAATATATAGTTTATGACGTGTATATTCCTTTTTAACATGCAGGGTGCATCAGAGCGTAGTGCAGGGGTCTGACACCGCCCTAGTGCACGGAGGAGGCTTCAGTGTATTTTATAGATTTCATACAGTTTTAGACATATGTTTAAGAGATTATTAGACATGTATCATATATTCATACTCGTTCTAGGACATTATTCATTATAATTTCTTATGGATTATATAATGTTTAGACCACATGCATTTACAATTATTGGATGTGAATATAAGACACCCCCTTAATCTTTCATTTTTGTCTCTTGATGGAATAATCATAATAGGGGTATATAATATAGATAAGATATTAAATGCCCTTTCATTTTTGTGATATAACATTGGTAAACTTCGTTAAATTCTATATTTGAATTAATTTTCAATGCTTAGACCTAATGATTAGTAATACTTTTATGTTCATTAAACATTCCCATGGTATAATGGCTTATGTTACTATTTGAGTCATATATGATGAAAGTTTAAGTTCCAAAATAGATCATTTCATTTAACAACTTGAAACTAAGACTCATTAATGACCATAGATTGTAATCAGATTCATGTTTTGGGGTTCATTTTTGGGCAATAGAAATCAATTTTTTAACACATCCTTTCTATTTTAAAGTCATCTCACACCCATTTTGGACAACATGCAATTATGAATAATCTACATATATTTTTGCTTATGTAGGAATAAAATGTCCAGATAGGTCATGTGAACCACTTAAGAGTCTTGCAAACAAATAATACAAACACACAAATTCCATATTACATTAAAATATATTCCAAATCATATACTATCTTTACAATTGGAGGATTTTGTTTCTTAGAAACTTAGAAAAGAGAAATTCGTCTATTGTTCTCCTAGAGATTTCCATTTAAATTTTCTTAGTAATTGATCTTGTATCAAAGACCTCCATATTAATTACATTCTCTTTTCTAAGGTAGCTACTCTACCTGTCCTCGTTACAAGCCGCTTACAGCATATTATATTAGTGTGTCGTGGCCATTCAAATTTTATACCTAAGAAATGATATATATTTCTGAACTTCAACCAACATATAGGCAATTGCTAATCAATATACAATTCTTATGAAATAAGATGGGGTAAAATTGAAAAATCATTCTCAATAATTCTTCACACTCTTGCAATCTTGTGCATGATTAATTCATAGGTTGTCACTATTTTTAAAAACACCATTAATCTCTACTCAATTACATCTATAACCTATACTATACATTCATCCACTTTCTTTACAACACTCCACACATCCTTAGTCCATACAGCATGTCTCTTTGTCAAATTACGCCTTCTTGCAATATCATGCAAGACTTACACTTGAAATTTTATGGACCTTATTTTGTTTTACATGAAAAAAGACAATTTGGTTCTAATCCATAGCCTTTAAATTCCTCACACCATCATTGACAATTGCACCCTTATGAAAAAAATTCTTTGTTACCATGGTTATTCTTTAGTGCCAAGATGCACCATTGTAAAAATGTGAATTGAAGCACTTAACTCCTCCAAAATACCTCATGCTAAGCACACATAATCATACCCACTTCTTGTGTGCTTCCAAAACACTTTGGAAACATGCCACACAATTTGCTAGACATGTGATTCACAATCCATGTGGAGACTCTCGGTTCTATGCATCTTTCAAAGTGACATCTTCCTAAGTCCACATCACATGGTATGAATTCTTGGTCTAACTATTAGCCTCATGTCCATATAGGAGGAATTTCAACGATCACTCGGCTTGGTAGATGAAATAAATTGCTACCATTATTCCTATATAGTCAATATTTGTATAGACTAAATTTTTCTAACTATAACTATTGTAAGGGCATTGAGAGAAATAAGGGAGTTAAGAGATTTTATTTCCCCTTTCTTAAATCAACTATACCCAAAAAGACTAAATACTATCATGTTTTCAAACACACTTTCTTTGTATTAATTTAACCATGTCTCCACATGTTAGAATGGATCTACATAATAATCCATCAAAATGGTAAACTTCTTGTTTAGGATTTTTTTTAGGATACATTTCCCTACCTGATTTGAAGGAGAATTTCTCTCCTTGTAATTTCTAGTTACTCACAATCTATGTCCATTACATATTCACAATCTATTTCCCTCCTATCTCATTCCTCTATGACATAATGAATCATTAATGAATCACAACAATTCCAAACATATTAAATATGATAAACTTGTACAGTTGATAAGGGTACCCTCCATCATAACAACCTTTTGGTTAAACAACTAAACAAATAACATATATCAAAAACTTAATGTACATTGAATTCCGCAACTAACATTCACATTAAAAATAATAATGCAACATATCGATGCCACATCATAAATCATGTTTATACCTATACATACTTCCATGTAACAACCATATCACAATACTTAAGTAAACCATAAACCATCTCACAACAAGTAAGAATCACAAGTATTAAAAAACTTTATTGTATAGTGTCTCCATAGTCCCTTCAAGTAGAAAATACAATGCTATCTAGCTTAATAGTTTATTACACAGGTTTAGTAATTTATTCCATGCTCCTTCTATATAATACCAAGTGGCTCTGCGGGTTGTTCAATGACTTGTAAAAAGTTTTTTCATGGTTCTTCTACATCTAGTCTCCATTTTTTGCGTTTACTATTTGTAGTCTTCACCTGCTGCAATTGTAACCCTGTAGCAATTATGTGATGGGTGTAATGATACACCTTTTTGTCTGGTTTGTAATCAACAAAGTGAATCCCACTTTGGAGGGCTTTCACTGTTGTAAGTATGTTCCCTGCACTACAATCCGAGCTAGTAACAAATGTTGTCACTTTCACTTGTTATTTCACATGTTAGCTTGGTCTCTCTTCTGTGCACGCAACAAGTATTATCCAATTTCTTCAATATTGGCTTTCTTTCAGAAATCGACTCCATAAATACATCTCCCACAAACAAAATGCACAAGAAAACATTCAATGCTATCGGTATAGTATAAATGTATATACATAGTATATTTAATTATCAATTATACTTGATCGCTTCAAATAAAACATACCTTGTTTAACCAGTCCAGATATGTAGGTCATAATCAAGTGAAATTAAATGGCACATCTTCAAAACTATCATCATGATCTATCCATATGTGTCATCCACAACTAAAGAACTTGCTTCCACTCACCTACATAACCCATGTTTTTGACTATTGCAACTTTAATAGGATTTGCATGTATTCCATAACAAAAACAGAATAATCTCTTGTACAGATTGTCCCAGTTATTACTATCCATAGTCATCAAAGAGTCAAAGATCCTAGAATTGGGAATCATTTCACATCCATACTTTGGTCTTCGATCAATACCTTCATTTAATCATGCTCAAAAGATCAAATAAAGTTAAAACAAACCAACAAAAATCAAAATAAAAAAATTTAAAGTTCGTAACTTGTAGTTCACTTAATAAATTCACATCAAAGATCTACATATCTATGTTCTAAATGTGCAGTACCTGTTTCTCCAAAAAAACTCTATGCTGGGTTGAACCCCTGTGGGGTTTGAAGCATGTATGTTGAATAGCTTTGTGAGGTTTGAAACCTGATACTGTAAAAATGTTTCTTACACCATTCCAACCAAGATGTGGGCATCAATCAATTGATCTCCCTCATAATATAAAGCTTTGTTTCTTTAGAGCACATTTGAATGGCAATGCCCACACCACGTGTTCTCCCCTTGGCCATGAGCACTGCTAAAAAAAAACTCCATAAATGAGGAATTTTGTGATGACCGATGATAACGAATGAGTGCAAAAGAAATGGTCGAGAGGAATTTGGAATTGTGATGGCGTAACCATCTGACCAAACAAATGTTGATCCTATTTGTATTCCTTGCTGATGAAGATATTGAAAGAACAAACCAAAACAATGTTGCACAAAGTGGGGTGTCATGTTCCTTGTCATCACTTATATAGAAGTGATACTCCTTTTGATCATTCGCTTCACATATGTACTTCAACCCCATCCAAATCCAATTTGGCATGCCTATAAAATACTTGAACCCTGATAGTAACCTAGGTCAGTATGATAATACTGTGTTTTGAATTTCTTTTTGATGAGAAATGAAGTAATTCTCAGCAAAATCAACCACGGACAATATGGAACCAATAGGGAATGTGTCCCTATTAGTCTTGAAGTGTGTAGCCTACCACTTTGAATAGTGAGAATGTTTGATGTACGGACTAATTAAACTTCAGGAAACTTTGCATGAATGTATGCAATGGGGATTTCCTCTTCTACCAAATCCAACCTGGTTGCATCTTTTCCAAGGCCTTGTTGAATATTTTTATGTATTTGAAACCTAACAAAAGCCAATTCATAACATGGACAAATTGTCTTGTATTCATTTGCAGTAAAATAAAAATAAAAATAAAAATCTAACATCTAAATTTAAAACATAAATTTATATATATCACCTCTTGCAAGCAACCAAGTTAACTGTGGTCCAAATCTTCAAATTTATTTTTTGGCAATAATGTTCAAGTCCCACACTTGTCACAAAATCACCTTTGATGAAAGTCATATGATCATCGACATGACATCAGATACAGTTGGCATAAGAATTGAAGTTATGGAAATTCCCTGACACGTGTAGGTGGGGCCAATTTCTTCTTGTAACTTTCAATACCACCTGAAAAAAAACATAGATTTGAAATACATTTAATTTAAATACATCTCCAAAAAATGATATTTAACAAAATTTCAAATAATATAGATATAAAATGAAAGCACACCTCAAAATATTATACATTGAAATCTACTAATTTTTTGGTAACCTGATAAGTGATAATCAAACTCAACGTGATAGTTGACAACAACATTGTGTCAAGGACTTTATTCAGCTCGCACATACCAAGGCTTCAATTTTCAAAAATTTGTTGTCCAAATCTTACATTTGGATTTTCTCTTCTGAAACTTTATGTACATCTCATGTTGAGTTATATCAGCCAACTGTTTATATGTTCATCATAGTTATTGTGAGTTATCCTATGTTTTAAAAACATCCTCACATTCGAAGAAGATGAGTCCTCTCAGTCCAAACTCAGAACTATCTTCACAATATTATCCTCTATTTTATCATAAAACGTGGATTTCTACAACAATTAGTGGCCCAAATTTCTTCCATAGTAGAGTCATCAATGTCTTCCTCCTCTTTGGCATACCTGCTAACCGCTTCTAATAAAACCCAATGCCTGGTAAGCGTGGTAACATGATGATTCTTTGTTGTATCTTCACTTACAACTGAAGTTAATATTGCTCTACGAGAAATACTCTTATTAACAGACGCTATTTTTTGTACCTTAAGAACTTATCCTTAAAAGCAATTCCCAACAATTTCTTCTTCTACCACGTTTTCGAATTTTTTCCGCCAAAATCAACACCCAACAAATTCTTAAATGTTTTCCCTCATATCAACAATGATTCAAGAAGTTAACAACAAATTTGCTCTATCTAGCATACTATAGTCAAATTAAACAAATTCACCATATACTATCATCTACACTTTTTGCTTGTTTTCTTTCATGGAATGTGGTTCTTGTTGGTAAAATTATTTTAATTTTGTAAATCAATCTTCACCAAGTGTTTGTCCAAATTTTTTCTTTGGGAAGTAATCCAAATAACTTTTATTATCACTTCAGCATAATGTTGCGCAATCAATCTGTGTCCATAAAACATACACATGGGATCTATCAAAACCCTTGTCTTTACCCAATTTGAAAAAACATAAATTATCATCTTTAAACTTAAGAACTAAAAAAAAAATTAGGATCTATCAAAGGGTCTCTATAATAGTACCATTTTGCAGCGTTGTCTTTCACTTGTTGTGTCCTCTCTTCTCTCTCCTTTGTGCCCTCCTACGGACAGATCTTCTAGCATTCTCCTACATTTCCTTCCTCGGTATATTTTTGGTTTCTCATTCTGTTGCATGTTCCCATTTATTCATCCACTTCAATAATTTTTCACCTGCACACATAAATCGGATAGATCTGAATATGTCTAAGAGTAAATCTCGATACAAAACTATATGTGCATGCAACTCTATTTATATACAATCTCAGTAGAGAATTAACGTTATTATTTTAATTTTAGTTTTCTATACTTTAAAAATACCTTTTTAATTTAATCAGAATTTATATTAATATACATAAAGCAACTTTTCTAAATTTAAATATTAACATATTTTTGGTTAAAAAAAAATTAAAAAAAAAACTTAGTTTAAAAAAACACAAAAAATATGTAAAAACAAACTAACATTTAAAAACATAAAAAGTGAACAATATTAAATAAGTAACTTGTAAAAACATTAAAAATTTAGAAGGAGACATTTTGGGCGGCGCTTTGGTGGTGCAAGAGGGGGTTCACGCGAATGGGGTTCGCAGAACCAGCATTCACACGAAACTGTGTTCCAAATTGTGAACCCACATTCACATCACGAACCCCTCTGAGTGGCAGTGACGTGGCGCCTAGTGGCACAATTTTGGGCTCCAAATCCTTTTGGGGACAATTGTGAGCCAATAATGGCACTCGAGTGCCACGTAATTAGGGTAAACATAATCTAGTTAATTACAAAATTTTGACATCAAAATTCATATTTTTATTGGCTTTTCTAAAAATGTGATTTTTAATTTTTTAAAAAATTTGTTTTGCTAACTTTATTTTTTAACTTTTTTTACTAACATACAATATTTGTACGGACAATCAATAGTACACAATCAATCCAAATTTTGAAAAATAGTGTACAGAATAATATTTTAAAAATGAAAAAATAGACTTAGTATTCTGTTGAATTTTTCTTTTTAACCTATGAAAAAATTAAATTAATTTCGAATATAAATATTAAAAGTTATTGGCCATATGAAATATGGACGCCATCTATTTTAAAATATAGTTACTAAATAATTAATTAAAAAAAATAGTAAGTTAAAAAATATGAAATTTGACAAAACTACGTTCAAAATTATCATCATGATCTAATCCATATGTTCATCCACAACTAAAGGAACTTGCTTCCACTCATATACATACCCAATGTTTTTGGACTAATGCACTTTGAATTATGATTTGTTCATTATTCATAAAAAAAACAAGAATAATCTCTTGTACAGATTGTCCAGTTTATTACTATCCATAAGTCATGCAAAGAGTTGCAAAACCTAGATTGGGAATCATTTTACATCCATACTTTGTCTTCGATCAATACCTTCATTTAATCATGCTCAAAAGATCAAATAAAGTTAAAACAAACCAACAAAAATCAAAATAAAAAAATTTAAAGTTCGTAACTTGTAGTTCACTTAATAAATTCACATCAAAGATCTACATATCTATGTTCTAAATGTGCAGTACCTGTTTCTCCAAAAAAACTCTATGCTGGGTTGAACCCCTGTGGGGTTTGAAGCATGTATGTTGAATAGCTTTGTGAGGTTTGAAACCTGATACTGTAAAAATGTTTCTTACACCATTCCAACCAAGATGTGGGCATCAATCAATTGATCTCCCTCATAATATAAAGCTTTGTTTCTTTAGAGCACATTTGAATGGCAATGCCCACACCACGTGTTCTCCCCTTGGCCATGAGCACTGCTAAAAAAAAACTCCATAAATGAGGAATTTTGTGATGACCGATGATAACGAATGAGTGCAAAGAAATGGTCGAGAGGAATTTGGAATTGTGATGGCGTAACCATCTGACCAAACAAAATGTTTGATCTATTTTGTAATTCCTTGTTTGATGAAGATATTGAAAGAAGGGAGAGGACCTAAAAAACAATGTTGCACCAAAGTGGGTGTCATGTTCCCTTGGTCATCACATTATATAGAAGTGATACTCTTGATCATTCAACTTCAACATATGTACTTTCAACCCCATCAAAATCTAATTGTACATGCCTATATAAATACTTGAAAATCCGTGATAGTAACTAGTCAGTATGATAATACTGGTGTTTGAATTTATTTTTGAATGAGAAAATAAGTAATTCTTAGCAAATACACACGGACAATATGAAACCACATAGGGAATGTGGCCCTAGTAGTCTGAATTGTGTAGCCTCCACTTTTGAAGTTGATAATGTTTGATTACGGACTAATTAAACTTCAGAAAACTTTGCATGAATGAAAGCAATGGGGATTTCCTTTCTACCAATCCAACCTGTTGCAATCTTTTCCAAGCCTTGTTGAATATTTAGTATTTGAACCTACAAAAGCAATTCATAACACTGGACAAATTGTCTTGTATCCTTTGCAGTAAAATAAAATAAAAATAAAAGCTAACATCTAAATTAAAAAACATAATATTATATATATCACCTCTTGCAAGCAACCAAAGTAACTGATGCTCCAATCTTCTATTTATTTTTGGCAATAATTTCAAGTCCCCACACTTGTCACAAAACACCTTTGATGAAAGTCATATGATCATCGACATGATCATCAGATACGTTGCAAAGAATGAAGTTATGAATTCACTGCACGTGTAGGTGGGGCAATTTCTTCTTGTAACTTTCTATACACCTGAAAAAAACATAGATTTTGAAATACATTAATTTTAAATCACATCTCAAAAAATGATATTTAAAAAAATTTCAAATATAGATATACATGAAGCACACCTCAAAATATATAACATTGAATCTATACTTTTTTTTTGGTACCTGATAGTGATAATACAACTCAACGTGATAGTGACAACACATGTGTCAAGGACTTTATCAGCTCGCACATACCAGGCTTCAAATTTTCAAAAATTTGTTGTCCAATCTTAACATTTGGATTTTCTTCTGTAAACTTTATGTACATCTCATGTTGAGTTATATCAAGCCAATGTTTTATATGTTCATCATAGTTATTGTGAGTTATCCTATGTTTTAAAACATCCCTCACATTCGAAGAAGGATGAGTCCTCTCAGTCCAAAACTCAGAAACTATCTTCACAATATTATCCTCTATTTTATCATAACGTGGATTTCTACACATTAGTGCCCAATTTCCTTCCATAGTAGAGTCATCCAATGTCTTCCTCCTCTTTGCATACCTGCTAACCGTCTTTCTAGATAAACCCAATGCCTTGGTAAGGTGGTAACATGATGATTCTTTGTTGTATCTTCACTTACAACTGAAGTTAATATTGCTCTACGAGAAATACTCTTATTAACAGACCTATTTTTTGTACCTAAAGAACTTATTCCTTTAAAAGCATTCCCAACAAATTCTTCTTCTACACGTTTTGAATTTTTCCGTCCAAAATCAACACCCAACAAATTCTTAAATGTTTTCCCTCATATCAACAATGATTCAAGAAGTTAACAACAAATTTGCTCTAGCAACTTAGTCAAATTAACAAATTCACCATATACTATCTCTACCCTTTTTGCTGTTTCTCTTCATGATAGTGGTTCTTGTTGGGAAAATTATTTTAATTTTGTAAATCCATCTTCACCAAGTGTATTCAAATTTTTCTTGGGAAGTATTCCCTAACTTTTATTAGCACTTCAGCATAATGTTGCGCTCATTATCTGTGTCCATAACATACACATGGGATCCTATCAAAACCCTTGTCTTTACCCAATTTGAAAAACATAATTATCATATTTAAAACCTTAGAACTAAAAAAAAAAATTAGGATCTATCAAAGGGGTCATCTATACATATGTACCAATTTTTTGCAGCGTTGTCTTTCCACTTGTTGTGTCTTCTCTCTCTGTCTCTCTTGTTGCCTCCTACGGACAGATCGTCTAGCATTCTTCTCTACATTCTCTTCCTCGGTATATTTTTGTTTCTCATTCTTGCATTTCCCATTATTCATCCACTTCAATAATTTTTCACCTGCACACATAAATCGTGATAGATCTGAAGTCTAAGAGTAAAACTCGATACAAAACTATATGTGCATGCAACTCTATTTATATACAAATCTCAGTAGAAATTACGTTATTTTTAATTTTAGTTTTCTATAACTTTAAAATACCTTTTCTAATTTTAATAGAATTTATATTTAATATACATAAAGCAACTTTTCTAATTTAATATTACATATTTTTGGTTAAAAAAAATTAAAAAAACAAACTTAGTTTAAAACACAAAAAATATGTAAAAAACTAAATTTAAAACATAAAAAGTGAACAATATTAAATAAGTAACTTGTAAAACATTAAATTTAGAAGGAGACATTTTGGCGGCGCTTTGGTGGTGCAGAGGGGGTTCACGCGAATGGGGGTTCGCTCGAACCACATTCACACGAACTGTGTTCATGTGAACCCACATTCACTCGAACCCCTCTGAGTGGCAGTGACGTGGCGCCTGAGTGGCACATTTTGGCTCCAAATCCTTTTGGGGGACAATTGTGAGCCAAAATATGCCACTCGAGTGCCACGTAATTAGGGTAAACAAACTAGTTAAATTACAAAATTTTGACACAAAATTCATATTTTTATTGGCTTTCTAAAAATGTGATTTTTATTTTTTAAAAATTTGTTTTGCTATTTATTTTTTAATTTTTACTAACATACAATATTTTAGGACAATCAATAGTACACAATCAACCAAATTTGAAAAATAGTAGAATATATTTTAAAAAATGAAAAAAATAGACTTAGTATTTGTTGAATTTTTCTTTTTACCTATGAAAAAATTAATTAATTTCGATATAAATATTAAAAGTTATTGGCATAGAAATATGGACGCCATCTATTTTAAAATATAGTTACTAAATAATTAATTAAAAAAAATATAAGTTAAAAAAATATGAAAATTTGACAACACGTCAAAATTATAATCTTGAACATATATCTAAAATTTAATAGTGAAAAGATAAGTTTTCATTTAAAAAAACCATTGGGGGATAGTCATTCCTCTTTAATAACATAAGAAACAACATATGAATAAAATTAAGAAAAAGACCATATTTTTGCCAAAAAAAAATTTAAAATATACATGTATTCTACACTCTAAACACAACATTTTGTTAGTTTTTGGAATTTCATGAATGTGTACGGTTTTGTGGCTATTACCTTTAGAAAATCAGTTAAACTGAAAATTCATGTTTACTAAGGTACAAACCATACCAAAAAGTGAGACATTTTATTGTGCTTTTACCCTCCTATCTCTACCCATACCAAAACCTCATTGAACTCTGCCTCTCTGCATACTCTGTGTCTTCTTAGTCCTCTTCTATTTTTGTGCCTGGTGTAAAGAATGCTATTATGTGTTTGGTGGAGTCCTTGAGATTGACACTGGAGATCTGAATCCTCCTCTAGAGGGTGGAGTTGTACCCCGAGACCTCTGATCTTGAAGTGATGACATATTCTCCGAAAACTTACCCCTATTACTATCTCTGTGCTATTGGGCCATGTTCCTATTTTCCTTAGCTAGGTAGACCTTCTTTACAACCTTCTCAATTTTCTAAGGAGATAACATCTTGACAACCCTGACTATATCTACATTCAATCCTTCAATTAACTTGTTGACTTGTAATTTCTCGTCATGCAGATAATCCACATACTGCAATAAATCTAGAAATTGGGTCTCATACTTTGAAACCGTTCCTAAACCCTGTTAGAGATCATTTAACTCATCGATCTTCTTTTGAAAAAAATGCTCAGACATGTATCAGCCTCTAAATAGCTCCTCAAATATATCCCAAGTCATCGTATCTCTGGTTAAATGGATTTTTCGCTCATCATTCCTTCACCATACATCTTTTACATCACAAAGGAGGTGTATAGATAACCTAGCCTCAACATTGCTCTCATATGAATGTAATCTAAATCAATTGTCGAGGATGAGGAGCCATGAATCTGCCCTAAATCCATCCAAGGTGCCACTATAAGTAGGTTCCTGTAAAAAAAGTATATACCTAATCACACTTCCTGTGTCATGATCCTGACGCTTATGTCGAACCATCTTCTCAACTGGTGAATGTTTTTCGTTCCTCCTGAAATCATCCCTCAATGTTGTGAGAGCAGTTATGATGAAGCGATACAACTCTCTCAAGGTGAATGGAAGGGCTACGAGACCTCTCTTATCTCTAAGTGTCATGTTGATCTAGCTCTGAGTGTGCACCCTCATCTATCTTTTTATCCTCTCCCTGACAATCCATATCCTCTTCTGGTTCCTGTTGTGGAGGGAGATGTTGTTGCAAAACCCCCATCATCTGTTATAATTCCTCTATTATTTGTGGTCTGAAATCAAGGGTACACGACTTGCATGTAGGGGACCTACATCCCAAATCCTTGACAGATGATGTCTCATACCACGTACAGGAATCCTGTATACGACATGAAGGGGTAGGTTAAAATTTTGTAAAAGGTAGCAAAAACAATTTAAGTGGTTTAGGTTTATAGATTTAACCATTATTATTTTAATGTTAAAATTACCCAGAGCATCAGGTGTAGTAACCCGAGCTCTGATACGAGATGTAGTGCCCCATATTTAGCACGTCAAAACCCAACCTAAAGACCCAAAAATTAACAATTTTTCTTTAAACATTTTATAAAACTGCTAACTAAATTTCCGTAAAGGTTACAGTGTAAAGTGCACCCTTAAACTACATTTAATTTATTTTATTTATTTTTCAAATTTAATATTTTATTTCCCCCAAAGTATTTAACATGACCAAACCCATGATAAAACATTTATTTATTTAACCATTATTCAAATTCCCATATTAATTTATTTTATTTTTTTTCCAAGGTTTCTAGATTATTTCACTTAGGCACCCAATTAATTAATTAATCCTATTCCCATTTAAAGGATCTATTCACACAACTTAAATTTATGAGGACATAATATCAACCATAAGATTGAATGGATATGGACCCTTGATCCTAGGTCATTCCAACAAATCGTAAATTTCCTTAAGAAAATCATTATAATCCTTTTTTATTTTGTTTGTTCTCTTTTTCTTTATGTGCACATGTTTGTTTCATGGTGGGGGAAGAATGGGATATTGTGGAGGATTATGGTGCTTCCTCTCATGGAGGAAAGGATTTTCTCTTTTGTTTTTTTCTTCTTTAAATATTGATGGTTAATCTACCCTATCAAGGGTTTCTTTGTTTTCTTATATCCTGGAAAACCTCTAGTTGAGATAAAACCTCTAGGGATTCAAAAAAATTCTTTCATAATCCTCTTTTGCATATCTATCTATGCAGGGTTTTGGAAGGGTGGTTATGTGTGTTAAGGGTAGTATAGGGCCGTGGCCAGGGTTGGGGTGACGACATAGTGGGAGGTGTAAACGTGGCAGTGGGAGTTATAAGGTGCGGGTTGTGAATAGAGGTGGGGGTGTGGTTTGTGGTGATTAGGGGGGGAATTGTAGGGATTAGAGTGGGGTAGCTACACAACCCCTAGACCTTTGATTAAATGGGAGGGGGTCGGGGCAAGGTCGTAAACCTGCCAACGACCTGCTCCAATCCTTCTCATATACATTTTTTGTTATATAAAATTTAAAACTCAACCAAATCATATCCCTGTTTTTTTTTTTTTTTTTTAATTAATATATTAAATTATATATATATCTATACATATATATATATATACATAGATATATATAGATACATATATATATATATAATATACATATTATATATATATACATATTATATATTATATAATATATATACATACATACATATATATATATACATACATATATATATACAGACATACATATATACATATATATATATATATATATATATATATATATTATATATATATATATATATGAATAATAAATCACATTTTCAAATAATCAAACGAGTTGTTCCTTAAAATCGTTTATATGTGCAACAAGAAATATGGTGTGTGTGTGTGTGTGTGTGTGTGTGTGTGTGTGTGTGTAGAGACATATATACATATACATATCCATATACATACATACATACATACATATATATAGTTTTACAAACTTTTGGGCTAGTAGAATTTATGAAATAAGTCACATATTTTCTAGTTATATCAAATTCACATTCTTTTGTAAACAAAAGAGTACAAGAGTGGTTTAAACCTAAACTTATCTATATATAAAATATAAAATCTAGACAAGTGGTTTTATACAAAACACAAGATCTCACATCGATATGATTTATCATATTTACTCAAGTTTTGAATCTCGGATTTTAAAATACATCTTATTCAATATGTTTGAATGTAAAACACTTGAATACCCTCCATTTGAATACTACAAGCAGCTTGTTTGAGTACAAGGGGAGATTACTTTTCAATATCTAAGAAAGATAAACCATTTTACAAGGTTGTTTCTCCAAATTCACTATATGATAGCATTTCAACTTCATACAAACAATTTAACAACATGCATAACATTAAAATGAATATGAGTTTCTTATGAGGATATAATAAGCCTACTATATTATTTTGATGAAAATAAGCACACCCAATACTCTATTAAATCAAAGTTTGCAAAAATATCAATAGTAAGGATAACATTTTATTACATTATGAAAGAATCAAGATTACAACAGACCAATATTATTTCTCAAGAGATACAAACATAACCAAATCCTTCATTATACAATGTTTACAAAACATACAAAAAGAAAAAATAGAATTCTTGTACAACATGAAAGAATAAAGATTTCATAACAACAACATTCCTTCTCAAGGAGAAGATAAAAGACGCTACCTTTAAAATACAACCATTCAATCTCTTTATCAAGGAAGGAGAAAAATTAACAATAGATACAACATATTTAAGTGTAAGATACAAGATTCATACCAAGATGGGAGACTACTAAATAAAATTTACAACATCATTACAAGAGAAAAATAAAATACAAGTGGATAAGCCTCCCCAAGATGGGAAACAACATGAAAAAATTACCAAATTTTCTTCTCCAAAATTCAAACCAAATCAGCATGTTTCCACTCCAAAAGTAGTCTTCATAGCACAAGAAGAAAGGGACCAGTTACCTCCCAATCCATATGGCATCATCACATACCATCTCTAACAAATTGGAGGACATGTTATCATCCCTCCAAGCCCATAGGAGAGAAAGTAACATGCCTCAAGAATGCACAAGTGAAGGGAACAAGGGTGACACTCACACACACACACACAAATGTTTTTTTCACACACATACAAAAAATAATGAACCACACTTATAACATGAGGAAAAAATCCATGTCCTTCCTCCAAGGGTAAGAGTGGCAAGAAACCCATAATAACTAAAATGTGAACCAACCATAGGATCACTATAAAAAATCTCGGACATTCCCTCCTTATCTCTCCTTCCTATACACCATGTCTCCTCCTGGAAGGATTTTCAAACGAAACATGGTTTCCTTGCCAAGGATGGATAAGGAGATTCAAACCACATGAAAAATCCTTTTCCACATCAAACCATATGTGGGAAGGAAAAAAAGAAGACCATTATGGCTTGTCCTTCAAGCCATGTGGTATAAGAGGGAACAATGCTCCCTCTTCCCCATACATTTCCAAAAATCCACCTCAAAATGTAGGATGGATTGGAGAAAAGGAAAGGAAAAATAAACACACAATACGCCCACAACCATATGTAACAAACAAATTCAGAAACCATTCTTTCTTTCAACATTATTCTATGGAAACAAAACAAAAGTAATAGAGCCTACCATCAAAACTATAGCAATCCAAATCCAAGACAAAAAATTCTCCTTACCTCAGCTCTCAAGCTCTTCCAATCCTAACTCTAAAAGCAAGAATGACCAAAAAGTCCCACCCCTCTCCATGAGGTAGCATAAAAATAATAAAAATTTACAATCCTCCAAAATGAGAGGGTGAAAAGTCTCACTCATCTCATCTCCCCAAAAAATATTCCAAAAATCCCAAAGAGGATAAACAAACTCATTTAAGGAGGTAATATCCCAAATTCCCTAAAAATGGAAATAAATCCAACACCCTACAAACTTTTTAAAGAAACACAAAAACCAACCATTATTAACAAGAATGGTGACATGAGAGGGGTAAAATGGGTGGGAAAATAACATTTGACCATCAAAAGAGACCCCCTATCCATAGGTAGGTTCCAAAGGGATCATTTCTATGAAAGGGGAACCCCCAAAGTGAAAAGAGGTCCAAAAAATAGCCACATTTAGCCCAAATTCAAGATTATGCTAAATGGGGCAAGGGTTGAGGTAGTTGGTCCCACACAAGGGGTGATTATGTGGTCCCAATCTCCTAATAACAAGGTTAATTAATCCTAATTCACTTCTAACACATGTGGGGACAATTAGGTCCCTAAACTAGTTTGTCACAAGACTAAACAAATCACAATAACATAATTACAATTAGGATTCACTCATGGTGTCCCAAACATGAATATGCCACAAACATACAAGGTTACACACAATAATACATTGCTAGGACTCAGTCCAATCAGATACTTGTGTAACTCGAGGCACAACTACCCTAAAACTCACGTTATCTTGTGCCCTGTAATCTGCACACTCAATGTAAAAATTGAACATACCTGCTCTATAAAATATACTAATTAAATAATCTCAATAAATCAATCATGGATAAATGACGCTAACTATACCACAATAAATGTTAGTATGCAATGGATAAACACTAATCATATCCATCCATATTATCTCAAGCTATACTATCCTTTTAAACATTACATGGTGACATTCAACTAGCCATTACATATCAAATGATCACCAAGTATATGACAAAACCATACGTAAATCCATCACATATGAAATGCAACCAACTGTACCATAATCTGTTGTTATCCAAAACCACATAATGAAATGGATAAGATAATGATCCATAGTACTAACTTGGCGTCATGCACCCAAATCACCACAAGTGTTATCAAAAGAACCATAATAAGAACATATAGTATCGAAGTGGTGCTGAAATCTATGTTTATTATCAAATAAAATCAATGAGTCATCAAAAGAACTACTCTATGAAGATGTGGGAACTACATTTTATTATGTGGAAATATGTTTTTACAATGGTAAATCTTGGAGGGTGTTTTACGAATTTCAGAGAAACGACCGGAGGAAAGTGAGGGGCAGAGAACATTGAAGAAGGGAGCCTTCCAAAAGACCACCTCCTCATGGATGCCATCCTTCGTCTCAGTCATGGATGAGTCGCCCTATTTGTGTCTAATCACATCAATTAAAATTTTTGAGAACTTATATATATATGGAAGCCTAACCAAAGAAAAAATTACTTACCTAGTTTTCTTTCAGCTGCCATTAAATTGAATTAAAAATGAAGATTTCATGCTGTGGAATGCATAATTCTTTAATACATATGAATTTAACCAGTACAAATGAATTTGTAAGAACTATTCGATCATATTCACATTCTCAAACAAAGTCCAAAAGACTCTTAAGACACCTAAAAGGCATTAAATAAACAGTATAATTCTTTGATAAATACTACATAATGGAATTGAATGCAGGTTGCAAGATTGAAACTCACCCATCATATTATTAGCATGGTGAAGTTGCATTTTGAGCAGGATCCGTTGTTTCATTTTTTGTCTTTTCTTGGTATTTGAATAAGTAATCTAACACTTCAAGCTTTTCTATTTTTTTTAAAAACGTGTGGGTGAAGACAAAATTTAACAGAGTCATTTGTGACATGTTGTGTACACTTAATGATGTTGTTATTTTATCTGGGTTTACGGTGGTGAAATTGACACTCTAAAGTCCCCGCAAAATTAATCGTGACTAAATTGGAACGAATTATTTTTTTAAGTTTTGAATTTTGATCAAGCAAAAGTTTCCTAGGGAAACCTAACAAATTCAATTTGGTTACCAGGATGGAATCTTTTAAATTTGAAAATTTTGATTACTCTGAAAGGTGTTCTTACAATGGGAAATTTCGGAGGGTGTCTGAAAACAGTCAGAGAAATGGACGGGGGAAATGGAAGGGGAGGTGAACGTTGAAGCATGTCACAATTAAAGCCCTCCAAAAGACCACCTCGCAGATGTCGGACTTTCTTTCCTTTACGGACAAGTCACTCGAGTTAAAATCCTCTAGAAAATGGATGTCACAAACGAGTCATCAGAGTTACCCTCCTCCGCCAAATGACTTCGTAAAATAGAACGTTGTATTGGTAAATGGAAACATGCATACCAGAAAAGATAATCAGAAAATGACACCACTAACGTATTTTCAAAAAACATGAACATGGACCAGCGAAAACAATTTTGATAGAAAATAAATTTGCTGATAAAATTTTTGATTCAATATTTTTGAGAAATTTATGACATTTTCATTAATTTCATCTTTTTCCATGAAATCTTATATCCGTACCATTAAATTATCCATATTATATGAATGCAATTTTTTTATAAGGATTAATGAAATTAACATGGTAAAATATTCAACCTTAACACACACACCTTATATTATATATTTATGTTAAGAGTTGTGTTTATAGCTAGAAAGCTCGGGGAGCTTTGAAAATAAATTATAATGGTCATTGTCCAAATGTTAGATCATATCAATGACCTATTATCCATATTTCATCCCGTGCCAAATATTGGATTGATCACAATCCTGCATAAGAGGAATCGTTGAAAAGTCCACAGACCAGCGGAGGTCGACAAGTGTCAACTTGAAGCTCCTCCAAAGGCAAACTTTGGTCTGGGTTTTCAAGCAAGCACGGTACCTCCACGTGTTATATCAAAAGGGGTAGAGTCGGTTTGAATAGTCAATGCATGAGCCAGGCCGGTGGAGGTTATCAAGTGTCTTAATGGCGCTGATTCAAAGATTGAATAGTGAAAAGGTTCCCAAACATGTGCCAGACTGCTGCATGTCCTAGGGAAGAGTGGGGCATCGGGGGAAAATTGATTTTTTTCCCCTTGCTATCTCAAAGGGGTAAAAGTGACAAAATGACCCACAACTCTGCCCAAGGAAAAAGTTAGCATTTGGACCTGAGTCAAAACCAAAGTGGGGAATCAGAGGAAAGTGTAAAAGATAAATTGCAGACCCGTAGGACTGATTTTTGTTTAAATCTGGTTGCCACGTGTCCTATATAAAAAGGGGACCCATTTTTCAAGTTGTTTTCCCACCCTCCTATATGGACCCGATACAAACTTTGAAGGGGCATATCTTTCAACTCAAGGTTTGAAATATTACAAACCTGACACCATTGGAAATATCTCGGCCTCACCCATGCCATGGAGGTTTAAAACTGTAATTTTGAGGAGGTTAGGTGAAGAAAAATGGAGGAAATGTCTTCAGGATTTCAATGTAGGATTTTCTTGCCTCAACAACCAGATCAAATTCAATTTGTTTCCATCGTTTCCTCTTCCTTCAAGGTGCCGAACCAAGGATTGATGCAGTAAAGACAGATTTGGGGGAGAAAGTTCATCGGAGGCATTAACAGTGGTGGTTGAGCTTCAACCTACTTTTCCTGCTTCTCTCTCTCTTCTTATTTCATGTTGAATCTATAAATACGGGGGCATGATTCATTGTAAAGGGTTGAACATTATTTGTTTTGCAGGCTCCTTTCTCCTTCTAGCAAAGGGATCTGTGGGGTTCAGGAATTCTATCAAAATTGCATTACATTTCTACCTCTTGGCTACTTTGTAATGGACTGTATCGATCTACAGAGCAATAAAACATGTCTGTGATCGATTTTAGATCCTTTCGTGTCTCTTTTGCTTTCATTTGGTCTCCCATTACATATCTAGATATATGTGCTTGTTTATTGTATGCATTTTATTGGTTTGTGTCTATTAGAAAAATAAGTGTTCATCATTCCTTTGGTGCATCACCTGTTAGTTTAGTCATTTCTTATTTCTTATACTCTTTTATCCCTGTCTCCTTGGCAAGTTTTAGACTAAGTATAGAGATAAACCCTCTGTAAGCTCCCACACACGCACCTGAACAGAGGAATAAGGAACCAACCTTTAATCTGGAGAGCTTTTCCATTTTGCAAGGGCCCATGCCTTGGGGAAAGTTCCATGTTATGCAATCACACCAAATGACCATGCCTTAGAAAAGCAAACCTGTAGAACTCATTTGGGGGTGTTTTGATTTCACACTAACAATTTTAGCATGCTTGGTGGGACCAAGAAGTCTCCATATTATTACAATAGGAATTGATGTACACTTGTTGTGATTCTAGCTTTTAAGAAGCCTTAAAAATTGTACATTTGGTGACTCCAAAAGAAACAAATCTACTGGTTTTAGTAACCCAAGCTTGGGAGATTCATGAATCTCACCTGGTCTAGAGCAAGGAAAGAAGGTATATTTGAATACTTGTGTCTATCCCTAGGTAGAGAAAGGTGAGAAAGAAGAGTTCAGAGGTCTCCATCTCCACCAAGCAAAACCTTGTCAACACCTCCACCTGTAAGGCCTTTCTTTCAGTCTATAAGGATTCTTAGTTCAATCAAAATGGCACAACCAAATCCATATGTCAACTTCACCGGAAGTAGTACACTTTCCTTGAATGCACAAAACCCATTTCTGATTATAGCATTAAATAGCATCCCATATTTCACTAGGGAAAATCAAACTTCTCCTGGTGACCATGTCCAAGATATTACAAATTTCTGTACAGTCCACGAGATCCATGAGATGGACATTGCAGTCAAGCTACTCACCTCTTCATTCAAAGGGAAAGCTTCACAATGGTTCAAGGTTCTTGAAGCAGGCTCTATCCAGAACAAGAACTATCTGTGCATATCTCTTCACAATCAGTTTGGGGAAATAGGTGATAGCTTGTCTTTGTTGGAGCAACTAACAACAATCAAGAGATCCCCGAACGAGCACTTGATTGACTTCAACCTCATATTCTAGCGGACCTAGGATAGGATTCCAACAGTAGTAAAGCCCACTAATGAAGGTGCCTTCTTATACTTTCTTAGGGATTTAAATTCTGATATTTCTCTGATGATTCAGTCAATGGGGGGCACTACATTACCTGTAGCCTATAACCTCTCCATAGGGGCTAAGAACCATTTGATTCAAGCTGGAAAAATTGCTCCTAGGCCATCCATGCCTCTGTACCTTGAGTTAGGAAGCCCAGATAATAGCCAAGAGCCTACATTAGCTCCTATACCCACCCCTAGGAGTCAAAGCTCAGTTGAAGCTTCCACTTCATCATCTAATACCTCTAAAGAGCTTCAGGAAATGATGAAGCAACTTCTAAACTTTGGGAACGAGCTAGTGACCATCAAAAGACAACAAGCTCAGAGTTCCAGGCCTTACCAACCCCAGGCTCAATATCAAGCTAGACCCCAATATCAACAGAATAGGCCATCACCTCAGACTGTAAACTAGAGCCAGAACCAAGGACAACCCCAAGCTGCTAGACCTTTCAGGCCATATGATCCTAACACAGCTTTAACATTAAGAGAATTGGTCCTAGCACAGAACAATATGGCACAAGAATATGATTGGTGTTTTCCATGCAATCAGCCACATAACCAATCAATGTGCTTTAATGGTGCTCTAAATTAGGCCTTGATGGTGCAAACCAGTATGGTGCCACAAGAACCTGGCAAAGAGGAAGATCAACAATAAAGAGCTCAACAAGGTGGCCCCCCAAACGAGACTATGCTTATAAACTAGAAGGCTAAAGACTTTTGTGGGATGAATCAGTTCCCTTCTCAAAGTGTAGCTGCCAATACATGGTCCAAAAAGAGAAGTATTAGAGAGAGCCGGCCATTGAATTCAAGTGACCCTCAATCTTCCATCACTCCACAACTTCCTGGTGTTCCAAGTGTAACTCCAAACATACAGAAACAATCCAAGCCACCTCCCAAACCCAGTCAAGCACCGGTTATAATAGCCCATGTGCAAGAAAGAAATGTGTTTGGGAAGGGGCAGCAAAAAGACAACACATTCAATATTATTGAGCAGATGAAAAGGAAAAGTGTGAAAATTTCACTATGGGATTCACTGGCCATTCTAGGGTAGAGGGATTTGCTGCAGACTGCCATGCAGAATTGGTCAAGTTCAAATCAAACCCCTAACCGACAAGAAAGAGTACTTGCTAATGTAGTTTAGCCTGGGAGGAACCATGGAGAGCAAAAGGTTAAAACCTAAGACCTCCTCCCTTTTATGTCTCACTAATTATTGGAGATAAATTAGTGTAAAATTGTATTATTGATTCTGGGGCCAATAGTTCTGTGATGCCCAAACAAATAGCTGATCAGTTGGGTCTCCAATTTGCGGTCATCTCTAGAGGAGTAGTCCAATTAGATGGGATAGCAGTGACTACTATGGGAATCATCAAGGATCTGAGTGTCACTCTACACGCTTGCCCTAATGTGACTATTTTGCAAAACATGTCAATTATAGACTTTACACCACATTTTGCTTTGTGTCTATCTAGGGACTTCACTACCAAAATTGGAGGCTACCTATCTACTGATTGGTCACATATGATCTTTAGGACAAGGTATGGAGTGAAGGCCACAATCAGATCTAAACCTATTGCTAATTATCATATTGAATTCTATGTGCCTAGCCCAGTCAACACCAACTACTCAAATTTTTATCAAGAGGACCTCCTAAGCACTTTTGAAGCAAATAACAAGGTGGGATGTATCCCAGACTTGACTCTCGATGATTGGGCCGACAAAATCCATGCTTTTGATCCCTATAGGGAAATGGAAGAATCTGAGCTACATGTTTACTACCGACATGAAGAGAATCAGCCTCTTCCTTACCCAATCAAGCCAGAATGCAAGGATGACAATGAGGTATGGCAATTGTTCTTTGATGGCTCAAGGAGTAGACAAGGAGCTGGAGGAGGAGCCATGATTATGTCCCTCAGAGGTATGAGATATTATTCAACCTTCAGATTTGATTTTTCTTCCTCAGATAACACTACTGAATATGAGGCTTTAGTCCAAGCTCTTCATTGGGCAAGGACAAGAACTTGCAAGTATTTGGTGACAGTGAGCTGGTTGCCAATTAGGTTAGAGGACTTAATGCTGTCAAAAATGACCTGCTTAAGAACTACAAGAGTAGGGTATGGAATCTCATGGAGGATTTCAAGGCCTTCAGTATTGCGTCCATACCCAGGAAGGAGAAGGAAGTTGCTGATAGACTTACAACAGTTGGAGCAACGTTTGATGTGGTTAACAACATCAAGAGGGACAGAGAGCAGCCACATATCCTTGTGGTTGTGAGGCCAGCAGTGTCAGAGGATAATACATACTGGTAGGTGTTTGAGAATGATCAGCAGATCATTAAATTTTTACAAGAAGAAGTTGAATTCTCAACTAGAAACGAGCAGACTAGAGCAGCAATATGGGAATCAGACAGTACAACTACATACAAACAAGCTTCCTAAAGGCTTAGTGATGCTGGAATCCATTTTCAATCGTAATGATCAGTTCATAAAAGACAAGGCTAACATGTAGATCAAAGGAGAAGATTCATATTCAAACCTAGTTGGAGAAGACAAAACACTTCAAATTGGCAAAGTGGCCACCAAGCAAGAAAGGTATGAATTCGTACAACTTTGCCAAGAATTTCCTGATGTGTTTTCTTGGAGTTATGAAGACCTAAGAGGGTTCAATCCAAAACTAGCACAAAACACAATCGAACTGGATCTTGTTGCTTAGCCCATCAGGTAGAAGTAGAGACCAATCAACCCACATATTGAGCCTCTGATGAAGAAGGAGCTAAACAAGCTGATAGAGGAAAGCATCATATTTCCAATCAAACAATCAAGTTGGGTTGTGAATCTGGTCCCAATCAGGAAGAAAAATATAGAAATCAGGTTGTGTGTTGACTTCAGGGATTTGAACAGAGCCTCCCTCAAAGACCACTACCCACTCCCTTCAATGGAGCAGATCTTGCAAGTAGTGTCTGGGTCAGAAAGGTTCTCCCTCCTAGATGGCTACTCAGGGTACAATCAGATCACGTTGAAAGAAGATGATAAAATCAAAACAATTTTCACTACCAAATGGGGCACCTATGCCTACAGGAAAATGCCATTTGGATTTTCCAACACCGGAGCCACTTTTCAGAGGGTAAATGATATGGAATTTAAGGGGCTGATCAACAAAATAGTGTTTATCTATCTAGATGACATTACAATGTTTTCCAAAAATACAACAGACCACCTTTTCCATCAAAGGCAGGTGTTCCCAAAGATGCAGGAGTTTTTGGGTGTCACCAAACCCCAAAAAATGCATATTCTTAACCCATGAAGGCAAGCTTCTAGGCCATATCGTATCAAAGGAAGGATTGGCAATTGACTCGGAAAGAGTTCAAGCGATAAGAGCATTTCCATTACCAAGTCACAAGAAGGCTCTTCAAAGCTTCTTGGGAAAAATCAATTTGTCCGTAGGTTTGTTCCAAACTTTGTTGCCCTTGTTAAGCTAATAACGTTGATGTTGAAGAAGAGCTTAACATTTAGGTGGACAGCCGAAGGAAAAGAAAGTTTTGAGGCTATCAAAGAAGCCATATCACAAGCCCCAACTCTTGTGAACCCATATTTTTCCAAAGACTTCATATTGTATGCCTTTGGCGGCAACAACACAATTTCTGTAATCTTGGTGTAGCAAAACAAAGAAAGTACAAAACAGCCAATTGCTTTCTTCAGTCAGAGTCTAGAATATTATGAGGTAAGGTACTCCTTCATTGAGAAGTAGGTCCTGGTGGTAATCAGAGGACTAAAGAAGCTTAAGCATTTGGTTTCAAACAACAAAATCCAACTATTGGTCTCTCATGTGGGAGTTAAGGAATTCCTTCTCAGCAAGGACTTGAATGAAAAGTGTGCAGGATGGATCACTCGTGTCATGGAATATGACATTGAGATCAAGGTCACCAAGCTGGTCCATGGGAAGGGGTTGTGTGAACAACTAGTCTCAGGTCAACAAAATGAAATAAACAATGAAAAGGAGGTTGTTCTTATCCTACAAGATGATCAAGAAGAAGGGGGAGATGATGTACCTACTCCTTGTTAGACTCAAGATATGGTGCACTTCTTTCGAATAAGCATGTGTCCTCATGGGATGAGTAAAGCAAAAAGAAGGAATTTCATGTTACAGTCCATCCCACATGTTCTTATTGATGGTGTCTTGTTCAAGAGGGACATCAATGACATTCTGTTGAGATGCATTGGGATAGATTAGGTGGAGAGGGTGCTATAAGAATTCCACGTTGAAGTAGTTGGAGGCCATTTTTCTCTAAGATTGATAGCACTCAAAATCATGAAAGTAGAATATTATTGGCCCAGAGTGTTTAGTGACTGCTACACATGGATCAAAAGGTGCAAGAATTGTGCATTCTTTAAAGGCAAGGAAAGGCTAGCAACACTTCCATTGCACCCAATCTCAGTTGACCAACCTTTCATGCAATGGGGATTGGAATTCATTGGAGTCATCAATCCAAACTCAAGCCAAGGTCACAAATGGATTATGACAATGACAAATTATTTCACCAAATGGACCGAGGCAGTGGCACTCAAGGAAGCAAATGAGTCTAGTATCCTGGATTTCTATGAAGGGATAGTGACCATATTTGGAGTGCCAATTACCATCATATTAGACAATGCATTAACATTCATATGTTCCAAGATCACAGGATGGGCTGTTTAGAATGGGACTTATTTGAGTCCTTCATCAAACTATTACCCTCAAGGTAATGGCCAAGCTGAGTCCACAAACAAAAACTTGCTAAAGATCATCAGAAGAACTCTTCATGAGAATCAAAGGACCTAGCACAAAAAGCTCAAAACGGCCTTATGGGATGATAGATTAATGCCCAAGAGATCTACAAGAAGCTCTCCATTCAAGCTTGTCTATGGGAAATAGACAGTGTTGCCTATATCACTTTAGTTGCCAGCATTAGACCTCGTGAAGAAACTAGAGATGTCTGAATTTTGACCAGTAGAGGCCATGTATGCAGAGCTGATAGAATTAGAAGAAACCAGAGAGTATGCTCTCTAAGCAATAGAGAAGAATCAGGATTCAATCAAGAAATGCTTTGACCAGAAGACACAAGCAAGGAACTTCCAGGAAGGAGACCTGGTTTTAAAATGGGATACAGATTGATCAAGACCAAGAAGGCATTCCAAATTTGACGCCATCTGGAGTGGCCCCTATATGATCACAAGATTCAAAAGTAGCAATGCTTTCTAATTGTCTACATTGGAGGGTGAATAGTTGCAAATTCCAGTAAATGGGATCTATTTTAAGCACTGCTACTAAAAGGGGAGTTCTCACCCAGTACATATTAGTTTAGTTTTCTCTTTCCTCTAAGTGCTTATGCACATTGTCTTGTTGTGGGGTAGATTAATTTTCTCCTAAGTGCTTTGCATGTTCCATTTGGAGCATGTGTGATTTCAAATTTTTTATATAGTTTGGTGTTGTTTTGTGGATTTTGTGCAGTCCATTCAGAGAGAAAGATGAAGCCCTAGGTCAAAACATTTTTCTACTCTCAAAAACCTTCATTTCGAGATTTCTTATGGAAATTGAGGGTGCAAGCAGTCAAGCTCATGAATCATAGGTAGAATCAATACCAAACTGTCTTTCTCAACTCCATGCCCAATGGATACTACAAGGCAATTGGTCCTTTCATCTAATAGGCAGATACCCCTGTGAGTCACCAAATTGTTATCCATATTTCACCCCGTGCCAAATATTGGATTGATCACGATCCCACATAAAAGGAGTGGTTGAAAATTCCACATACCAGTAGAGGCCAACAAGTGTCAACTCGATGATCCTCCAAAGGCAAACTTTGGGCCAGGTTTTCAAGCAAGCACGGTGCCTCAACATGTTATATCAAAAGGGGCAGAGTCGGTTGAATAGTCAATGCATGAACCAGGCCGACGGAGGCTGCCAAGTTTCTTAATGGCAGTGATTCAAAGATTGAATAGAGAAAAGGTTTCCAAATGAGCGCCAAACTGCTGCGTGTCCTAGGGAAGAGTGGGGCATCGAGGGAAAATTGATTTTTTGCCCATTGCTATCTCAAAGGGGTAAAAGTTGTAAAATGACACGCAACTCTGCCCAAGGAAAAAGTCAACATTTGGGGCCGAGTCAAAACCAAAGCGGGGAATTGGAGGAAAGTGCAAAAGATAAATTGTGGACCCATAGGCATGATTTTTGTTCCAATTTGGCTGTCACGTGTCCTATATCAAAAGGGGACCCATTTCTCAAGTTTTTTTCCTGCCCTCCTGTACGGACCCTATACAAACTTCGAAGGGGCATATCTTTTGACTCAAGTGTCAAAATATTACAAATCTAATGCCGTTGGAAAGATCTCGGCCTCACCCATGCCATGGAGGTCTGAAACTTTACATTTGAGGAGGTTAGGTGAAGAAAAATGGAGGAAATGTCTTCGGGATTTTAATACAGGATCTTCTTGCCTCAACAACTAGATCAAATTTGATTTGTTTCCACCATTTCCTCTTTCTTCAAGGCACCGAACCAAGGATTGATGTAGTAAATACAAATTTGGGGGAGAGATTTCATCAGAGGCATTAACAATGGTGGTTGAGCTTTAACCTTCTTTTCTTTCTTCTCTCTCTCTTCTTCTTTCATGTTGAATCTATAAATACGGGGACAAGATTCATTGTAAAGGGTTGGACATTATTTGTTTTGCAAGCTCCCTTCTCCTTCTAGCAAAGGGATCTGTGGGGTTTAGGCCTTCTATCAAAATTGCATTATGTTTTTGTCTCTTGGCTACTTTGTAATGTACTGTATCAATCTAAAGAGCAGTAAAACACATCTGTGATCAATTTTAGATCCTTTCTTGTCTCTTTTGATTTCATTTGGTCTCCCATTACATATCTAGCTATCTGTGCTTGTTTATTGTATGAATTTTGTTGGTTTGTGTCTATTAGAAAAATAAGTGTTCATCATTCCTTTGGTGCATCACTAGGTAGTTTAGTCATTTCTTATTTCTTATACTCTTTTATCCCTGTCTCCTTGGAAAGTTTTAGACTAATTATAGAGATAAACCCTCTGTAAGCTCCCACACACGCACCTGAATAGAGGAATAAGGAACCAACCTTTAATCTGGAGAGATTTTCCATTCTGCAAGGGCCCACACCTTGGGGAAAGTTCCATGTTATGCAATCACACCAAATGACCCTGCCTTAAAAAAGAAAACCTATAGAACTCATTTGGGGGTGATGTGATTTCACACTAACATGACCCTAACAATAATTTGAGCCATTCACTCATATTTTTTCTATTTACCCTGGGCTTCCATGTATGAGATTAGTTCATCAAAGGACATCATGGGACAGTACGTGTTGGTCATCAATAAAGGAGTGGATGTTTTATCTTTCCTTTTGCTTTGGTTATGTTTCGTATTTTTATAGCAGTATCTCTCTTAGAACCTTTGAGACCATCAAGAAAGGAGTAATGGTGATTTTTAGCAGGAAAATGATGGGCCCTCACACGGAACTTCTGATAACGTTGTGCTTTGGATTTTTAATGTGATCGGAGGCGCTATCGACAGGATTGCGTCGTCGCCTTAAAGTTGGACAATGGCAACATTGGTGTTAAGGCATCATTTGTCTTCCTTTACGAGGTGAACACTTTCACAAGGATATCTTAGGCTTCACTCCTTCACCAATCTGGGGACCCTGCATGCACCAATAAAAGGGAACTTGCTTATTGTAGGGTGCAAAGTGCTTAGTTTTAATTGTATTATTAATGTTTTGTTGTGGAAGATAGATTACACGCTCTTTGTGGCTAGGTGTTGAATGTATCTTACCACTGTGAATTTCAATGAAAAACTGTGAGAAATAAAGTAATTGTTCCAGATCTGCAATGAATATATATGTAAAACTCAAAGCTTATATATCAGTTCCTTTCCATTTAGTTAGATTTGTAAATGTTGCTTATTCGCTTTGTAATTCCGAATTTATATGACACCATTAAATCCCAATGTTAGTAATCTATTCTTGCCATATACCATCAGACACACCATCGTCACAAATAATAGCAGAAAATGAAAACAGTGAGCATAAATCTATCAAGAAATAGGACATGAATCTCGTCAAATTAGCTTCAGTAAGACCCACATCCAACTTACTTTAGTTGTTCAGGTGTGGCTTTAGTTGTTTTGTTGGAATTGATTCTTGAGATTTGTTGGAATGAGATTTGTTTTAACATTTTTAACACATTTGTACTCTAATTTAAATTTGAATATTATTCATAGATTGCATATTGTTAATAGCTAATTATTCCATGACTATAATTTACATTACATGAACAACTTAAATGTACACTAAACACATCATATCTTAAATTAAGAAAACAAATAACCTATTTCCACCTGTACATTGCATGGTACACTTTGATGGTTTATTAGTTAAATCCCTCTTTCGAATGGAAAATAAAAACCACCTTTCTCTCATTTGGCCAACTACTTGAAGGACTTGATTATCGATGAATTTTGGTGTGCATCGACTATTCTTGTGTGCTTTCTTGAGATTGAAAATGAAAAGGGAAATTTGTTGGTATTTTCTCATTTTGTAATTTTGGTCCCTTTAAACAAAAATTGCATTCGTGTTAATAATACAGGCGAGATCGAGATGACAAAGTGGACCACATATCAAATATTATTTAGGTAAGAAAAATCTAATTAGGGGAATGGGTGTGAGACATGTAGGTATTTAGCTCCCACATTTTTTGTAAGACATCACCTATTCCCCTATAAGTACTCGAGTTTGAAACTAAAAATGAATATTTGTCAGGTTTTCCTCTTTTTTAAATTTTGGTCCCTTTAAATGTGAATTGTATTCATGTGCATGATGCAAGAGAGATTGAGAAAAAAAGTGGAACACATAGAATATATTATTTGGGGGAAAAAATCTAACTTGTGGAATAACTATGGGGCATGCATGTATTAAATTATCACATTTTATTTCAGACCTCCAATTCATTTCTTTGTCTTCCTTGAATCATTTCTTTTATGCGTCCTTACTATCTGATCTCAGGGAAGTAATTTCAACTATTAGGTTACCATCTCAGCACACTTCTTGAGCGAGAAACTCCATTTCCAAAAGCACATTCCATTTCCCTTCATTCTTCTAAGGTGTAATTCACCTACATCATTCACTTATAGAAGAACTACATACCTCACGCCTAGAGGAAAACTATATTTTTTTTGTTGATAGCTATACAGAAATCATAATCACAATTATGTACGAAGCCCGTGCCCTTGAATTTTAGGTTCACTTGACATATCCTTGTCTCTAAATTATCCATTAAAACACACAAGTGAATCCCTCTTACATTTACTTTTTCCTAACTACCCATATAACACAAGAGATGAAAACATAAACATCAACTATTGACAGCTGCAATTTTGATCAACCACTCTTTACATTCTTAGATATCTCTAAAATACGTTGCCTCAACCCCTTGCACACCATAAGTAACATTTCTATACATATTTTAACTCTAATTTTAATTTAATATTATTAATAGATTGTATATTTTTCGTAACCAAATATTTCATGGCTATAATTTGCAAGACAAGAACTGTGTAAACTTAGACAAAACACATCATATCTTAAATTAAGAAAACAAGCAACCTATTTCCACCTATACATTGCACAATACACTTTTATGGTTTTATTAGTTCAAATCCCTCTTTTGAATGAAAAATAAAAGCCACCTTGATCTCATTTGTCCATCCACTTGAATAACTTGATTATCAATGATTTTTTTTTGCATCCTCTATTCTCACGTGCTTTTTCGAGCTTAAAACTGAAAAGGGAAGTGGAACACCATGAATTAGATTGTTCCTACCTAAATAATATATACTATGTGCTCCACTTTTTTGTCATGATCTTGTATGCATTATGCATTTAAAATGGCCAAACAAAAATAAAATTGGAAAACCCAATAAATGTTTGTTCTCAGTTTCAAGCTCGAGTACTTATAGGGGAATAGGTGATGCGTGTGTAGATTTATGCAAAATAATTTGTGGAATAAGTGTGGGATATGCATGTATTTAATTCCCACTTTTTAATATAAAAATCCCTCTTTTGAATGGTAAATGAAAAACATCTTTCACTTACATTGCATTGATGTGAATAATACGGACGAGATCGAGACAAAAAAGTGGAACACATAACATTATTATTTAGGTAAGAAAAAACTAAGTCAGGGAATAGGTATGGGGAATGTAGGTATTTAATTCTCACATTTTTACTAAGTAATGGAATAGGGGTGGGACATGCACATATTTAATTCTCACATTTTTATTTAGAAATTTATCATTCAAGTGGTAGATGAAATCCACCTTTCGCTCTTATGGACAACTACTTGCATGGCTCGATTATCGATTTTATTTCCATGCATCACTTATTCCCATACAAGTACTAAGATTGAAACTAAAAATGAACATTTATTGGGTTTTCTTCATTTTTTAAATTTTTATCCCTTTAAATGTGAATTTCAATCATATGCATGATGCATGTGAGATTGAAACAAAAAATACGAGTGCATAGCAGATTTTATTTAGGTGGAAACAATCTAACTTGTCGAAGAAGCATGGGGCATGCATATATTTAATTCTCACAATTTTTATTTCTGACCTTAAATTCATGTCTTCATTTTCCTTGAACATTCCTTGTGTTCATACATTCCTTAAGTACACATTCTCAATTTTTTATTTCTAACCTTCAATTCTTATATTCATATTCCTTTAACATTCATTTTATCCATCCTAACTACCTGATATCCCGAGATTAATATCAATTATCTGGTCGACATCACAACAAACCTACCTCCCAAACATTTTGCTCAACTAGATCACATTTGCATATTGTTTCACACTTCCAAGGTTTCACCTACATCGTCTACACGTGGAAAACTACGTGCCTCATAACGAGAGACAAACCTTACTATTTTTGTTGATAGGTATATAGAAACCCTATTCATAATTGTGTATGAAACCCCTAATCCCATTTTTGTCTTAAACCCTAATCACAATAGTGTATAAAGTTGAGCACATTACAAATATTATTTGGGTTTGAATTATAATCTATGTTGGGGAATAGGTGTGGGACATTCCCATGGTTTTACTAAGTCATGGAGTAGGTGTGGGACATGTAACCCAACTAGCTCAGTAGGGGCTTGTCAAATGTTCCCGAGTAGTACTCCCATCACCATTGGAGCATCCCTCCTCTACCTGATAAATTTAAAATGATAGTTGTATCCATATCGCCCTCTTGGTCCCTTGCTTATAATTATTTGAATATCTTACCTAATAAATTTATACATCTAACCCATTGGGGGATTGCTTATAATTATGTTGAAAAATGGAGTCGTATTCACCCTTAACCCATTCACATTCATCTGCTAGCATAAGTTTAATATTATAACAAAAAAAATTCACACTAAAAATAAATTAAAAAATAAGTTAGAGAAATGAAAAATAGACAAAAAATACCATAAATTTATTTCTCAAAACTATAAAAAACTGCTTACAGAAAAACCATAAATCAAAATTAATGAAGAATATTCAAATTTTACTATAAAAATTGAATCAAAACGAAATTATTTACAAATTCCATAAGAATTAGCGAGATTTAAAATAATTATTTGTGTAGAATATAACATGAAGTCCTCCACTTCAATCTCTAATTACGTCGAAAGGCGTGTTCTAAGTTAGAAAGCCCAAGGGCCTCTGACACAGACAACGACAACGAGGGCCAAGATCGTTTGGTCAAAGATGTATGGACAATCACGAGCCATACACCAGGGATGTCATAGAAATAGGGAGAGCACCTGTCCAGATGTCGGCGACTATCATTCGTTGCGGTCTTTTCATTCATGCTTGCCCTGTGTTCTAGATTGTGGTGCTTGTCCTCGTGTATACTATCCATACAGGCCACCATCTCCCCCTATACTTCTGCGCCTATCGGATTAGGTCGTATTGGATAAAGAGGTGTGGTATCGTTTAGGGAAAAATGATTGTGTGTTTGGGTGCTGCAGTGACGTTGCTATTTCTTGAGATCTGTGTCGTTAAAAATCTCTGAGGGCTAGGGTTTTAATGGGGGCCAGAAAATGTGGATATGTTTATCTGCTGTCATTCACCAGCGTGAAGGAAGCGGCAGAGGTAAGGCATCCAATAAATTTTGTTCGCTAAGTTTGAATTTCCATCAGATATCTGGTCGTTTATATTTCCCCTGTTTTTTATTTTTTGTATTCTTCACCGATCTTATTGGTATGCGACATGTTATTCAAAGAAATGGGATGAAAATCTATAAAATTATAGTGAAAAATTCTTGAAAATATCTTTTCTGCAGTGAAAACCTCTGAAAAAGCTCTCATGCTTTTGCTTTCAACCAATTTTTACATCTGGAAATTTTCTTCCGTGAGCATGGTTCAAATACTCTGTCTTCTATAAAGCTTCCTCTGCTTGTGATGATATCAGTCTGTCTTTAGTAGGCAGAGCCTTCATATATTCAAATCGTTTAGCCTCCATTTCCTTAACACCCTTTTCTAGCTCTTGAATGCGTTTAGACCCAGCCATTATAACCTTGCTAAAATCCTCTGTTTCTTCACCCTTTTCTATCAACGCATTCTTCAGAGACTCTGCCATCTTCTGTAGTTCATATTCCCGTTCCTTCAACTACTTTTTCGACATTTTTATAACAGGTCTTTTTAATACCGAAATTTTTGACAAAGATTTAAAGACAAAGTCTTTAACGTGAAAGATTTTGGATCAAGCATGATAGGAGTTTTGTTTAAAATCGATCATAAAATCATATTTTCGTATAAAAGTGGAAGGGAATCTTCATTTTCAAATACTTAATTTTTCCAAAAGAACTGAAAAAAGAACCAAGTCACAAATGTTAGTTGCTTGTTGTTATCTTGTAGCCTTGTTCTGAAATGGAAGAGTTTAAACTATCTTAGCCTGTATTAGGAGCACTCTTCTTCATGCTGTGTAGTACTTTGAGCAACTAATTCTAGGAAAAACAGATTTAAAGAACTAAATTTTCTAAAAACTATTTCCACCTAGTTACATTATTACAACTTTGAGGTCGTAACAAGATTCTCTTAGTGCTTTATTTGTCATTCAGCAGTTCAGAAGTCCCTGAAATGTTATTATGTCAAAGGAGAGAAATTTGTTCCATCCGAAATACAATCTCAGCATATTTTGCAAGTGAGGATTTGGGAAAAATAATTGAAATACTTATGAGAAATGTAACTTTATTAAGTGATACCTGCCTCAGAGCCCTGAAGAAACTTTCATGCTACGCCCTCAATCATATATCTTATATTGGATGTATATAGCCGACTTGTGGCTATCGTAACTTCTTATCATTATGTATTTCTTTCATATATGTTATATTTTCATTAGTGGGTCGGCCTTGGTGTTGGCCATAACATAGGAATAGTATATATAGAGGTTAGTAGGTAGTATTTGATCATCATTAGAGCATTTGAGTATTATTGTATGGTTTGGAGGTTGCCCCCTCGAAGTGGCGTAGCTATTATTATTGCATATTGAGATCATTATTCTGAAATATTGTGTTATTGGGTGTTATATTTCTGCTCATGATCTGAATTATACAAGTAATTTCATTACAAGTGGTATCAGAGCTTGAACTCGGCCAACACTGTGTCAAACCCTAATTTTGAAGGTTCGTCCATATCTCAACATCAGTAGCGAATTTTTCTACAATTTTTTTTTTGTGTGGTGAAATAATTCAAGTATCCCCCAAAATTTTAGTACTTTTTGACTTGTTTTACAAAAGTTATAGTGGTTTTATGTTTTTTCATAATTCGGCTACATAGGGTGCAATTTGGGGAATTTTTCAAAGTTATTTACATTTCTAGAAAGAAGATTAAAAATCAGTTTGAGTTCGTTCTTTGAGTTTTATAAAATTTGGCCGAATTTCTATTGAAATCTGAAACCCTAAATTTAGACCTTGATCCTTAAATTTTTTATTTTTTTTTGGCATCATGGCTGGCCCTTCGACAAGAGGAAAAAAGAATTCCATCACTCCGGGTAAAACCCATGATAAGGATGAGATAATATTTGACGAGTTAGAGTCAGAAGGGGTAGCTACAGAGTCCTCAGGGTTAGGGTTTACTTCAATTGACCATAAGGTCAGCTATCTTGAGTTAGAGTTGCGAAACCTTGAAGGTAGAGTGGCCAGCAAAAAAGATGTAGAAAAGATTGGACAATGATTGGAGGATTTCATTCAACAATTTAGCTACAATATCATGGGTCATCATATCATTCCTAATGAGCCACAACTCAATCATACTCACACTAACCATGGTGGATCTGCAAACATGACCAATCCAAATACAAACACTCTACAAGCCCGTCACATGCTTCCAAAAGTGGAAATGCGTAAGTTTGATGGAAAGGATCCACTCAACTGGATTAACCAGATGGATAATTTCTTTTATCTTCATCAGATTCCATTGGGACAAAAGGTTACCATGGCATCATTGTATCTAGAACCTGACCAATTCATTTGGTATCGATGGTTATGTGCTCAAAGGAAAAAGAGTGGCCTCAATGTTACATGGACAGTATTCACTGAAGAGTTGCAATTGCACTATAGTTCTAGTGTGTCAGAGAATTATTTCAGCCAATTAGCAAAGCTCAGACAAATAGGAACAGTCAAATATTACATCCATCAATTCCAAAACCTTTCCTTACGGGTGGAAAATATTCCTGAAGATAATTTGAATGACTTATTTCTTGGGGGTCTTAAAGAACAAATTGAGACTAAGGTGTGTATGTTTAATCCTCATAAGGTTTCAGACTCTATGATCATGGCACGTAGGGCAGAGGAAAAATTTCTTTCAAGTCGCAAACAAACTGTCAGTACTATCAGAGATCGTAGCACCCTTCCACCATCATTCCCTCGGCCAGTGAGACTGACACCTCAACAAATTGAAGAAAAGAGAGCCAAAGGGTTGTGTTTTAATTGTGACAAAAAATTTGGACTAGGACATAAGTGTGCGGAAAAGAAGTTTTTCTACATTGAGGGACCTACTGAAGAAGAAGAAAATGAAGAATACGAAGAGGTAGAGCCAGAGGAGGAATTAGGAGATTCCTAACCAACAATATCATGCCATGCAATTTCTGGTATTAGCACTCCCGAAACTCTCAAAGTAGTTGGATTCTTAAAAAAACAGAGGGTAACAGTATTGATTGATTCGGGAAGTACTCATAATTTCATCAATCATAAGTTAGCAGTACGATTGAACTGCTTTGTTTATCCAGCTCCAGAATGTCAAGTCATGATTGCTGATGGAAAAACTGTTAGTTGTTCAGGAAAATGCCATAACATTAATCTCACCATGGGAGATTACTTGCTAACTAGCAATATGTATGCCATTGCCATGGGAGGAGCAGACATTGTGTTAGGAGTTCAATGGCTTACCACCTTGGGAACCATTGAAATGAATTTCCAAGAGTTGTTCATCAAATTTCAGTCAGAAGGGAGGAATTTTAAACTAAAAGGACTAAGAGCAAAATCCCCGTAGATGGTAAGTTCTCATCAAATGCAAAAATTGCTTAGAAAGGGTGCAGAAGGGTTTGTGGCGCAACTATTTTCAATGGAAGCACATCATTCCAATACATTTATACCCGCAGATATGCAAGCAATTATAGATGAGCACTCAGGGGTTTTTGGAGAAATGCCCAAGGGTTTGCCTCCGAAAAGAGACCATGACCATGCCATCCAGCTAGTACCAGGGACTCAACCACCCAACATCAGACCTTATAGGTACCCCTATATGCAAAAGAGTGAGATTGAGAAGATAGTTCAAGAGATGTTAGAAGCAGGACTTATTCGTCATAGTCAAAGTGCTTACTCTTCTCCTGTAGTGATGGTACAGAAAAAAGATGACAATTGGCGCATGTGTCCAGATTACAGGGAACTCAATATGTACACAATTAAAGATAAGTTTCCTATTCCTGTAATTGATGATTTTCTAGATGAGTTACATGGTGCTGTTTACTTTACAAAACTTGATCTTCGTTCTGGATATCATCAGATTAGAATCAAGGATGAAGATATTCATAAAATAGCCTTCAGGACACATGAAGGACACTATGAGTTCTTGGTAATGCCTTTTGGACTAACAAATGCACCCTCTACATTTCAAAGCTTGATGAATTCAATATTTAAGCCATTTCTTCGAAAGTTTGTTTTAGTGTTCTTTGATGATATATTAATCTATAGTAAAACATGGGAGGAACACCTGCATCATGTAAATAAAGTGTTGGAAACTCTTGAACAACATCAGCTTTATGCAAAGCCTTCTAAGTGTTCTTTTGGTGTCAAGGAGGTTGAATATCTGGGTCATATTGTCTCTTATGAAGGTGTTAAAGTGGATCCTAACAAGATAAAATCCATGCTTGAATGGAAGGTTCCCAAAACCCTAAAAAATCTCTGAGGATTTTTGGGGCTTACAGGTTATTATTGTAGATTTGTAAGGAATTATGGCAGCATCACAGCACCACTCACAGCTTTATTGAAGAAGGACTCTTTCCATTGGAATGAGAAAGCTACTATGGCCTTTGAGAAGTTGAAGGAGGCCATGTGCACCACTCCAGTTCTAGCCACCCCATATTTTTCAAAAACATTCATTGTTGAATGTGATGCTTCAGGGTATGGTATGGGGGCAGTACTCATGCAAGAAGGGTGACCCATTGCTTTCGAGAGCCATCAATTCAAAGGTAAGAATATCTCTAAACCAGTTTATGAGAAAGAAATGTTAGCAATACTTCATGCAGTAAAACAATGGAGACCATATCTAATGGGACGACATTTCAAAGTAAAGACAGATCATGATAGTTTGAAATACTTCTTATAGCAACGCTTATCATCAGAAGAACAACAAAAATGGGTCTCAAAAATGTTGGGGTATGATTTTGAGATAATATACAAGAAAGGGAAAGAGAATGTAGTTGCTGATGCTTTATCTCGGAAGGATGAATCTGTCCAGGCATTGTTGTATGCCATATCTGTATTACAGGAGGATTGGATAGAGGATGCAAGGTCTGAATGGAAAAATGACCCAGGTACACAAAATCTCATTCAAAATCTTCAACAAGATCCAAACATGTCAGAAAAATTTTTATGGAAAGGAGATGTTTTATGGTATAAAGATAGATTATATCTATGTAAGAATTCAATCCTTAAAAATAGGGTTCTATCTGAGCTCCATGCTTCTCCAGTAGGGGGTCATTCTGGCTTCTTAAAGACTTATCATCGAATCAAGCATGATTTTTTTCTGGGAAGGGATAAAAGGGGATGTACAAAAGTTTGTGGCAGAATGCATGGTTTGTCAGCAAAATAAGGGTGTGAAACAATTAAGTCCCCAGGTCTTTTACAACCTCTATCTATTCCTAGCCAGAGGTGGGAAGAGGTGTCTATGGACTTCATCACAGGATTGCCTAAATTAGAAGGTAAAAATGTAATCATGGTGGTGGTGGATAGACTCACAAAATATGCCCATTTTTGTGCTTTATCACATCCATTTGTTGCGAGTACAGTAGCAACGGCCTTCAGGGATACAACTCAAAAGCTACATGGGACACCAAAGATTATAGTAAGTGATCGAGACCCTATCTTTACTAGTAATTTTTGGACTGACTTGTTCTCATGCTTGGGCACACAACTAGCTCGTAGTTCCTCTTATCATCCCCAGTCGGATGGGCAAACAAAGGTGGTAAACAAGTGCTTGGAGGGATATCTTCGTTGTTTTACATCAGATAAACAAGCGAGATGGGTCCAATGGTTGCCACTGGCAGAATGGTGGTATAACACCTCCTTTCATACTTCATCTAAAATGTCTCCTTTCTTGGCATTATATGGGTATCATCCACCATCTATCACTTCATCCTTGAGAGTCCAGCCAAAGGTTCGAGCAGTTGAAGAACATATTCAACACCAACAAGAGGTGCTTTGTAGTCTCAGGGAGAATTTGGTCATGTCACAAAACTGCATGAAGCAGCAGACAGACCAACATCGCAGTGAAAGACATTTTGAAGTCGGTGATTGGGTTTTTGTGCGTTTACAACCATATAAGAAAATGTCCTTAAAACAACACAAAAAGGATAACAATATTTCACCTAAATATTATGGTCCTTATCAAGTGTTACAGAAGATTGGCAATGTAGTATACAAACTGGAACTTCCTCCAACTACTCGAATTCATCCAGTCTTCCATGTATCTTGCCTAAAGAAGGTGATTGGACAGACAATATCAACCCAAACAGTGTTACCAGAGCTTGATGAAGAGGGCAGAATTATCCTGGAACCAGAATGCATCCTTCAAACACGCACTAAGCGGTTGAGGACAAGGGTCATCACTGAGTATTTGATCAAGTGGAAAAATCTAGACAATGAAGACGCAACTTGGGAGGATGCAAATTTCCTGCAGCAACATCCAGATCTTCTCAACATTAGGGACAATGTTGCTTCGAAGGGGAGGGGCATGCTACGCCCTTAATCATATATCTTATATTGGATGTATATAGCCGACTTTTGGCTATCGTAACTTCTTATCATTATGTATTTCTTTCATATATGTTATATTTTCATTAGTGGGTCGGCCTTGGTGTTGGCCATAACATAGGAATAGTATATATAGAGGTTATTAGGTAGTATTTGATCATCATTGGAGCATTTGAGTATTATTGTATGGTTTGGAGGTTGCCCCCTCGAAGTGGCGTAGCTATTATTATTGCATATTGAGATCATTATTCTGGAATATTGTGTTATTGGGTGTTATATTTCTGCTCATGATCTGAATTATACAAGTAATTTCATTACATTTCATGTGTTGTGTAGAAATGATTGCTAAGTTTCATACTCAGTGCCCTGTATTGCACATGTACAACTGTCCAGCTATCCAATGGTGGCTCCCCGTGGAAGACAGCTATCCAGCTATGTGCCCTGTCATACTCGGTTTTGCCTAAAGAGCTATGCATATCTGAGTGACTACCCTAAATGCTAATGCTAAAATTTTAAGAAATTTGCAAGAAAATAGGAATACAAGAGTTTAAGAAAATTAAAAGAAAACAAAAATACACGAGTTTAAGAAAATTAAAAAAATGCAGGCATACAACATCATTTTTTTTGTGGTTTACATACAATATTACCAATCAGGAATTGTTCTGCTTTTGTTACCCTGTTACCAAATAGGAACGACTTATATGATTTCCTTCTAAAACTTGTAGCCATGTTTTTCATCAAAGCACTCAGTGTCTTCGGTTATATTTGTTTTAATAACAATAGATTCATGGTCTTTAAGCTTGAGAATGGAGCGAATTACTATCTATGTATGCTAAAGTTTATTTTAGATTACTATCTATTTATTTATGTTTATTCTTAATTTTGTTTATTCTTAATTCATAAAGGGTTTGCAATTTTTTCAGTTTCTGCTATATTTCTATTTATGCTTACTCTTAAGTTTTTTTTTTGATTTATTATAATTTCCTTCTTAAATTCGAAGGTCTGTTTTTTATCAAACACTCTAATTGATTGCTTTTTGTTTTGGGGCAATGGTCTAAAATTCTGTAGATAAGAGATTCCAAAAACAAGATCTCTATGCTTACAAATAAAATAAAGGAAATAGAAGTTGGAAGCATCCGTGAGATTCAAGCACTCAAGGATGAGCTTGCTGCACGTACAGAAGAGTTAAGTGAAGCACATATCAGAGTAGTTTGCTAGATTTCTGAATTGTCAAAACAACATGCTTCGTTGAGGATTCTGAAGAAAGAATATGGATGCTTGCTCTCTTTATTGGCAAATGATCTTCCAAAGAAGCTAGATCTTTTGAGAAATATGGAGCTCTCTTTTTCAGGGCATATTGAGTCAACTTGACACATTAGAAGGCTCAAAATGTCCCAGTCTGAAACTCAGTCGTGAAAAGATATCTACTATTATGGAGGTAATACTAGTATATAGATATCTACTATATTGTGCATCTGGAACATACTCACTAGGAGGTATGGGTACCTGTATTGGTATGGGGATGGCAGACAGTATTAACATATTTTCAGAATTAGGTTTGAGGGGTGGTCAGATATAATGTATGTTTGATAAACACAAGTGTGCTCACACATACAAATTTAAAAAAATTAAAAGTTGAAATTTTGATTAACATTGAGTCATAAACAAACTTTCCTTTTGTGTGATATTTTTCCTTTACAGATTTATGCTTCCCAAACTGTCTGTTTTTTTAATCTTTCCCCCCTTTAAAAAAAATTCCCGCTGACATGTTTTGCTCGTGCACCAAACTTCTTGCTGATTTCTATTATTGAATGACTAAGAAATCTGGGCTATTTTGAGCATTTAGAGATCAGGGTATGTCCTAAAAAACATGGTACATGATTATATATGGATGGAATCCCACTCGGGCATCGAGGATAACGCTAGTCAAACTCTATTACGTAACGGCCCCTTGAAACCTGCAGGCTGTACTGTTTGGAAGGTGGTATAATTATTATTAAAATTGTTATAGAAATATGGCCACCATAGCTGGTGCTTCTCGACAAGCATCAATACCTTACAAGGGGTAGCTCATTTTGTTTGTATGCAAGGCGTGATTCATACGTCTTCATATCCTTCCTCTTATTTGAGACCAATTGAAAGATTGGTAGGACACTTCCTACCCATTAATTGAAATTTAGTTGTTACTTAACTCCCTTATAGAACCATCCCCCGCTCCTCTCCCCCCCTTCCTCTCTCTCTTTATATATATATATATATATGAAATAATGTTTCATTCCTATAGATTTAGAGTGCCATGTATATGATACTTGAGTAGTGTCCATTACCAGTAAACCCGTGGTAGTATCAGCACAATGTTTTAAGGTTTTATTTACCAATGGTGCACAATCGGAAACAAGACTAGATAAGAGTAGCTCTTATGACTGGCATTTGCCAATAGTAATAGCCTTTACAACAGATATACATTAAGATTAATTACTTACTCATATTTACTTACACCAAAAGACACTATCACCACCTCATACCAATTATACTTCTTCATATCCCTCCCGTTAATTGAGATTAATTTAAAGACTATTAGAACTCGTCCCATATCCCTTATGAATCCCTATATATACTCTACATTCAAAAAAAAATTAGGACCACTCCTGATTGCCATGCTTCTATTCTAAGTTTTAACAGGGTACTTCATAGTTACCAAATACGGCTGTTTTTACAAATTTATCCTATTTTTACAAATGTACACCTGAATTGGCCTAATGGTGAAGAACATGTGCTCTTGAAATCGAGGTCACAAGTTCAAATCCTGCAGGGGGTAGGGTATGTACGCCTCGTTTGTAGCAAAGTTAATTGCCTCCCGCATGTGAGTACGAGGTAGTCCCATATGCTATAAGCCACTTGTAGACCCAAAAACATGTTGCCCGACATCGTGGACTGTAAAAACCTATTATTATTATTATTACTATTATTATTAGTATTTATCACGGAATGAAATTCCTAAAATTTCAGGATTTGGTAGATTAAAATTTAGAAAAAGCAAAAGTCGGTCCTGCGGCTATAAACAATAATATTTTTACCAAATTTGTTTCCCAAAAAGCCAAAAATTGCGGCTAGAAATAATAGAAAATCCACCGAATCTATTTGGAACTGATGTTGTTATATTTATAATAACCCGTTGGTATTAATTAAAGGCAAAACAAAAGGTTGCAATTTATAATTATTGAAATTACTATATTTTTTTTATTGAAATTTATTGTATTTTTCCTATGGACCGTTTTTTTTCCATATTTTGTGTCCACCGTTTAATACTCTCCGTATGAAAGTTGCTACTATGGGTTACTTCAACATCCCATTGATCTACTTTGGATATGTGTAGACTTAAAACATAATTTCTTTCTTTCTAGATATGTACCTGTTCTTATTCCTCGTCTTCGAAACATGTCTGCATTTTGCATACTTATCTAATACAGCAGCAAGAAACATGTTCCTTTCATATAAATCTTGTTGTTTAAGTAGCTAGCATTTACCATTTACTTTTGTCTCCTTATTTTATGTTTTTGCTGACATCTTTTTTCTTTCTTTCATTCCAAATTGCATAACAGGTTACTTTGCACTAACGATTTCTTTCCTTCTTACGAAATCAGAAACCTAGCCAGCAAAAAAAAAACATGAAATGCTTTAGCAGACTTGAATATCCATAGCTTGTGTTTGCACTCCAAAGTAAATGATTGCTTTTGGAAAAAAAAAAGATTTAAAAAAAAAAAAGGTTTAAAAAAAAAATTGGTTTTCCTACTTCTACTTGTTGAATTTAAAAGAGTATATGAAGTATTGTAGCTTATGAGAAATTGCTTCATTATTGTTGGCTTTCTAATTGCAAAAGACTCTCGATTACAATATTGATTTCCACGATTTCGTAACAGTGAAATTTCTGGAGCTAGTGAAAAATACATTCACCAATATCAAAAGATTAACCACAATCATGCCTTGAAGCTTTGATTCATTATATTTTATCTTGCTGGCCATAAACTACGAAATCCAATTTTTTCCACAAGCTGGTTGTTACTAGCCGTGACTCATCTATCACGCGACATGTCATTAATTTTTCTTCTTCATTCCGTTTATTTTTGTCTGTGTTTCCATTCTACGTTGTCCATTTTCGTGTATTGTATGCAGATAATAATTCCATTATGAATCCATAATAATTGTTATCTTGTTCTGCATTGTTGTACATTGTGTCATTTTTTTTGTGCTTGTCCAAATAATTTTTGCACTATCGTCTCTCACTATATATATATATACACAACATTTCCATGTCTTGAACACATGTTTCTAAGTGCTACATACAATCAATTTATTTATCAGTAAAAGGAAATAGAGAATCTGTAACATGACGATCAATGGAATCTCCATTGAAGCTAAGATCTTAACCTTGATGCTGGCGCTTGTGACATTCATATACCTGCTATCCAAATGCTTTATGCCAGAAAAATCTCATTGTTGCGAAGGAATCCTAGACCTGATCAAAATATTCCACTTCTCATGGCTGCACAACACTCACTCTTCCCTTTTACTCGACAATGACATGACCGGTTCATGCATCCAAGAATTCAACCAGCAGCTCGTCTTGCGGGGGGTCGTCCTTCGTCGTCTCCCTTTTTTTGCTTCCTTAATTTTCAAATCTTCATCTCATCCTCTTCGGCATTTTCATCGTACACTCCACGTACGATTGCTAGTTTATTTATCTCTCTATCTCTTCTCTAAAATATGGAAAATATTGTGTTGAACGTAACTTGTCGGTATGTCACCGGTGATTGTTCATCAATTAACATAAAAATATGTGTGAAAGTACAAAACATTTGTTGAATTACACACCAACCATGGAATAATATGCCGACATACTGAAAAGATACAATTTTCTAAAATACTCATTAAAAAATAATTACAAATTAATCCACCATGTTCACATATGGGTCCTACTTTTTTTAACAAGTTTATTTTTTTCACTCTCTCTTTTTCACTTTAAAAATTGACTTCAAATTTTTTTAAATTCCTATGGAGTCAGAAGATATCTAAAATACATAATTGAGTTGGTCTCATTAAATTATAGGATTCAACATATTTAGCAACTTGATGAGAATTTTGACCTAAAAATGAGATATGTAATCATGAAAAATCCATTATTTTACATTACAAAAACCAAAACCAAACCCCAAATTCAAAATTAGGGATGTTATTATCATCTTTTATATGAGTTTAAATAACAAATTTTTGCAACCACAGGTTTAGAAACCCATAATGTTGCTAACATAAACCTTAAAATCAACCCCAAATCAAAAAAGGTGCTACTGGTTGAATTTATTTTAGAACTAAAGTTATAATTTGTATTAAACCATGGCCTTCAAAATTAGTGTGTTTCGAACTAACATATTAATAGAAACTCCTAAAATGAAAAGTAGTGCTACCAATATAACCCTTTTTTAAGCTTAGAGATGAAATAATTTTTAAACCATGGCCTTACCAACTAGTACCATTGTAACCAACATATTAAAATCAATAATCGTCGATGGGGGCTATAGAAGTGTTACAAAAGAGGATTTTTCAAGGTATCCTATATCCCTTTCCATAAGCTATGTAGGATCAAAAGAAAGAGTATATACTAAAGAATATCCCTTGGTCATTGATTTAATTTAAATTTAATTAAATCTATATTTCAGAGTAACTAATGTAATCAATGATATACAAATGATAGGATATAGTAATGGACAAGCAACAAGCATGTAATGATGTGAAACCCTAAGAAAATGAGAGGGAAAGTGACTTAGCATATGTTGTGTGGTCTAGAAGTGATCTGGACTGAGTATTACTGAAATAGGATGGAAACAACATCATAAAGTCTCGGTGAAGATTCAGAAGTGCAAAAATATGAAAGAAAAAAATTTCCATAAGAGGACAAGAGTAATTGGGTGTTAATGTCTAGTATGGGCACTAGTGTCTGCTTAGATACTCAAGTTCTAAATTTTATTGGATTGGAAGGTCTTCACTCCAATATTAGTTTTATGGCTCTGACTTCTCTATTAGGGTTCCCATCACACCTGTAACCTACAAAACAAATTGTCTCTCTACACAAACCACATAAAATATAACAAAAAAGATGTAGAATGTGGAGTTGGATTGACCCTAGTGGTCACCCAAAGAGTGAACTTACTTTCGATCATTGCACTACAGACTAGACCCCATGTAGTTCTGTGTGAAAGTGTGTGTAATGATGCCCTAGGATTCCCTTATGTAAGTTGCACTAATATAGTAGGCTAGATCTAGAATTCCCAACATGTAAATGTGTATAATGGAATAAAATAAACTTCCCCTCTTATGTCATCTATGAAAAAGTGATGTAACCCTTATCCCTTAAGTGAGTACATGCTAGATGGATGCCTTTTATGCTCTTGTAACTTTTGGATGTAAGCTTCGGTTATAGTAAGCAATGCTAGTGTTTGGTCCCTGATTTTGGAGAAGTAACTAAGTATATATATACATATATATATATATATATATGATTCCCTTGTTTGACTTTCATAATTAAAAATTAGAAGGTCGTCCCATAAGTGAAGAATATTCCCAAAATATAAAAGAGACCCAAAAAGAGTGAGTAAAGGTAAGAAAGTGTCAAGAGCGCCCAACATGGATAAGAGTGCTTGAGGATTGGTGTACTATCTGGGCGCAAGTCCCTGAGGGAATAAAAGATAAATAAGTTAAGTTTGGACATGGCTGTAGGGTGTGTAAGACCAAAGAGATAGTAAGAAATAAATAAAAGAGGCCAAAGATAGTTTTCAACCACTAGTTTTATTGATTAGGAATCATGTATACACTAGTATGCAAAAAGGACCTAGAAATGTACCCACGTGCGTGATTTTATGTCTACATTCTCCCCCACTTTATGTTGTTGAGAGAATACTCGATAACATAAAGTATATATGAGATGTGTACCTTATGATCCATTAGAGTAGAGAGTGCTGAGTCGAAAAGTGCAGCGTGAAGTGATCATACAGAGAAGCATGGAGAATAGGAAAGGGACGTTGAGGCTAAGGGTTAAGCCTCTGTATTGTAGCATGCTATTGTAGCTTCTGTGAGCCACTTCTTGTTGCGTATAAGGACAGACCTGCAAAATAAGAGTAATAAAGTAGTCAAATTTATGTATATGATATATCATAGAAACATGTATATAAATATGTAAAAGCGTGTAAAAACAAAGGGTGCACCAAATGACTTTACAGTATATACATAATAAACTCTATTTTTTGTTTGATATCTTACCTTGTCATGAATTTCTCTGAATTATGTGATTCAAGAGATTAGATGATTTCCTTATTTACATTTGGAGATTCTTTTTTTAATCATTGTAGGAGGAATTGTGAAAGGATGAGATGAACCACTTGTTTCTTGGCTTGAAAACTGAAACAGTGAGTGTGTATGCAAGTTTTAATGATTTGTATTAGGAAAATTGTGATAATTTTTTAATATAATTTTAAAATGACTAAAAATTTGGGATATAGGTGAAAAAGGTCATTCTCTAGAGTAAAATTTTAATATTTTACATTGATTATGAGTATTTTTGGAGTTGTGAAGTATTTTCTATCTAGACTGAGAATGCGTGCAAAATTTTTAACGTAATGTCTTCCCCATAAAAACAGTCATAAATTTTAAATTCCATAATGAAAATGGATGTAATTTGGAAAATATGTTCCTTTTAGAGGCTTATAAAGCTATAAAATTTGTACAGCTATTGGCCTTGTGCAGCAAAAGATATACACGACAGAAATTTGTTGCTGACTATTTGTTCTTGAAAGCTCCAATTGGCAGTTTTGAGCATGATAAGAGGAAATAGTGTTTTGATCTCTTTTCTAACAAGTTAATGATTGGCTTAGATTTATTTTAATCTGTTTGAACATGGTACAAGGTTGATAGAGGTCAAAGAAGGCTAAAAACTGAAAATCTTGCTTGTTTGAGCCTAAGAAGCTATTGATAAAGTTAAGGACATTTTGGAGTATAAAGAAGATTTGATTATTTCTTTGACCAAGAATCATTGTGATAGTAGAAATTACACGGTATGAGGCTGATATAGCATATAATGGTGTTTGTGAAATCTATTTTAAGTGAATTTGATCAAATTTACAAAATTAGAGCCATTTTAGGTTACTTGAAGGATCCTCATTTTCAAAGCTTGGTAGAGGTTGTTGTGATTCCTCCTAACTTATTGAATGCATGATGAAATTAATTTTTCTATGCATCAAACACCGAAACTTTACATATGTACAAGTGATGCTCCTGCATCAGCTCTACCTTCCCACAAAATTTTACCTATTACTTCCTCACCTCATTTAATGATCTATAAACCTAATACGGGGATTAAATAATGGTGTGAAAAGTTAGGGGCACTAAATGATAGATATGAGACCTCCTACCCTAGTTATAGAAACCTACCACACCTCAAAGGACCAAACTAATATTATTATATGATGGTAACAGGTAGCTAGGAATGTTATACTAACCATCAAGGAAATAAGATATATGATCATCAAGGATAAAATAGGATGTAAGGTACTAAAAATGATTATTAGGGATCAACTAAACTACAAAGCATGTATACATAGTAAAATAGGATATAAAAAATTAGTTGGGATATTATGGCTTGGCCTAATTAATTGGCATACAAATTTTGGATGTAAAGGGGTAGATGAAAATTTCAAACTAACTAGACTATAAATAAGGGATATGATGTAATTTGATAGAAGGGATATAAGGTATCAACCAAAAAAGGTGGCCTATAAATACAAGGACTGTTAGCACCAAAATCACTGCGCCCCCTAGTTACAAATATATTATGACTTTATTAATAAATTGTAATATTATTAATAATGAGTTTATAGAACTCATATTAATAATATAGTTGTAATAATCATTATTAGTATTTGGGTGAGTTGTGAGAACAACTCACGTAGCTATTTTGGTGTGTGAGATAATAAAGGGATGAGAGAGATATCCTCGGCATAACTCTGAGAGATTCAGGGATAGAGATTGTAGGGTTTGAAGATGAGTGTTGACTCCACCTTTGTAGAAGATCAAACACTATAAATTGTATGCTCCATCTATGTAAAGATATCCCGAATGATTTCTAAATTCAATATAATTATATTCGGTGTTTTTATAATTGTGCAATGTTTAACATTGGTATCAAAGCGGATTACATATCCGGTTATTATTATGCATAATTAGAAGAAAACGAAGGTGCAGTTGTGTTTCTCCATCACCACTGCGGATAATATTCTATTGATGTGCGAGAGCAGTCTTATTAGTTTCATGTGGATCATCAGAAAATGTTACCTTCGTAAATTTACACTTAAATTTACCATGGATTCACTAGCTCAGCGTCTTTCATCAATCTCTGACTACATTGTATATTTCTATTCTGTTAGCCAACAGATCTTCCATGTTTCAAAGTTGATGTCTACATGTGAAGAAAAAATTTTGACATCCATTTTTTCTCACAACCCCATGTGTAAATCTGAATCCATTTGAATTTACTACAATTCTACATCACTGCAATGATATTGGTTTTACAATAAAAGCGTGGTTGACCCATCCTGAGCACTAGTAGAATTGCATGGTGCTAATCGTATCTTTAGTCAGAGGTATATTCCCACACCAAGTGCGATCCATATAATAGAAGAAACACTAGGAAGAGTGTCTTCTTCCAAATCCAACGTGTAGGATCTAATTTACACTTCAATGGAATAGATCGGTCTACTCCATGTTGAGTCCTAACATCTGGTTTGATGCATTGGGTATATGACCTATTCTCGCTACATTACAGCTGCTCGTTTGAACGACCCTTGATTTGGTGGTGTTCATGCGGTATGCATCCATTTCCATTTATTTTATAGCAGATTGGAGTCTATGAATCTACACACTTTATTGGCAGAGACAACTGTGCATTTACCTGGGCATCTGAATCTGGATGTTTTAGCCATGCAATCTACTCTGGAAAGTGTTATTCCTCCACGTAGTACCATGTTTTCTGCCAAGTAATTATAAATCGATTCCCTTCAATATAAAATATTCCTTGTTAAAATTCATGTATATATTGAGTCGATTAATCAAATGTTATTATTAAGTCATTCAATCGTCTCATTGTTAAAGTGATTCATAAGTAGTCTTGAGTCTGTGTAATAGTATTTTTTTATGTTGTATTATTTCAAAGTCATTTCTATAATCTAAATTTGTTTATATCAAAATTTGTTGAAGTATTATCAAAGTATCATTGTATTTTCAAGAGTCAAATTTTTTTTATTCGTCAAAAGTTCATTGTGAGTCAGAGTCAAAAGTCTGAAATGTTTTTTTTAAAAATTCCTTACAGACACATTTTTGATGTTACCCGACGTCGTGGAAACCATTAAGCCTCATGATCACATCCAAATTAGCTAGCAACATGAATTCTGGAGGACAGAGGCAATGGAGGCTGGAGGTCAATCAACGACCTCTCATCAATCACCAACAATAGGGCCGCATGAAGTTGTGGTGACAATGTGTGTTAATTTGCTTTTATTTCAGAGTTGCAGTTTGTTCTGTGTAGTATGATTTCATAGTTCCTATTTTTTCTTGAATAAATGAAATGTTCACATTGGGGGGAACATGATCTCAATGTTCCATTTTCATTTTTTTCCCTCTTTTCTGTTTTTGTTCAGTGATCAGTGTTTCCTACATTTTTCCCTAAATGAAAAAATAGTGGATAAACAAAAGCACAAAGGAAAAGCAACAACATGATATTTGGGTTGTTGGTTGTCATATAAAACCATCCTTTATTTTAGGTTGTTGGTTTTCCTATAAAACCATCCTTTGTTGAGGTTGTTGGTTGTCATATAAAACCATCCTTGTTGAGGTTGTTGGTTGTCCTACAAAACTATCCAGATCATGAGCACGCATGGGAGACAAGCTACAGAAGGAAGTGTGATTTTTGTTTCTATAATGTCAACATTAGGGAGTGTATATTAGGAATTAATAATTTTAACAATAGGGGAGTGAATGTTTCAAATATATTGTGACATTATTAATAAATTTTAATATTATTAATAATGAGTTTATACAACTCATATTAATAATATAGTTGTAATAGTTAGTATTAATATTTGGGCGAGTTGTGAGAACAAATCACGTAGCTATTTTGGTGTGTGAGATAGTAAAGGGATGAGAGAGATATCCTACAGATAAATTTGAGAGATTCATGGAGGGTGATTGTAGGGTTTGAAGATGAGTGTTGACTCCACTTTTGTAGGAGATCAAACACTATAAATTGTATGCTCCATCTATGTAAATATATCTTGAATTATTTCTAAATTCAATATAATTATATTCGGTGTTTTTGTAATTGTGTAGTATTTAACACCCCCGAATGACCAAGTGATGAATAGGGTATTTAGTATGATTGGGTAACATGGTATCCTCTCAAGCTGTGAGAATTATGGGCTTGAGGTGAACCTCCAGAGAAGGTCTGTTTCCTCTTCCTAAAATAAGCACTACAGTACTCCTAATGCAAGAAAAATTGCTAACTAGACCTATACTAAGAATTCCAGGGGCTTATAGAAAGCGATAATATGAAATAGAACCTATAAAAGAAGTGGTGATGCACTAAGAAAGGGTTTGCTAAAAAAAATTCCTACTTGCAAATGAAGAAAGATGAACATGGGAAGAATGGACATGCATTATGAACCTAACTGCATATAATATTTCATTTCAAGATAAGCACAACTCCCAAAACTTGTAATGGAAACCATGGTTGCACAATGTACCTGCAGACATGAGAGAGGAAAAATAAAGCAACAAAAATGATGAAAGGAAAAAAAATAGTCACAAAACATATTTTATTACTCCAAGCACTTGCACACTGCATCATTATAGAAGGATGAGGTAGAAGTTTCCATTATAATGTTTAGAATGAATGCATGCAAGCCTCTAAATTCACAACAACTTGACTTATGAAGAGAGTGGAAGCTTAGAAAAAAATGTCTAACCCCTTTAATTTTGTATTCTTGTTTACATTTATAGAAAAATCTGAGCAGAGGAGAGAAAGAAGGAAGAACTCCTATGAACTAGGAAAAATTGTAACAGATAATGAAACCATGCTTTATTGCAGCATCCCATGTTTACTTACATCACTGCATACACCCAAAAAATATCCCCCACTATACCTCCATAAATTCAAAATTTTGAATTAATCTCCATTTAAATTTAAAAATAATATTTTAATAAAGTTTTGGATATCATTCTTTAACCCCCATGGTGGGCCCCTGGGTGAAAAATTACATTCGGGGGTTTTAATGTTTAACTTGGTAAATGGCTCGCCAACTAGCTCGGTGAGTTGTCTCGCGAGCTACCTTCTTACATCTTTGGACAAGTTATTTATTTTACATGGTGGGTTCTCTTACACGGGTAAGATATTTGTAATCTTCCACATTTCACAAACTCCATGTCTTTTGTTTTAATATTTCCCTGCTGATTCCTCCATTCAACACGTCTTGCAAGGCAAGTAAACTCCTTTCAATCTCATTAAATGGATCGTTGTACTAATTGGTGAGCATCATCAAAAATACCAAATTCTTCTACTTGTGCATTGAGAATACCCCAACACCAAGTATTTCATTTAGTTGGTCTCTTACTTCATGACACCTCAACGAACCATTTGAAACACCTGACCAAAAAATTCTCCACATCTTCACCTAACACTTCAGGCATGTCGAGTTGCTTTGAAACTAATTCTCGATTCTTGCACTAACATCCAGGTTGGCCCCTTTAACTCACTATATATTTCATTGAGTTACGCTCCCACACATTTTTTTTTTCCATCTCGTCTGGAAATACCAGCTCACCACAAAATATCTGTGGCGATTTTGAAGCTACTTAGTGTGTAACCCAAACTCGATGACCAACACCACGTCTAACCCCCAAACATATGTTTTATTATCTTGTTGATCCTTAAAAACCATGACCAACTCAAACTTCCCCGAACTTCGGACTCTGATCATCATCTGATGTGCCAAACTCATCAGGGTTCCCAAAAATAGAAGATAAGAACTCCCGCATTGTGAAAATAAAAAACTCTAAACTCCAATTTTCTGATTCTGAGCTTTAAAACTTTCCCACAACTCTTGTCAACTCATTTGGGGTGAGTTTTGAATCAAAAATCCCCAAAATCCTGAAAGGGATATCTCCGAAATGAACTTCAAAATATTCCACCTTCTCCCATTCGATACAACTTGGCCGCCTATCTTCCAATTGGATGCTAGCTCCACATCCCCAAACCTGTGTGCATGTTTGATCACGATTTCCCCTATGCCAACTTAATCTTGAGGCCTTCGAACAAACCTGACTGAGCTCTATCGGATGGGCTCACTGATCCATTCGAGAACTCACCATAGCTCAGTGCATTGAGCTACACATTTGTTCAACCCCATGCCAACTTGAATCAACGTGCCCCCCATTCCAATGCCATGCTTTTTCCTTCTTCCTGCGATAACATGCATTGCCATATTCTCCACTTGGATCCATGTTGACGTTAAATTCATCGATGGGTAGTTGACTTAGCTCAGCTCAAGCTACCGATTTTTTCCACTATTCGAGCCATGCATGTGAGTTACTGAGTCCCCACAAACTCACTTAAACTTTACATCTCTCTGCTTGATCGATCGAGCTATTTCCCGAATGTCGAGTCCAAAATGATCACCTTGTGAAATCCTTCCGCCATGTACCGAGATCCCTCTGCTAAAACTTCATGCTCCACCACATCCCAATCAACATGGCTCGATCCACCAATTTCAACTATAATGCCATCGCAATGAGTTCAAATCACACCGATTGCACAAAATCTCCTCATGAACACCTTGTGAAACCTGAACTTCTATTGACCATCCCAATACGGGTTCTTCCATTTTAACTTGGCTTCAATGCTTGATAAATTCGCTACATAGTTCCACCTTGATTGAAGAGGTTGACTCCATGTTTTTCAACCTATCTCGCATGAGCTATAATAGATATTGATCCCGAGCTCACTATAAGACTAAAACTTGGTTCTCCTAGTTCTCTAATCATACCAAATCAAACTCACTTTTCTTGTCTCTCTCAATGCAAGGCTGCTAGCTTTTCATGACAAAAATAGCTCAATCAAGCTACCCTACACATAACAACCCTTACACCCATATTAGCTTGGCGAGATATTTTCAGCTCAATGTAATATTACCCCCTGAATATGATCCTAACCCAGTTTTTGGATTGGTTTTGACTTCCATGGATTCATCTTGAAACCAGAGGGTCATAGAGATGCAATAAGACTCTTAAAACATAAAGTCTAAATTTTTATATTTTTTTCTCATGTTCGATGAATGTGGGCCCATTGGGGCCAATTTATCACTCTAATAAAACTTCGAATCTTCAAGACCCAGAAAAGGGGAGGTTAGTTCAAGATGATTTGAAAACTACCATGAATGCCACAAACACTCCCTAAACACCAAAATTTTACATGTAATGGCCCGGAGTGATTCATAAAGACCTTTGTTCCCCAATCTCACCCCAAGGGAATTAATGGATAAAATTTTTGGGGACCTCACGAGGGTGTTTTCCTGCTAAGCATTAGTTCAGTAGCCTTGTATATCCATTGGGCATGGAGTCATTCTTGAAGATCTGAACCCTGATCCTGAAACGTGAAATTATTGTCCTTGAGCTAATCAAACATTTTTGCATCTAACATCCTGAAATTGGAATGACCACTACAAAATGAAGGATAATACATGAACCTATCTTGAAACCTGAAATTCATCAAGTATGAATCACCAAAAACCCATGATTGCTTGATATGCACGAAACATTGCAAAATTTTAAGTAAACATTTCTGAGTTTAGGACATCATGAAACTCTATTAAATCTTGATTTTTCCCTTCTTCTAAAAACTTAACCTTCGAAACATTGTGCAAGATCGATGACGAAAACACAACACACACAATAAATGAAAACCATACATGCTTCAAATAAAACATGCAGAGTGTGTCACGAACTTATTCTGTTGAAAACAAACCTATTCCTACTCTACATTAACTAGAGGCACATGTGAGCTAAATGAACCCTGCAAATTGTTGTGTAAAATAGTTTCCCTTCCTCACAATGGGAAGTCATGAAAATGATGTGATAATAGACATGGCTTAGACTAAGATTGAAAAACTAAAACAATCCCAATTCTCCACTTGGTTCACCATGGCATCAACTGGAAAGAGAATGTATACCTCTTTTAATTTCTCTGCATCTACTTTGTAGAGTAATTTCAGTTGATCCTTGAAACTCTGAAACTTATCCTCACATTTCGAATTGAATGTGACTGGTTGCGGCTCATCCCTTGGCTCTAATAAAGCCAAATATCTAATGGGACAAGATCTAACCTTTTGAATATGTTTGCAACTCTGAGCTTAAACTTTAATAAGGAATGTTTCTTGTAGACATTCCTAGATGAATGGTGTTAAAGTGATGTCCTTTTCATTTATTTTTCCCTCCTTGACAACCAAAAGTTCCTCCACAACATGCTGCTCCTCTTGACTATTTGCAGTCTCTAATGGAAACATGGGTAAATCACTCCAAGTATTTGGTGTTCATTGCTCATGTACGAGTTCCTCCTCCTTTGATGGATGAAAAAGATGATCCACATTTTTAATCTCATCATTCAACATGAAACCTAAAAGACCAAAATATTTCATCTCTGATTCATCAACTAAATTATATTCCCCAATTGAGAGCAAGAAACTCTCAATGATGTTCTCCGCATAAGATTTCTAAATCTGAATTATTTTTTCCCATGTGCTCCTCTTTTCATTCGTTCAATGATTCATATGGAATATTCAATTCCTCAAATCTTGGCTCAAGAAGATGATTATGATAAATATGTTTCTCTCCTATATTTTCCTCCAAACAAACAACCCGTTTCTATTGGAAAAGAGGCGATGGAATAGAAAAAATTTCAAGTTTGAAAGGTTCCTGTCCATCGCAATATTCTTTCAAATTCAAAAAATAATCAGCCTCTCCATTGCTTAGCTATGTCAAAGGTTTAATTTCTACCTTCATGGTGTTCTTTAGATTGGAAACTGGTTCACCATATCCTTCTTCATCGTCAAACATAAAATTTGTAAGATCAAATTCATCTAAGAAATTTAGAAATTTGTAAGATTTTGTGGAAGGGAACAAAATTTAGAAGAATGGGGGGGGCTAGGAGAATCAATATGGGATGGAAAGATAGGAGATGGTGAAATGGCCTTCACTATAAGACCAACAAATGAGAAGCTTGGGAATTGCGTTTTAGGTTGTAATTGCATGGATGAAGGTATGTGAATATAGTTGTGAGGTGGTAATGCAAGGATTTCCCATTGATATGGTTGTCTAGAATTAGGTTCATAAGAATCTATCTTCTTGATCCATTCTCTAACTTGAGTCATCGTTTTGATTATGAATTGAAGCTTTTGTTGAGGATTTAACTCACCTGGTAAAAGGCTAGTGTAGGGGTATGGAATTCTAAAACCTATTTGGGCTATATTTGTCATTTCCTTAATTCTTATTTGCACCATGTTATATTCCAACTTTCAAACCTTTCTCTGCAAGTGTTCCTCATAACGTGTACGGTAACTTCTAGAATCTGCATACCCTTTTTCTTCAATAGCTCCAAAGTTCAGTGGATGACCAAACTAATCTGCATCGTGCTCATGTGGATATGCATGCTCAAACTGACATTTATCATAAAATTGGTCTAGAGGTGGATTATAATAGCATGAATATGGAAAGCATTGTTGTTGTTGAAAGTGGGAATTCCACTGTGGGAATGAATCCATGATTGCATAGATTCATGAATGGGAAAAAATGGAAAGATGTGGAAGAAAAATGGATGGAAATGGGTGAAAAACAATGATCTATAAATTAGAGAGTGGGTTACTTGAACCAATGGAGTGGCCAGTTGTGCTTGGGTTTACCTCCTAAGGCTAAAATTTCACTAAGAGCACAAAAAATCAATGAAATAAAGTGAACACAAATACACACACCTATGAAAAATTTGTGATTGGTCCGACTGGGCATGCAAAAAACAGTTAGTACTAAATCACTACACCCCTTGAATGACTAAGTGATGAATAGGTCATTCACTATGATTGGGTAACATGTGATCACCTCTCAAGTTATGGGACTTACAAGCTTGAGGTGAACCTCTGGAGAAGGTCGGCATCATCTTCCTAAAATAAGTACTACACTACTACTAATGCAAGAAAAATGACTAACTAGACCTATACTAATGATTCCATGGGATTAGGGAGAGGAATTGCATGAAATGGAACCTATACTAGAAGTGTTGATGCACCAAGAAAGGGTTTGCTATAAAATGTTCATGCTTTCCAAAAAAGAAAGATGAACATGGGAAGAATGGACATGCATTACGAACCCAACCATATACAATAATTCATTTCCAGCTAAGCACAATAACTCCCAAAACTTGTAATGGAAACTAAGGTTGCACAATGTACTTGCAAACATGAGAGAGAAAACAAAGAGTAGAAAAAATGCTGTAAGGAAAAATATTGGTCACAAAACATATTTTATTACTCCAAGCACTTGCATAGTGGAACATTATAGTAGGATGAGGCAGAGGTTACCATTAAATTTTTTTATAAAGAAGGATTGAAAGCCTCTAAATTCACAACATCTCAGATTTTGAAGAGAGGGGAAGCTTAGAAAAATTGTATAACCCATTTAATTTTGCATTCCCTTTTAAATTTATAGAAAAATCTGAGCTAAGGAGAGAGAAGGAAGAACTCCTATGAACTAGGAAAACTTTTAGCAGATAATGAAACCATGCTTTGACCATGCTTTGTTGCAGCATCCCATGCTTGCTTACATCAACGTATGCACTCAATAAATTTCTCCCCACTATGCCTCCATAAATTCAAAAATTTGAATTATTCTCCATTTAAATTTAAAAATAATATTTTAATAAATTTTTGGAATTCATTCTTTAACCCCTAGGTGAAAAATTGCATTTGGGGGTTTTAATGTTTAACTTGGTAAATGGCTCACTAGCCATCTCAGGGAGCTGGCTGGCAAGCTACTTGATTGCATTCTTGAATGAGTTATTTATTTTACATGGCAGGTTCTCTTACATGGGCAAGATCTTTGTAATCTGTCAAGTTCCATGAACTCCACGTCTTACGTTATAATATTTCCCTACCAAGAAGTTAACTCATTTCAAGCTCATTAAATGAGTTACATTGATTGGTAAGCATCTTTGAAAATACTGAACGCTTCGACTCATGCATTGAGATTCAAGAATACCCCAACACCACGTATTTCATTGAGTTAGTCGCTTACTTCATGCACCTTGAAAAACCAATTGAAACACCTGAGTGCACAATTCTCCACGTCTTCATCTAACACTTTGGGCAAGCCAAGTTACTTTGAAACTAATTCTCACTTCTTACACCAACATTTGGGTTGAACCCTTCAAATCTCCACATATTTCATTGAGTTGGGATCCCTCGCATTGTTCTTTCCCTTCTCGTCTAGCAATACCATCTTGCCACAAATAATCCCTGTCGACTTTAAAGCCACTCGACACCTAAACAAACTCGACGACTGACGCCGCGTTTAACTCCCCAAAATCCATTTTATTGGTTCACCAATTCTTTAAACCCACGACCAATTCAGACTTCCCCATACTTTGGAGTTCGATCATCATCTGATGTGCCAAACTCACTAGGGTTCCTCAAATCCGAAGACAGGAACTCCCGAATTTCAAAAAAGTGTCAACTCCTCTGAGGAAAGTTCCAAATCAAAAATATCTGAAAGCTCGAAAGGGTTATCTCTCAAAACCAACTTTGAAATCTTCCACCTCTTCCCATTCAATGCAGCTTGGACACCTATCTTCCAACTTGATCCTAGCTCCACATCCCTGAACCTTCTATGCATTTTTGATCACGAGTTCCCCTATGCCAACTTAATCCCTAGGCCTTTGAATGAACTTGAATTAGATCCATCTAATGGGATTGCTAAGCCATTCGTGAACTCACCCTAGATCAGTGTATTAAGCTACTCTTTTGTTTGGGCCCATGCTAATTCACATCAACCTGCCCTCCATTCCAATGACAATTTGTTTTCCTTCTTCTTGTAGTGACATGATTTTCCATAGTCTCCACTCAGCTTAGTGTTTACGTTAAATTCATCGATGCACAGTTGAATCATCTCATCCCAAGCTACCAATTTGTTTCACTATTTGATCCATACCTGTAAGTTCCTGAGTCCCCACGATATCACTTGAACTTAGCGGCTCTCTGCTCAATCAACTGAGTTATTCCTCGAATGATGAGTAAAAAATGAGCACCTCGCCAAATCCTTCCGCCATGTACCAAGCTCCCTCTGCTAAAACTCCATGCTCAACCACATCCCACTGAACATGGCTCGATCTACCAATTTCAATCATAATCTAATCGAAATGAATTCAAATCACACCGATTGCACATAATCTCCTCATGAACAACTTGTGAAACATGTGCTTCTACTGACCATGCCAATACCAGGTCTTCCATGTTAAATCAACTTCAATGCTTGACCAATTCACTACATAGTTACACCTTGATTAAAGATCTCAACTCCATGTTTTTCAACCTAGCTCGCATGAGCTAAAATATATCTTGATCCTAAGTTCGTTGTAAGACTAAAACTTGGTTCTCCAAGTTATATAATCATATTGTTTCAAACTCACTTTTCTTGTCTCTCTCAATGCCGAGTTACTATCTTGTCCTGAATAAAATAGCTTGATCGAGCTACCCTACACAAAACAACCCATACACCCATATTAGCTTGTCGAGCTACTTGATGAGCTATTTTCAACTCAATGTAATGTAACCCCCTGAAAATGATTCTAACTTGGTTTTTGGACTAGTTTTGACTTCCATGGCTTCATCTTGAAACCGGAGGGTCATAGAGACATAAAAAGACTCTTAAAACATAAATTATCAATTTTGATAATTTTTCGCTCATGTTGGATTAATGTAGGTCCGTCGGGGCCAATTTCTCACTCTGAGAAAATTTGGAACCTTCAAGATTCGGAAAATGGGAGGATAGTTCAAGATGATTTGGAAACTACCAGGAATACCATAAACACTCCCTAAACAATTTTTTTTACCTGTAATGTCTCGGTGTGCTTCATGAAGATCCCTTTTTCAGTCCTAGGGCACAATAGGCACTTATTCCCCAATCTTTACCCAAGGTCAAAAAAATGGATAACAAGGACGAAGCATAGGTGCATAAGGATATATATGAGAGATTAAAGAGGAAACATGAGATGTTAATATCGTATTATTACATAAAATCATAATTAAAAACATTTTAAATGATAAATTATGATAAACATGTCTGAGCTTATTCTAAAATAAGAAGAAAGTAAAGGTATGTACTAAAAAACATGAATGATCTGAAAGGTCAAGCATAATTATTATTCAAGAACTAACCATTTGTTAGTTCTTTGAATATTTTTCCTTTATTAGTTTGTAATCAATATGATCTCAGTTCTAAGATATCCTTAACTAGATATACACCCCACCATTTTTTGTTGTATTTTTTCCTTCTTATCATGGGTGTAATAAAAATTCAAGACTATTTCTATGATTTCAAAGTTCTAATGTTTGAAAACTTTAGAAACTTGTTTTACAATACACGATTAATAATAATGATAATGTTGGAAAATGTTGGGACACGTTTCATCCAAAAAATTGAGAGGTTGAAGGTAGGATTTACAAATTTATTCATCTTAGATGATTCCATCAAGTGAAATGTTAAGGATCTTAACTCAAATTCTAGTGACGGTACTGTTTCATAGACTTATACTAGAGAGAAGGAAGTTTTCCTATTATTGTTATAGATACTAGTGTGATATTCCCATATTGTTGGATATAGCTTAAGTTCCTAATTTGTACATGAATCTCAAATGGTTTTTTGAAGGATTTTCTAGAGATTTTTACTGGTATATTATGATTTTCAATTGCATTTAGGATGACATGGATTTGAAAATGTGTGTTTAATATTGAATTTACAACAAAGTGTATTTATTTATTTGTTTTTGAAAATCCCACCATTTTCAGAAATGATAGTTTGCATATTTCCAAAGAAATATATAGTTTGATTAATGATGAATTTTTCATTTATTGTACTTGTCACATTAGTGAGGGGCATGGTATCAACCCACTTGCTGAATTACTTATTAGATGTGATGATAAATGTATGGTCATATTTTTAACTTAGTAATTTTTTAATAAAATCCAATCCCTACATGGAAAAGGGGCATAAATATTTAAGATCTTGGAGCTCAGATGAGGGAACATGGATAAGACCTTAATGTATCTCAAAAGGTTTTCATTATTTAGAAAATGAATGAGAATCAACCTTGAGGGTAGGAAAATAGTAACCCATGCTTAAAAATTTTCAAGTGGTAGTGTTTCTACTACTGTGGCCTCTAAAAATTCCCCCATGAGCTTACTTGAGTAGGTAAGGTACCTTATCCTTAGTAGCTCAATAGATAAAGGTACCCTAAAAGTTATGGTAAGAAATAATGTCATATTTAATATGATATTATAATAATTTTTTATGGATACTGGTTGGTTCTCAATAATCATTATCTTGGGGAAAATTTTAGTGCTCAATGAATTGGATAATATCCTTTTACCAAGGTTTTTTACATTTTGAGATAGCTTGGATGTGACAAATCAGAGTGATAGGAGGATATGGTAAGGTAGAAGGATAATTTTTATCCTGGATTTAATAATTATCCTAAGGAAGGAATTTTTGGGGTAGATAATGACTAATGAGATACTATGGATGCTAAGGATTCAATCTTGGATTTATACTTAAGAGCGATGGATTCTCTTGTGAAGGAGGTAAAATGTGTGACTAGATCAATAACTATCTCATGATAGGTTTTGATATTTTTTATTCTACAATGGTATTTCTCACTAACTTATTAGTAGAAATACTATAAATCACCCATAACATGGAAATAGATTATGTTATTCATAGTAGCATCTTACATACCAAGTATGAGTACCTCATATTTATACATGTTGTTAGTGACCTCAAAGTTAAGACAAACATAAAATGGGAAGATCTTATATGATGGGTTACTGAGATAAAATAATTACCCAAATCCTTCATGACACTTGGCTCTATCAAATTTTAGGGTCCAAGTATCCACATCGAGGTTGATGGTTGTTTTTTTATCTCTTTAATTTTCACTCCATACATTTTGGTCATGGGCTATAGTTCAATTAATTCAAGGGTTGGAACCTCAAGTAAAGAAATAAAATTTTAAAAATAGTATTCAAGGGTTATTTCTTAGTCTATACCCTAAATGGATAGAATATATTTTTCAGGTATGAATTCTAGGATATGATGATTTGTAGCAATGGGAGCAAAGGAATTTTGATTAGCTAGAACTTTCCCCTTGACTACTTTTTTTGTGATAAAACACAAATCAAAATCCATGAAAAGGGTCATCCATTTTATAATGTAATTTTTAGGGAGAATAAATATGGAAAATAAGTAACAAAAAGGATTGATGTGGAAAACTGTATAGGTCATTTGATACAACATGTAATGTTGAATTTTATTTTTCATATATAGTTAATCATGCTCATTCTAAGGTGTTGTATAACACTCGTAATAAATGAGTGCTTAAATAAGATAGTATATAACATGTTATTTTCCTATCTCGTAATATTGTGTCGGCATATCCTAAAATGATATGGTAGTAGATTATGTAAACAAAATGAAATTGCAATATAAATTTATAGGTTGTAATGTTGAGTAATGATTTCTTTATAAAATTGAATGATTTTTGGAAAATACTATGGCATTCAAAATTTACACTCTGCTTAAGGAGATTATTGATGGTATGAGTCTGATAAGAAATTTTGGTAATTAACAATCATATTGCCCCAAAATTTCCTAAGAAGGTAACGATATCAAGGATAGAATTAGGACGAGGAATTTTTAGGGTAGATTATAATTTCACAGGATTTGACTCTATTCATCATTTGGATATGAGGAACCTGTTATCCATTTCATCCCCAGCAAAATAGACAACGTGAAAGGAGTACATATGAGCTGAACCAGGCCTTCACAGCTGGATCTAGGTTTTTTTTCACGATCAAGGGTTTTTGAAATGGGAGGTTGTGAGGCAAACAACAAAGAAAGACTTGATTTATTAAGTAGGTCAATTTAGTGGGCCGAGCACATTGTAGAGGAGCTCGGGATTTTGAGCTAGTTCGGGATATGAAGGAATTCCGAAGCCCTAAATTTAGAATTTGGAGGTGAGGACGTTAAGAGGCAGGCTGAAGTGAAATTTAGGGACTCAATGGAAAGAAGAGTGAAAAAGGGAGAATAAAGTCCGAAACCTAAACTCTAAATTTTGGAGTTCAGAATTTCAGAGATTCAGAGGTTTCATGAACACAAGTAGGAGAACAACACCATGAGCCCGAAGATACTTGAGGTTAGAAGCCCGAAGTCTAAATTTTGGACTTTAGGATTTCAGAGAAATGCTTCACTTGGATAAATGAACAAAACTCAAACCCCCGAAAAACCCCAAACCCCCTGAAAGCCCAAAAAATAAAGGTCCGAAACCCAAAATCTGAATTTCAAACTGTGGGGTTTCGGCATTTTGAAATATTTTGGCTTGAGTGATGAACAATGCCACACAATATGATTTCAGAGTCCAAACTCCGAAGTCTGAAATTCTTACTTCAGAGGTTCAACATTTCGGAACTCTCTAGCCAATCCGTCAGACGAATACTAACAATGACCTCCGAAGTATAAATGCCCAAAGCTCTAAATCCTGAAAGTCTGAAATTCTAGATTTCAGAGGGTGTGTACAGGTTAGGATTCCAAAAAGGTAGATAAACTACTTGCATTTACTATAGTATGGAACCCTCATCTTTAGATGGCCATAACTTTTGACCAGGATCTAAGATTTACACAAAATTAGACTTTTTGGAAATTAGATTTCTTAATTTTAATAAGGTTAAATATTTAAAAATTAGAAAATACATTCTGCCAATTTAGAGGAATGGTTCCAAATTTCTCACCTACCCAAAATAATGAGCTATGGGATTCCTTTCTTCCCCAACAAGCAAGGTACTATGGAGTATGGGGTTTGCAGGCTTGCCTATCACTGCTACAAGGACAATGATGGATTTTGCAAGAGATTGGGGTGCATTTTCGGATTTCCTCTCTCTCTCTCTCTCTTCAAATTTTCTCTATATAAATTATAAGGTCCAAAAGGTTAATCACCTTTCTTCTCCCATGCACCCCATTCCTTTTTGGGCTTCAATTCTTCCTCAAATTCTTGTAATGGCTTCATGCATATTCTTACTAAAACAATGCACTATGTATAATTATGTGGAGAGATAAAATTATTTCTGTGTTAACCTCTTTTAGCATCTCATTGTTTATTGTCTTCACCTTACCTCTCATTGTTCTTGTAGGATCTGTGTGTACTCTCTTGTCTATTATATGGTTTTTTGGTTGTGTTTATCATGGATGGAGATTGCCTGCATTTCATGTTTGTGTTGCAGTTGTCCAAACTCCCCTTGATGCATTGGTGTAGTTTAATTCTGTGTTGCATTTGTCCAACCTCCTTCAACTCACCCTTTCTCCATTTGAAAGGGCTTGGGAAGAGTTATTAGCACCCCCTTTCTTGGTGTATCACCATTCGTAGTGTAGGTTTCTTTCATGCAATCCTCCTTTCCATTTCCAATTGGAAGCATTATATTAGGATTATTCAGTAGTTTTCTTACATTAGGAGTAGTTAGTAGCTAGTAGGTTAGGATCAGGAACTAACCTTCTCTGGAGAGCTATCCCATTTAACAATTTCCCACACTCAGGATAGCTCCATGTTATACAATCACACTGAATGCCCCATATCAAACTGGATAATTTGAGGGGTGATTTGTTTTTTCCATAATAGAACCACAAGATATTTCCTTTTATTAAAGTGAATATGTACTTCCCCAGATTAATGAAAACATTTTATGTGTGAATATGTTTAGAGGATTTGTAAATCTCATGAACATGATCTTCTATGCATACTTAAATAGTGTTATGGATACAATTATGTAATGGATGCGTCACTAAATGTTGATAGGTTTCTGTATGATGGAAAAGTGATAAGCGAGCATGGGAATCTACAAGTAACTCTTCCTTGCACCCGAACTCCCGAGGTCATGCCGAGACAGCCGGTGGGGATGGAATACGTGTGGGATGCAGACAAACTAGTTAGGTAATCTTATGTCTTCAATGCGTACTAGTGGAAGCTACAAATCTAAAGGAAAAAAGGCCCTCCTAACTTGAACTTGTGTGATAGATCGATCAGCAAGGATGACTACTCGAAGGCTCCAATCAATATCGAGCTCTAGCGTTATTCGGTCTATGGGTTGTGGGATATGCGGAAAATGACCTGGTATAGTTTCGTGTATGTCTCCAGACAGGGTCATAGGGTAGATGATGGGTATAGTGGATTCTATGGGTGATTATCTGGACTAGTCTAGAAATCTTTAGCTATATTAGCTGCTACGTCTAAAAAGGATAACTGTTCGATGATGATAGGTGGAAGTGGAGTAGATCTGAATACTAATGTGCGTAAGCTAACATCTATATCTGATTCACCTATGGGTTCATTGGGCTATGGGATTTTTGGGTCATAACTATAGATTCACGGTTTGTTGTGCACCTGCTATGGTCATGTGTGGAATCAGTCCCTAATCCCTAATATCCAATAGTCATATGCTTTCTCAACGTCTATATTTAGAATCTAACAGCTGTGTGATCTTTTCAAAGTACCTCATAGGCGTTCGTGGAACCTAAATTCTTAAGCTAGTATCTATGTCTGTGAGAGTATCTTCTATGTCTAGCTGTCGGCCCAAAGGATCACAATCGAATGTTTGCTCTCTTTTAAGCCCTTCTACAGTCATACGAATATTTATTTAGGATAATCTATAGTTTGGCTGATTTAACCAAAATGTGTGTGCTTGGTCGTCTTTTATGTTTAACCCGCTCAACTGTGGGCTGATCTGTTGCAAATCTGTTGTTGTTCAGAAGATTTGGATTCTAATATTATTATCTATGTCAGTTACTGCTATGACGAGATTGGGTTGAGGCACGATTGGCTCAAATATGTATTCTCTGGGCTCTCTAGGTCCCGTGATTTTCATACAAAAGGAAAATGATATAAAGCTAACCAATGACAGAGTAAACTAAATGTGCAAGATATATCTACGTATATTTCTAAGTCTGATAGTTTATTGATAAACTACTAAATAGAATTTAAAGGAACAATTATTATCTAATATATCTGAAAATTGACAACTAAACCAATAATGTAATTTAAAAGCAAACAAAGCAACCAAGTGTAGCTACTTGTCTGTGTAATTTGTAGATCTATTCTAAATAAATTGATAATTGATCTACTCTATTTGGAAGACTCGCGATCCTACGTCAGAAGTGAGGAGTGAATCATAGTTTCTCAGAAACTATCGATCCCCACAGCTTCTCTGGTAATATCGAAAGTGAAATTTAACTGAAATGAAATGATTAGCTACTCTATTTGATATGCTTTTAACTAGAACTTTGAAAGCTTGAACCTAGATTTTGCAGAACAGTGGAAAATTCAATGGTGTGTGTGGTTTTTGTCCCCACAGTGTGATCTCCTCATTCCATCATGTTCACGTAGATCTAAAAAAGCGTGTAATGCTAGCATCAACAAAAGATAGATATTGGCACAAAGATAGCTTAGGATACAGACTAAATACAATGCGAGTAGGAGAGGGATAGTGCAAGAGTACAGAGCTTGGCCTATGTAATTCCTAGCGGGATTTATTGCGAGTCATGCAGCATAAAACGTCCAGAACCTGATACTATCATGTTTGATGAGAAAAACCTACAACTTTAATGGCTTCCTAATAAAAATTAAATTGTTCTACCTTAATGGATTGCATGAAGTAATAACAACATTTGCACAAGATGGATATGTGGCTTTCTAACAACAAAATAACACTAGCTAGGCATGCAATGAACAAAAACTATGAATCCTAGACAAAATTGAAAGACTAACCTACTGAAATGAGAAATTGAGAGGCAAATTTTGAGGGGCCATTTGCTTGAGCACAAGCCAACTATTTATAGAATTTCCATTCACCCAAAGGTAAAAACCAAATTGATCACTGAAAACCATAAACAATGTAAAAACACTATGCTAGGGAACCAAAATCATCAATGCAAGCCAAAGGCGGTGAAAAAAACTGGTAAACGTTGAAAAATTTACGATGAGTCGCATTAAAAGAGCATTCCAAAAAATACGTGAAGGACCACCGCCTTGAGCAAGGGTAGCGATTACCGGACCGCCACCCTACCCGGGTGGTGGTTTTGAGACTGCTGCCCAGTCAGGGCGACTGTTTCGTAACTGAAGAGTAGAATACAAAGAAAAGAGGGTAAACGAGAAAAAACAAAGTATGCAGGGGCTTAAGCAGGGGCATGCGGGATGTTAACACATATTTGGGGAGCTTTTCCAGATCCCGAACACCTTGTGGAGGAGACTTGTATCATCATTGGGGCACGTGTTACGTTGTTTCGACGATGCACTCACCCTACAATTTTGGGTATGTACATATTTCCCCCTTAGAGAAGCGTTTTAGCCATGAAGAGGCGTTATAAGACAATTGGTCCGAGTATGGCGGTCCTGAAATGGGAAGTTGGAAGTTATACCTGATACATCCGTGTGTTGAAATGATGCCATTCAAAATTCTAGCCACCTGGAAAATGAAAAGAGAACTCAAGTGTAGATAGACAAAATTGATCAAAAAATAAATACTAAAATAATATGAAATGAGGACGTACCATTTGTGCGGGGATAAGAACTTACCTCTGTTAGCGCTCCAAAGCTGTGAAAAGCGGCATTCAAAACAAGTTAGGTTGCTATATGTGAAAAAGTGGGCCCATTTTCCTATTCATTTGCGCGTGTTGATTTGGTTGATTTTGAGCTCTGGGACCCACGGTGACGGTTTCTGACGAGAGTAGAGTCAAAACGTTTGGGACGAGATTGTGATCATGCCTCTGTGAGAAGAACATCTGACCTACAAGATCACATGTTAGTTTTTCTCAAATTACTGTTTTTACCCCCCAAAATTTTAAAATGTTAAAATCTTTGACGTGGGGATGTTATTTTTGAAAATGTTAGTTTTACTAGGTCTATCTAGGGGGGGCGCCTACTAGGTAGGCTTTGTTTTAGTTAAAAACTCTTGTCATTTTTTGTGTTTTTAGGCCTTTTTAGGGTATAAAACCCGCGTGGGTTTTTGGCGGGACATGACCGTCGCCTTGTTTAGGGTGGCGGTTACAAGACTGTCGCCTTTAAGGCGGCGGTTGTGAAACCACCCGCCTTGCTCAGGGTGACGGGTTCTTCACAGACTGCCAAAAGAACACTTGTTTGAAATATGTTTTTTACATTTTTTAGCGTTTTTATATGGTTTCAGTGATTTTTCTAATGTCACTTGGATACTAACTTGCTATGTTTAGTGTGTTTTTTGGGTGTATGCAGGTGAGGGAGGAGTATATCCAATGGAGCCAAGAGAGAGAGAGAGTGTGACTAGACTCCCAAGCAGTATTAGATGCCCTTTCGCAGGATGAGGAGGACACTCTTTAGAGGGCTGGTATACCGCGTATATCACACGTCTCACATGTTGCACCGTCCAGTCACATACTTTGTGACTTATTTTCATATTGGGATGCTCATCGGAACACCTTCCGATCACCAGGGATCCGAGGTGAGTGGACCATCACTTTGGAGGATGTTTACCGTATCCTGGGGGGTCTCGATCATCGGGAGATGACTTACTCTTGAGACAGTAGGTTCATGGGCTCAGATAGCACAGTGGGCCTCTTACACGGGAGATGCAGTTATCTCTATTGGCTCGAAGAAGGAGGTGAGGGTCCGATCTATTCCTAGCCTGCCCATCCCCTTGATTCGCCAGGCCATTATGGGGATCCTTGCCTCAAGATTGATTGGGGACAAGGGAGGAGACACTCTATTATATTGTTGGTCCCCCATCATTGCACAAGATATGAGGGACATGGCCGGATTTATGCCTGGGGAGCCGACATACTTAGGACTACCTACTATGATTTGTACAGGGTGGTCTATTTATAGGGGCATTCTTTGAGCCATCCTGACCCTGGTCACGAGCTGGGTTTATGAGTGCTTCATCCCCTATGGTAGAGGTGTAGAGGTGGCAGATCCTCAGAGCTATGAGGGCAAGCCAGATGGACAGACATGTCGATGCTCAGAGCACCTCACCAGCCAGTTTATTCCTTGACCAATGAGGACATGGAGGCCACACTATATCAGGCCATGGCAGGTTTATGGGGCGAGGAGGCTGTTACCTTGATTTCATGTTCCACCACAGGGCAGCTTGTTGACAGGCTAGGGAGGGGTGGAGATACATCCTTTTGGCTGAGTGCCTTAATAGTTTGGCCTACCTTACATGGGTATGCTTCCCCTGATGGTGCCAGTGTATAGATCAGTTCTGAGAGGCCAGGGGAGGTCCCTAGAGGTCAGGGTTAGACAGTTGTTCCTCTTGGTGTTCCTATTGTGGCTAGGCGAGGTAGTACGAGCTCAAGGGAGAGCCGGTGCTCCTTAGGCACCCTTACTTCAGATTGCTACCGGTGCCCCGCCCACAACAGCAACGACCCCATTGACATAGAATCTAAGTCTGAGGAATTCACAGGGGGAGAGATGGAGGAGGAGACCGAGGCCGAGGCCAGTGAGTCAGGTGGAGAGGAGGACAAGTGATCCTAAGTGGCATGATACTCAGGATATTTTACAGGTAAAGAGGGTGGAGTAGAACACGCAGAGAGGATGACTCTAGTTTCAGAGGAGCCACTCTCCCAGGGCCTGGGTGGGGAGGATGAGTCCGTAGTGAGATGCTATGTTTCTCCATCCACGGGAGGAGTACCTTAGTCAATAGTGGCATCTATGGTAAGTGTTGATCCTAGGGATCCATCTTGGAGGCCCGGCGATCCGAGTGAGTTTTATCTTCCTTCTTTTTAATGTTTGCTTTGAGTTAGGATTGCCTTAATTGCTATCTATTCCTTTTTTTACATCTATTTTTATCTCTTAATTATTTCTAATTTATTTTCTACTTTGTTTGCAGAGACTGCTGATGAGTGGCGAGACCTGATTTGTCCGAGTATGTGCCGATACCCTGATGATTCCTATGGAGAAGACCCATGCAGAGTTATCTGTAGATGCAGGGGAGCCTTCAGCAGTTGGCAGACATACCGACGTCTTTGCCCCTATTTGGCATGTGGTCAGGATGGTGTCTACCCTCTGTATTGAGCCGGCAGGGTATAGGATAGCAGAGCGCCTAATGAGGAGTCATTATCATGGCGAGACCACACCTGCCCCTTGAGATCGTGAGCCCTACGTGCATTCAAAGTGCCAGTGTATTCGGAGTCCTAGGCATGCGAGCGTGCACCGTCAGAGGGATCTCATAGGGGTTGAGAAGCCATTTGGCTCTCTTGGACTATTTTTATGATGTATTTTGTATCTCCCGGGATCTTTGAGTATTTTGACCATGCTTAACGCATGATGGCATTGTACAAGAATTTTGATCATTTATGTATATATATACTTCTTTGTTTGGATCAAACGCTTGGTATTAATGTTCTTATGATTCAATATTTGCACATGTAAATTATAATGTTGTTTTTATATGCTTTTTAGAATGTATGCAATGGAGAACAAATGATACAAATGTTTACTTTCTTTTTGTATTTCATGATGCTAATATGTGATAATGTAGACACAATGTGATTTTGAATTTTAGTTTCTATAAGAAATCCTTGGTACTTCATATTTGTTTTGAAAAAGTGTGATGATAAACTGGTATGATGAGCAGATAAACTTTCCCCACTCCTAACTCCACACAACTAGTAAGATGCGAGGGCTCGTCACCGAGAGCTAGAAAGGGCACAAGTTATGAAATGTGTTGAAATGATAGTGATGAAAGATAGACAAAGCTTTGGTGGAACCAAATTAGGATGCTACAAGCCTACTCTACTCGAGTGACTCCATAGTTTGGGATGCAACTTGCTTTGCGGTTTATCTAGACTTAGATCCGTAGATGGCCACATGGTAGATAAAATTTGGGTTTTCAGGGTTTTGAACTCTCTTGGAACTTTGGGACATCTGATTCATTTGTTTTTGACTCAAGATTTCAAAGGTTTATTTGAATTTGATTGCTGACTGACTTTCAACGTTTATTGTCAAGAGGACCCCCTATATCTTGCCCCATGCTACTAGTAGGAAGTATGGGCTTATCACCATGGACAAGGCATAGGCGAGTAAGGGCATTTCCATCCTTTCCTAACCCTACATCACTAGTGAGAGACGCATGCTCAACACCAAAGGTTGGTAGGGCAAGGAAATGTGTAAAATTTAAAATTTTCTATTTGATCTACATTTGACTTGTTTATTTGAGTAAAATGTCAGCATGCTCTTATTTCCAAAGAGATATACATACGGGATAGATGTGACACGATGAAGCTTCTAGAACAAACCATGGGCAAGACACCTATCCTAGGAAGAAACCAAAAGTGAGAACAAATCATGCAGACCTTGGTATGGTTACCATTAAGACTTTGTCATATCTAGCTTTATGTGATGAAATGATTCCGAAACAGGTTGATGATGTCATGGAAAATGGAGAAGTATGATTAGAGTGTTTATGTCAATACCATCAGAAGTTTGTAATGAATTTCTTTTAAGAATAAATTCCTTGATCACAAAATTGTACGAAATAAGCAGGACAAAATGAACCTAACTATATGAAGATGCAATGTAGATATAATTATACAAATAATGTTGGCCCGCCTTATGCGTAGAATCGTTTAAGGTGTAGGGAATTGACTGTTTCGCCAAATTCCTCACCTTCTAGTGTACATAAGAGATATGCACCATTTCCATAGTCCTTCGTGACTCGGTATGGGCCCAACCATTTGGGCCAGAATTTCCTTCCTTCGCTGGTCTTTTTATCGATCCGACTGTCTAGCCTTAAAACTAGATCACCTTCATATATGTCTTGTTCATAGACCTTCTTGTTATATTGCCGGCACATCCGGTCGGCATAGACTCTATGCCGTTGTTCAGCATCTAACCTAGCTTCATCTAGACTTTCTAGTTGGGAGAGACGTGCTTCTCTATAAGCGTCTTCATCCAGAATCCCTTGTAATGAGATACAGAGACTGGGTATTTCAACCTCAAGCGGGAGAACTGCTTCTGCCCTGAATACTAGCGAGAAAGGAGTCGCTCCTGCTGGTGTTTTTATTGAGGTTCGGTGGGCCCACAAGGCCAGATATAACTTCAAATGCCAATCTCGTTTGTTTTCTTTCACAGTTTTAAGGAGAATGGCTTTTAATGTTTTGTTTGTCGCTTCAGCTTGTCTCGTTGGCTTGAGGGTAATACAAGGAGGCCGTATGATGGTTTATTTTAAATTTATTACACAATTCGCGAACTTCATCATTCTTAAAAGAAGTCCCATTATCTGAGATAATGACTTGTAGGACACTGTACCTGCAAATGATTTGGTTCAAAATGAACTAGGCAATTACAGAACCCGGTATAGTAGTAAGAGGCATAGCCTCTACCCATTTGGTAAAATATTCGGTGGCCGTGATTATGAAATTATGGCCATCTGTAGACGAGGGAGAGAATTTCCCTATCAAATCTAGGCCCCACGTAGAAAAGGGCCATGGAGTACATGATTGGTTGTAGGGCTTGTGCCGGCATGTGGATCTCGTGGGAGAATTCTTGGCACTTATGACACCTTCGTACAAACTCTACTGCGTCGTGTTCTAGAGTAGGCCAGAAATAGCCCATCCGATGTATTTTACGAGTGGTGGCATGGCCACCAAAGTGGCCTCCACACATTCCACCATGAGATTCGTGGAGAATCTTCTTGGATTCTTCTGTGTCGACACATCTTAGAAGCATTCCATCGAATGCTTTACGATAGAGCACCTGCTCTATAATGACGTATTTAGCTACGATAACGCGTAACCGCCTTCTTTTTTGTGGTGTAGCACCTTCTGGATACGTATGGTCCATGATATAATTAATAATATCAGTATACCAAGGACACTCAGAGATAGGAGGTCTGGTTTTGATGTAGTATACACATTCATCAGGAAATTCCAGATCTACTAGATTACCTCTATCTAGTGGGTTATCAGCTACGTGATGATTTGTCCTTTAACGGATTTCTGATTTACAAATGTTAATTAAAAATCCCCCATTAAGGTTATAAAGCGTCCAAGCCTTTTTAGACAAGGACCCTTGTGTGAGGAAAGTTCGTAAATGGTCTGTTTTTTACAATGACCCTTGTTTCTTGATTTAGCATATAATGTCTTAAGCGTTTGGTTGCAAAAATTATGACAAGGCATTCTCATTCTACCTATGTATAACGTGTTTCATAGTCGAGAAACGTTCGGCTAATGAAATAGATCACGTGCATTCTCTCTTGTCATTGTCTTCTTGAGCCAGCATATAGGCTAGCAAGACATTGGTAGCTCACGAATATAAAATTAACGGGTGGTCTGGCTTAGGTGGCATTAGTGTAGGTGGTGATAACAAGAAATGCTTAACTGCGTTGAAAGCTTCATTGCAGTCTTCGGTCCAATCAATACTATAATATTTCTTGAGTAGATTGTTGATTGGATGAATGGCGAAGCTTAAGTCTGGGATGAATCTCCGGATTGCACCAAGCTTTCTGAGAAATGACCTGATTCTAGATTCATCCGAAGGTGGGACCATTTTGAGAACAGCCCTAATTTTGGTTGGGTCAACATCGATCCCTCGTGACGATATAATGTAACCTAGGAGCTTCCCTCCTGTTACACCAAAGACGCATTTTTCTGGATTTAGCGTGACTCTGTATTCTATTAGACGTGAAAGAATGATGCGAAGCACTTCCGGATGGTCACAACGCTTCTTGGCCTTGGCCAACAAGTCATCTACGTAGGATTCCACAATTTTATGAATAAGATCATGAAATATATATGTCATAGCCCGCTGGTATGTAGCACCAGCGTTCTTGAGACCGAATGGCATAACAACATAGCAATAGGTTCCCCAAGGAGTTATAAACATGGTTTTAGCTTGATCTTGTTTGGATATTCTGATTTGATTGTATCCTGAGAATCCATCCATGAGAGACAAAAGCTCAAATCCAGCTGTTGCAATCAACAATGACCGTCTATGGATGGTAACGAGAAGTCATCCTTAGGACATGCCTTGTTAATGTCTCAGAAGTCTATGCAAATGTGTATCTTCCCATTCTTTTTTAGAACGGGAACGATATTAGATACCCACTGAGATTAATCGACTGGTTTGATGAATCCTACTTGGAGGAGTTTCATTACCCTCCTCTTTCACCATGAGAGCTACCTTAGGTTTCATTGGTCTTGATTTTTGTTTAATCGGCTTTGCGTCTGATTTAGTGATGAGGTTATGTACCGTGATGTGTGGTGCAACCCCTGTCATTTCTTTATAATTAAATACGAAAGCCTTATGATGTTATTTAAGGATTTGAGTGTGTATTTCTACTTCTGACGGAGTTAAAGAGGATCCTAACTTCAATATCCTTGGTTCATCCTCTGTTCCGACGTTAATATCGATTGTTTCTTTGATTAAAGAAGCGTTAACTTTTTCAAACTCAGGCAGGGCTGGACGTAAGTCCATGATCAATCTCGATTCTCGACTGTGTATATGCTTAGGTCTTTTTTTGGGGGGAAGCTCTATCATGGGATTTCCGAAGTAGGAAGATGAATGCGGGATTAAGGACAAATCTACTACGTGATGGGAGAGATGTAATGCTGCATAGGTGTTTAAGTAATTCAAAGTGGACGCGATATCACTATCCGAATGTGGTCTAGGATAGTGGATTTTTTCTCATCTTTGTTCGTTAAAAGAGTAGTTTGACATTTTTTTTCAATAATGGTTTGGTACGAAGGGATACAATGAAACGGGTATCTTCCAACTCGTTGTTTGGAGTGAAGCGTGATGCTGAGGTTGCTATAGAATCGGCGAGAAGATTTTTTTCTCAAATGGGATTGCTTCAATTGATATGAAGTCAAACTCGCTTGCTTAAATTCTAATACAGCTGTTTTGTAAAGCTATAAGTGCTCGAATTTGGTTTCATATACGTCAGACGACTTGTTTTGCTACTAATTGTGAGTCTCCTAAAACCCTGATGTTATTAACACCAATCCTCTTAGCTAAGATGAGGCCAAGAAGGAGGGCTTCGTACTCAACGGCCATTGTTTGTACATTTGAATTTTAGTTTAAAGGAAAATGGTAGGACTTTTACCTTGGGACGAAGTAAAGATTACACCTATCCCAGCTCCGTAACGACATCTAGCTCCATCAAAATGGAGAGTCCAATATTTAGCTGGGAATATGGACGTTGGTATATTTGGCTTGTGTTAACATATTCTACTTCCACCATGATAGAGATCCTCTGCTGGAAGAGAACTGCCCCGCACCTCAGAAGGCCATAACTTTTGCAATTTCTCAACAAAATCGCACAAAATTGGTACCGTTGGAATCATGGTTCCGAGCCCGATGCAAAAAAATCAATAAATTCTAGATTTGATCAAAAATTGATTGAGATTTTTAAGAAAACGTGGCCGGGTTCAGAACAGTGTTTTATTTGGTAGCTGAGAGTGCAATTAAGAGGCATGGTCCATCATTCTTTCTCTGCTGCAGCACATGGGACAGTATGGGGAGCCTTTTTCAAGTAATATACAATCATTTCACTCAATTTAATGCCTCTTACAGGTGGTTGAAGGACAGATTTCGGGATTTCCATTTTCCCTTCTCTTTTCCTTCTCATTTTTCTATAAATTGGAGTGTTGGGCTAATGTGAAGGGATTGCCTTCACACGATGTATCCATGGTCGGCCAAGGATCATATTATAGGTGGTTTTCCAATCTATAATATAAAACTCAGTCAGGATTGTTTTGGGTCCTAAAGTAACTGGTAGTATTATAGTTCCGATTGACGTGGCTTTAAGGCTATCATAGCCTCTTAATGTATTTCGAGTCGTGGAACAATTCGTTTCTCCATACCCTAGCTTTTGAAGGAAAGAGAAGGGGACTATGTTAACTGCTGCCCCATCATCAACCATCTCTCATTTCACATAATTATTATAAACCCATACTTGTAAATGTAAGGCCAGGTCGCCTCTACGTGCAATCTCAACATCTGTTGGTATTTTGCTTATTTCGAATATAAAATCGGTATCCCCATCCGGCTTCCCCGGAGGGTGGATATCAAAGTCTATATGGTTTACCTGTGTTTCAGGAGGTGGAGTGATGTTAACTAAATGGCCCAAACCTAAGGCCTCTAAAAGAGCAGCCCTGTGGGCAGGAGAGTTCTTTAGTAAGTCCAAAAAAGAAATGTGCGAGAAGGTTTTTGTTAGATCACTAATTAAATCATAGGCACCTGTTATCACCGAATCACAGCACCCCTGGATGTTGATCAGATTTCTAGTTTGATCACTCTAAGCATCCAGTGTGATTGGATAACATGGGTACTATCTCCAAGTTGTGGGACTTGCTACTTGAGATAGACCTCCAGAGAAAGCTGGTTCTTGCTCCTAAACTACCTGCCACAATCTACTCTAATGCAGGAGAAACTAGCTATTCTAACCTAAAATTCCAAGGGACCAGAGAGAGAGAATGCATAAAATGAAAGCCTACACTAAAGCGGTGATACACCAGAAAAGGAGGGTGGGAGAGTAATCTCCAAATGTGTGAAATACAGAGGCAAAATGCACACTAGGAGAGGTGATGACAGTTCACCATAATCCAGCAAAATGCATTCACAGCAATATTCCAAGCACACACAATGATAATGGATTCTTACAAGAACATAATAAATAGACACAATATACTTGCAGAAAGATTAAAGGGGCAAGAAGAATGCAAGAAAAACACAGCAGGGGAAGATACATCCACAAACTTGTATTTTATTGCTTTCTGGTATGCACAATTCAGTCTATTACAAGATAAGGGCCTGGATCACCATGCAAGGAGTCCACTACAAGGGCCTGCAACACACTGGCTTCACAAAGCAATTTTGGCAGAGCTTTGCTACCCAGAAACTCTCTCCTTTACAATAAGCCCAACACTCCAATTTATAGAAAAAATGAGAAGGAGAAGGGAAGAGAAAGTGGAAATCCCGAAATCTGTCCTTCAACCACCTGTAAGAGGCATTAAATTGAGTGGAATGGGTATACATTACTTGCAAAAGGCTCCCCATACTGTCCCATGTGCTGCAGCAGAGAAAGAATGATGACCATGCCTCTTAAATGCACTCCCAGCTACCAAATAAAACACTGTTCTGAACCCGGCCACGTTTTCTTAAAAATATCAATCAGTTTCTGATCAAATACGGAATTTCATGATTGCTGTGCATCGGGCTTGGAAACACGATTCCAACGGTACCAATTTTGTGTGATTTTGTTGAGAAATGCAAAAGTTATGGCCTTCTGAGTGCAGGCAGCTATTTTGGGCCTGGCAGGCGTTTTCTGTCATTTGACGGGAAAGAGCATCTACTGACTGGAGCCGAACACATTTCCTTTATTTTAATATATCTATCCTCATTAAAATTAAGAAATCCAGTTTTTGTGGCGTAGAGGACGTCGTGCTCGTTCCAGAAAGTCCAATTTTATCAAAATCGGAGCTCGGAGTCAAAAGTTATGGTCGTTTGAAGTTCCACGGGTCAAATGTTGACTTTTCTCCTCTGCCTTCGGCCATTTCGGCTTTTCGCGTCCCACGCGTCCCTTTGTCCCATTTGGTTTTGGTGCCGAAATTTCCCATTTCGGCCGATCCAGCCGGTTCGCGTACTTTTGGCCCGCGCGTCCCATTTGCTTTTGGACTGTCCGGGACAAATTCGCCCGGTTCGGCCGGTTCGCGCCTTTTTGTCCCAACTGTCCTGGGACAAAAGTTCTTATTTCGGCCGGTTCGCCCGGTTCGCGTACTTTTGACCCGCGCGTCCCAGACTTTTTTGGGCTGCCTTGACTCATTTCACCCGGTTCGGCCGGTTCGTGTACTCTTGTCCCGCTTGTCCCAAAGGCGACCCTCTCAGCAGTTAGTCGATTTTTTCTCTGTCGAACCGGAATTTCGCGCCCGCCGCGTACTTTTGTCCCATTTTTCCTTGTTGCGTTTCAGACTGTTTGTGCTGATTTCACCCGGTTCGGCCGGTTCGCGCTTTTCTGTCCCAAACGTCCCAGAGGCGACCTTGAGCGGGACTTAGCCAATTTTCACGATTTTTTCTGGATCAACCTATTTGCCTTCTGCAACCCTTTTTTTTGCATTTTCTCAGAACTTACTCTCTTCCTCTTGGACAGGGGAGTTAGACAAATATGAGGGGATCCTAGAAACATGACTTTTCGCCCTGAATCAATATAATTGCTTGCATGTTATCAAAATTACCTTGGGGGTGAATTTTGGATAACAGCACCCACGGGTTTTACCAATATTTGTTGGATGTTATCTTTATCTGGTAGGTACCTTGGATTTGGCTAAGAGGAATACTCTCACGTCCTTGTTACAACTTCCACGGGTAGTTCAGTGTCTAACTCCACTAAACCGACTATCTTGGGTCGCGGCTGACTTCCTAATTGTGGCGTAACTAATGGATTTAGTGAAGTTGAGGCTTCATGATCGTTGTTTCATGTCATTACACCCTTGTTTTTCCCATTCAGATTTAACTTGTTGTGATTTGGGAGCGGATCATTGAAGATCTTAAGGGGTGCATTTTGAGGGGAAATTGCCCCTGTAAAAGTATTTGGTGTCGGTGACGCAGGATCTGCCAAGAACATATCTATGAAAAGTTGTCTTTGTTCCTTTGGCAAACGTTGTATGAATTTATTATAGTCACGACATGTTCTAGTGTCATGGCCCCAAATTTTGTGGAAGCCACAATACGAGTTAGGATTGGAATTCCTAGTTTTTTGGCTTGGTGTATATTGTGGCCCAAAACTCTGATCAAACCGTTGCTTATTAGGATTAAAGTTTTACATTTGTTGTTTCTGGTTTTGATTCTGGTTTTGACAACCAGTTGAGTTTTGGCTTGGACCGGGTGTAGGGTTTTACCGTTGTTGTTGTTGTTGTTGTGGATGATTAAAATCCACTGCATTGATTGTTGGGTTAAAGTTGTTGTTTCGTTGGTTGTTCATTAGTGGTGGAGCATTCACAATATTTACCTTTTTAGCCTGATCAGTTACTCCATTTGTTGTCACTCTGTGATTTTTATTGAGGATTTTAGGTCCTTGATTGACATTTGTGGTAGTAGGATAAGCCGTGGTATTATGGTTGGAGGTGATTAACCTCCCGTTTGTTCCATACGTCTTATGATCGCTATCTATTGCCGCTTGATCTATTTGGATAGCACTCTCAAGTACTTCATTGTAAGTCCTTAGTGGGAACTTATGGACTTCTTCCTTTACTTCTCTGCTGAGAGAATGAAGGAATAAATTGCATAGTTCCATTTGGTCCATATTTGGAGCACTGGCTGAAGAAAAAAGAACTGTACGCCACATCTGGATGAAATGAGAGACAGAGTCATTGTGTTCCTACTTAATGTGCAAGAATTCCCTTATTCATGTTCTTAATAGTTTGTTCATGTCAAATGCTTTAATGAAATCTGAAACGAGTTGTTTAAATGAATGGATGGAAGCCTCAAGTATTCTATAATAACAACCGAGAGTGATGACTTCCAAAGTTTTAGGGAATATTTTAGCAACAACCCCATCCCAAGGGAGTAGTTCTCGAATGGATGTGGCGTAAGCCTTGATATGTGCATTTGGATCTCCATCACCTTTTTATTTGGGAAAATCGAGAAGAGGTCTTGGAAGCATGACGCTTCGTATGGTGAAATCTAAGGGATCTTTCAAATATTCTGAATAAGTTCCTATCGCATAGGTTTCGACCATTGATGGTGTTTGCTGAGGGAGCGGCGATGGAATGGGTTGTTGATATGGCGTAGCGTATGCATTGGCAGGGGCATAAGGAAGCCCCTGTGTTTGAGAAACCATGCCGGGAGAGGAGAACATATCCCCTTGTGGTGATTTGGAGTACATGTTTAAGTATGAAGGGGTATTGTCCAGGAATGGATTAGTTTTTACTAGACCGGGAGGTATCGGAATGATGTTAGACATGACGGTTCTAGTTGGTGTTTGTGGTGAATATTGAGGAGGCATGCCCAACGTGCCTATTCCTGTGAGGAGGTCTACTTGGCTAGGATGGTGTGGAAGATTAGAATTTCCTGCCTGCATGAATTGAGAATGGTGATTTTCCTGAACAAGTTCCAACCCCCTAAATTTTTCTACTAAAGATGAAATGACCTCATTTGGTGAAGTCATGATAATTTTCCTTAGTGGCGTTTGTTGTATATCCTAATGTTTTATAGGCCTGTGATACCCCACTATGAACTGATCGCTGCCCTGCCAAGTTTTCCCGAGGGCATTTCCTATATGTAGTGGTATGGAGGTATTTTCTTGAAAAGAGACCTCGGGTTGCATTTGTAGACTCCCTATGGGTGGGTACATAATCCGAGAGTGTTGTTCATTCCTGGCATAACGTACTGCATGTTCATCGTCTAAAACCAGGTATGGGTCTGATTGTCTACTAATTTGTGGTCTAAGTAGTATCTGAGGAGACGAACTGGATTCTCCTGTGAACGTCATATTGTTCAAGCCTAAAGGCTTGGTTTGTTGTGTTTGAGCGAGGTGATCCAACTCCTCTGTTTGGAAGGATGAGGTATATCTAGTCCTTGGAGGAGGAGTTTGTGTTGACAACCAGTTGTCTGAATAATTTTCACCCCATACTAAGAGTGAGGGTGATGACTATCTATTCAGTTGAGCGTAGTATGCCTTAAGACCTAAGAGAGGTCTGTCATATGCATCGACTCCCGACATATTCAGGGGGTATATGAATACCCGTAGAATAATGGGAAGGAGCGAAGGTGGAAGAAAGAGGTAAGGAAAAGCACTGTGTTCTTCACGTTAGGTTCACCAATTTTGTTGGTGAAGCTGTTGGTGAAAGTTGATGAGGTGGAAAAGATGAAAAGTATTTTAATTGGAAGAGCAAGTAAAAATATGACTCCGAACCAGAAAGTAGGAAGCTTCACGTCGGGTTCACCAATTTTGTATGATGGAAAAGTGATAAGCGAGCGTGGGAATCTACAAGTAACTCTTCCTCGCACCCGACCTCCCGACGTCGTGCTGAGACAGCTGGTGGGGATGGAATACGTGTGGGATGTAGAAAAACTAGTTAGGCAATATTAGGTTTTCGACGTGCACTAGTGGAAACTGCAAATCTAAGGCAAGGAAGGCCCACCTAACCTAAACTAGTGTGATAGATCAATCGGAAAGGATGACTGCTCAAAGGCTCCAATTAATAGCGAGCTCTGGTGTGATTCGGTCTATGGGTTGTGGGATACATAGAAAATAACTTGGGATAGTTTCGTGTATGTCTCTAGATAGGGTCATAGGGTGGATGATGGGTACAATGGATTCTATGGGTGATTATCTGGTCTAGTGTAGAACTCCTTAGCTATATTATCTACTACGTCTAACAAGGATAACTGTTCGATGATGATAGGTGGAAGTGGAGTAGATCTGAATACTAATGTGCATAAGCCAGCATCTATATCTGATTCACCTGTGGATTCTTTGGGCTGTGGGATTTTTGGGTCACAACCATAGATTTGCGGTTGTTGTGGACCTGCTATGGTCATGTGTGGAATCAGTCCCTAATCCCTAGTATCCAATAGTCATATGCTTTCTCGGCCTCTATATTCAGAATTAATAGTTGTGTGATCTTCTCAGAGTATCTCACAGGCGTTCGTGCAACCTGAATTCTTAAGCTAGTATCTATGTCTGTGAGAGTATCTCCTTCGTCTGGATGTGGGACCAAAGGATCACAACCGAACGTTTGCTCTCTTTCAAGCCCTTCTACAGTCATGTGGATATTTATCTAGGGTAATATGTAGTTTTTCTGATTTGACCAAACCGTATGCGCTTGGTCATCTTCTATGTTTAACCCGCTCAACTGTGAGCTGATCTGTTACAAATCTGTTGTTGTTCGGAAGACTTGGAATTTAAGATTCTGATCTATGTCAGTTATTGCTGTGACAAGATTGGGTTGAGGCACGATTGGCTCGAATATGTATTCTCTGGGTTCCCTAGGTCCCGTGATTGTCATACAAAAGGAGATTATACAAATCTAACTAATGACAGAATAATTTAACCGTGAAAGATATGTCTATGTATATTCCTAAATCTGATAGTTTATGGATAAACTACTGAACAAAATTTAAAGAACAATTATCTAATGTATCTAAAATTGACAGCTAAACTAATAATATAATTAAAAAAAACAAACAAAGCAACCGAGTATAGCTACTTGTCTGTGTAGTTTATAGATCTATTCTAAATAACCTAATAACTGATCTACTATATTTGAAAGACTCTCGATCCTACCTCAGAAGTGAGGAATGAATCATAGTTTCTCAGAAACTATCAACCCTCACAGCTTCCCTGGAAATATCGAAAGTGAAACTAGCTAAAATGAAATGATTGACTACTTTATTTGATATGTTTTAACTAGAATTATGAAAGCTTGAACCTGGATTTCAAAGAATAGTGGCGAATCCGATGGTGTGTGTGGATTTTTCCCCTTAGTGTGATCTCCTCGTTCCTTCGTGCTCACGTGGATCCAGGAAAGCATGTAATGCTAGCATCAACAAAAGTAGATATTGGAACAAAGGCAGCTTAGGATGCAAACTGAATACAATGCGAGTAGAAGAGGGATAGCGCAAGAGTACAGAGCTTGGCCTATGCAATTCCTAGCGGGATTTATTGCGAGTCATGCAACATAAAACGTCTAGAACCTGAAACTATCCTATTTGATGAGCAAAACCTGCAACTTTAATGGCTTCCTACTAAAAATTTAAATTGTTCTACCTTAATGGATTGCATGAAGTAATGACAACACTTGCACAAGATGGATATGTGGCTTTCTAATAGCAAAATAACACTAACTAAGCATGTAATGAACAAAAACTATGAATCCTAGACAAAATGGAAGACTAAGCTATCGAAATGAGAAATTGAGAGGAAAATTTGAGGGGCCATTTGCTTGAGCACAAGCCAACTATTTATAGCATTTCCATTTACCCAAAGGTAAAAACTAAATTGATCTTTTAAACCATAAACAATGCCAAAACACTATTCCAGGGAACCAGAATCATTAATGCAAGCCAAAGGCGGTGAAAAAAGCTGGTAAACGTTGAAAATTTTATGTGAGTCACGTTAAAAGAGCATTATGGAAAACGCGTGAAGGACCTCCGCCCTGAGCAAGGTGATGGTCACGAGACTGCCGCCCAGGCAGGGTGGCGGTTTCATAACTGAAGAGCAAAATGCAAAGAAAAGAGGGTAAAAGAGAAAAACAAAGCATGCAGGGGTTAAGCAGGGCATGCGGGATGTTAACACATACTTGGGGAGATTTTCTGGATCCTGAACACCTTGGGAGGAGACCTGTATCATCATTGGGGCATGTGTTATGTTGTTCCGACGGTGCAGTACCCTACAATTTTCGGTAAATATAGTTTCCCTTAAAAAATTATATCCAAAGGGCATACTCATATAGAAATGTGTTCCATGATTTGTTGTAATGGTAGTTTTATGTTTATCTTCAAGTGTGACATGTATTTGATTATTTCCTAAGAACCTGTATATAAGGGATAACATCTCATATCTATTTATAGTCGCAATTGTGGAATCAATATATGGGATAGGAAATTTATCCTTAGGGACATATAGGTTAAGTTTATTAAAAAATAGTATAAATAAAGATAGATAGGGAGACTTTATTAGGAATGGGTATAATTTTGTAGACCTACTTATAATATTCAACTATTTGGATGAACTTAGCATCTAAGAGTTTTACTAGATTTTTATGATAGAGTTTAGAAATTTAAGTGGAAGTTTATTGATCTTATTTCCTACATGAGAAACATTATATAAGTGAAGATATTATACACAACTTTGGGATCAATTATAAACATGTAATAATAGGCCCAATTGAATATCTCAGTGTTCTTATAGAGAACCTCGTGTTTTTATATGTGAAGATGGGGAAAAAGTCACTATAATAACTATATTGGAGTTGTTACATTTTTGAGTTGGAGATTAATGGTTTCTTCCATGATTATAGAGTTATTTTCTTGTAAATGATATAGGGATTATGGTAGTGTTGGAGCTCAAAATTACACCCTACCCTAAACTATGGAAAATCTAGGATTTTGAGGCAACATGGGACTATCTCCAAGTGTGGGACTTATAGCTTAAGATAGATCTCCAGAGAAGTTTGTCTTCCTTGTTACATGGTTTTGGGGAAAACCTACATAACATATCCTAATTCTACTGCTAAAACTACTCCTACAGCTAATCCTACACTAACAATTCCAAGGGACCAAGGAGAGATAGATGTATAAAGTAAAACCTAAACTAACAGGGGCATTAATAGCACCAAAAAGAAGGTGGAAGTTTTCCCAAATTCATATGACACAGATACGAGAAACATGATTATGGGGTTGTAGAGATGCACTCAGATCAGATATAGAGGAAAAGAAGAACATGAAATATGCAAAAGGGGAAAATATTCACATCAAACAAAAACTATTTGAAGGAAAGAAGGAAACCAAACTTTCATTAATCATTCTTCAACACACACATACATAGCTTAAATAAGAAAACACTAGTCACAAATTACATAGGTTGACAACATGAAGTTTTGAGTTTCACATAAAATAGCTCAAAATTAAGATAAGGAAAAATGGAGAAGAAACCTTTAAAATTGCATCAACTCTATATTTATACAATTAGTAACATGAAGAAAGATAATAAAGGGAGGGAAAATAGGGCCACCGATATGGAGCTAGTTACATTTGAAATATGCATTGAATGAGTGTGGGCATCATGATTCATCCCTCAAGTTTACTTGTAGTACATATATGGTCACCTCCAAATGCAATCAACAATTATAGAATGGCCTTTGAGCCCAACTCATTCCTTCAAACTTTAAAGAGTGGCATCATTAAATTTTGGTTGTTGGGGTGGTTATCTCGCTGGTTCTAGTACATCGTGACTTTCAAATTTTGCGTGGTATCTACTATATCTCGTGGCTTCTACTGTGAAATTTCATGTTTTATATTTTCCACAGATCCTCATAATCTTCCATGCCACCCACAAGGGCCTCGCTTCTTGATCCACAGCTATTTCATTTGGTTCTACAAGTTTGAGAAAAATCGTGGGAAATTACATTTTGGTGAGCCCGCAGAACACTAGACTAGTATTATGTGGCTTTTGGACTCAGAATATCATTTTGATTCCTTCATGGATAAATAACTCTGTGGTACTCATCCCAACATAATTATTGTAAGGAATCACTTCTTCAGTTTTGCAGAAAGAAAGATGTCACACAACACTAGACTTTACAATTGTTTTCTCTACAAATTTGTCCTTAGCCAATTTTCAATTCCATCGCGGGCCTAAAACCCACAGTGTTCTAACTTTGCTTCAAACCACGAGAGTCCGAGCTAGTTCTGTAAAGGTCTTTACTCATCATGAATCCACCTAAGTCCCAAATTTATGGTCCTCTATCTCGTAGGTTAGGAGAAACCACAAAACACTACACTCCTCCATTTTGAGGTAGAATGAATCAATGTCCCATGGCTTTTCCAAAGCATGAAAATGGTTAAGTTATTTAGATGGATTTACAAATTTGTATAGGGTGTAATTTTTAACAACATGTAGGTTTGATATTTCATCAATTATAGGGTTAATAATGGTGTCAAAATTGTTGAGATGGGCAGGTTTCTTGGTGAATTTTACAGGATTATGATTTTGGTGAGGTAATTTTTCTTCTCAATAATGTATCAGCTCAAGGATGTCCTCATTGTTTTAAAATTTGGGTAGGAACCCATTATAATTGACATCAATTTAAATTTATATGTACCTTTTTCCATTATGTTGATGTTATGATTGAATTTATTTGACATTTATGACACAAACATCAAGAGTGAATTTTGTTCTCTCGGAGGAAGAAGTGGGGATATTTTGAACAATATCAGATGTGTTAATATTCAACTAGTTGAGAGTGTCGAATGATGGTATAATTTGGTAGAAAATAATTGGGCTTTTTATCTAGAGGGTTGATGCCATCTATCAAGCTAGAAATTTTGGGAACGATATTAGGATTTTTAAGAGTAGGTTTATTTCCATTATAATGGATAAATGTTTTCTTCAAGATGAAACATGATATTTGTTTAATAATCCAAATAGATTTTTCCAATGCTATATTATCTGGAGGATATAAAGATAAGGTTTATTCTACCTTTTAATTAATAGTATTATAATGGGGAGGATCAATAACATAATGAGTTTTGATCATATTTTCTCCATGGTTAAAAATTTACATTTAAGCCAAATCCTTTTATAGTGAAATCCATTTTGATGGTTTTCCCTAACATGGGAAACATTTTAATCATCATCCTGAATGGGTAAAATAGTGATGGGTTATTTGTCACCATGGCTGGAAGATGGAGATGATTCCTTAGCAGTTATGCCATGGTTTCTAAATGATTTTCGAGAAATAGGTGGATGATATTTGAACATTTTGGATATTCTTGAAATTATTTCATTCATTATGATCCTCCTTGATTATTTATGAGGCATTATTATTTTTCACATATGGTATATCTCAATCTTATGTTCAGTAATAGGTGGAAATAAATCAAAATTTAACATATATAGTGGGATTAAATCCATAATACATTGGTTAAATGAGTTCTTATTACACATATTTTGGATTTCATTAGGATTTTCATAATCTTTACCTATAATAGTGGCATTAGCTTAAAGTTTATAATCATGTAATTAAAGGTTTGGGATACTATATGCATTCAGTATGGTAGGAACCTAAAAATATTTGTTAGGATCAAATATGGGGATGTCCCATGTGATAGGATCCACCCCATACTTGTAATTTTTATTATTACAGATTGATTTAAGGCATTAGTTTGTGGATGAAGCAATTTATCTCATGTAGTGTGTCCATGGATATCCTTAGAGGAGATTATAAGATAAATTTTGGTCAAGGAGAATGACCTTGGTCTTCATATATTTTGGTCCCATGGTGATGGAGAGATAATGGAAACCAAGGGTATTTTTATTGCTTTAATCAAATCCATAGTAGACATGGTGTATCTTTTTATGATCGTGCTTGGTAAATCCTAAGGCCTCGATTAATCAAAAGGATGAGACATTGATTTTCAAGCATTCATCCAAAAGGAAATTCATTATTAATAATTCATCATATATTACATTAGTAAGGAGGGGAAGGTTATTGGCTCATATTATGACTCAATCATTGACCATGCCATCCTTGATAAACTCTATGGAAGTTACACTTCTATTCTGGGAATGTAACTCCCCCTCTCTACTTGATTTGTCATGATTGCAGCACTGGGGGTTACTCAGCACCTCCTATATGTACACCCCATTTGATCTATGAGATAGAGGAGAGTTTTATGGCTTAACCAGGTTCTACCCATTTGTCGAATCTTTACATGCACATTCGGTTGATGCTTTCTCCTCCCGAGATCTCTTCACGCTACTGTTCACACATCTATTGATGTGCACGTTGTTCCTCATGATCCTCACTTGTGGGTTTTCATACCCTCTTTCATGGTATCAGAGCGGATCTTTTAGATCCGTGCACTCATCGGCATTTCTGTGCGTATTTTCTGGCTTCCAGCGTGAAATACAGATTTCATGCATGTGTCGTAATGGTGATTCTGACTGTGCTCTACATGCATTGATTTCAAGCATTTATACCTCTCTTTGTGCTCATGGGTTCTGGTTTCTTGCTCGAGTATTCGAGGTTGTTGTTCAAGTTTCTGGTGTTTTCAGGTTTAGTGTCTTTGACTGATCTATTCTCTGGGGTTGTATGTATGTTTTGTGGACTTCGGGTTGCAGATTTAAGAGTTTTATCTTCGAGCTATACTCCAACTGCTCGCCTTTCATGTCTACATGCATCCTCCTCCTGGTGAATTGATCCTCTCTACATTGGTTCGGTGGTTCAGCTTTTGCATTGGCCTGCATTTTGGATTATTGGGTGACACTCGTCATTGCTGATTTGTGGATTGTGAGCCTTCAAATCTCTATGTTCGCTGTTTGAATGCTCATCATGGTTTGACGAAAACGTTTTTTACTACATTCAACACATAGCTCCGAAGCTTGCATTTTCTCCTTGCATTGGAAAATGTTTTGAACATAGCTCGGCCTCCTTCCACCTGCTGCCACGTTTTTTTTGTGTTCTTTGTTGTGCTACATTTTCTTTACTCAGAGTTTCGAGTCTCCTTGTGGTTGGTTCGTGCCCTCCTTTGCATTGGAAAATGTTTTTGACTTCTACAGCATACCTCTCGTGGTAACAGCAGCTATTTGGGACATGGGATCAGCATTTCATCCACTCCAGCTTCTTCCAACAGCAACTCGAGCTCCTCAACGTGGCATTTTTGTTGCACTTGTGTTGGAAAAAACATTTTTTTGACCTGCACACCCAGCACATTTGTTTTTCTAGATTTTCTGGCATTTTTTGGTGGTTTGGGTCTTCTCCAGCTTCTTCCCAGCACTCAGACCTCCAGCACGTGGCTTCAGCACCTCCAACTCCTTCCTCCAACGTTAGAATTTTTTTTTTTGCACTGCCGTTACAAAAAACGTTTTTTCTAACCTGCACGTGGTCTTGGACGTTTTTTGGAGCCATCCTGTTGTTGCAGACCTACGTTTTTATCTTCTGGCACGTGGGACTATTCCAACAGCAGGTTCAATGCATCCCTGGCTATTCAACGTCTTCTTTTCCTGGCAAACAGCAGCAAAATTGTAGTTACAAACACATGGCAACCTGCAACCACCCAATAGCTCGGTGCATCTCCATGACTTGACAATGTGGGCCCCCACACACTCCTTATCACCTTCTTTTTTAATGTTTTAGGGTGATTAAAAAACAAAACATTTCATTTATGGCATTGTAATAAATTTTGGGCTACATTTTTGCTTGTATTATGTCCTTCATTCGCGCGTCGAAGACGAAGGGCGAGGTCTGGGGTTGGCAAGAGGCTAATCCCCCCTCACAGTCAAAACAAACCATGCCTAAAATTTAATTCCGTTTCCAATGAGTAGTCACATGATACCCTTTGCACCCATCTCGTGTACTTTTTTAATGTGTTTGCAGTATCTAGTGCATTTTTCCATCAATTACGGGAATCATTTTAATGCAATAACTTTTGACTCGCTACTCATTTCTGAGCACTTCTTTGGTCAAAGTTGCATGATTTTTCACACACTACATGATGAAATTTCCAATTTTATAAATGCACTACTTTTATAAAGTGCTGCATTCTGGGGGGGTTGCTTGTACTCTTGGGCCTACACACGCAGATGCATTATCGGCCAAGTCTGACGTCTTGCTTTTGTGCATCTTACATTTGTCATCATGGAGAGTGCTTTCTAGATGTGAGCGTCATAGGATCACCTTACAACCTCCGCCACTTCTCACCGGGAGAGAGACCTATTCAGCTTGGCGTGCTTCCATGGAACGTTACTTCACCCACGAGGGTCTTTTACCCTTCTTGCTTGGGCCAGTTCCTGCACCCACTGATCATCATCATCTAGAGGACTTCATCGACACTTGTGACCATATCTTTCGTCACATGATGATGCATGTCTCCAGATCTCTCTAGTTTCACGTGGTAGATTCAGATCCACCTCACCGTGTCTGGAGCATTCTTCATTCCTTGTATGGAGACCCTTCACATACTACCGCCATTGTTGTTGCTGCTGATTCAGTTGTCTCCTCCATTTATTTGTGTGATGACAGTTCCACTGACACAGGCTCGCTTGGTTCTACTTCTGATGATGAGGATTGTGCACCCAATTTTGATGTTGAGAGTACTACAGAGGACTCTTCTCCTCTTTCTCTCACTATTCTAGACATTGTTGTCACCCCCCACATCTCATCAGATATCGAGCAGTCTTCTACTCAGCCTGACACCGTCATTACACCAGCCTCCTTTCCACCTTCAGTGTGCGAGGCCCATTTCACTCCTTTACCTTCATTGGATGACTCATAACTATCTGACATCGCTCTTCTGTTTGTTGAGCCCCCTCATTGGGATGAGTATTTGCTTGACCTTTTTCATCTTTTCACATAGTCCACTTGTGATGCACTACAGGTTCCGCATCCATCTACAGGTGTTTCAGAGGATTTCATCATCTCCATTATTAGGAGTGCCCCTGCTGGGACTCTTACCACTTCCACTTTTTTGGAGACCTTCATTGATCCACCGTCAACTGTGGATCCTTTTTTTGTTTTGGAGGATGTTTTGTTCCCTTCACATCACTTGGACATCCTTTCTGAAGGTGTTCCTCTTCACTATGATAGTTCTACGCATGTGGCATTACCTTCGGTTCCTTGGCACTCACTTGCTAGACCTATGTCACACTTCAGTGCATTAGACTCAGAGTTCTTCATGTTGCTACCTTCAGTTTCCTTTGTGGAGTGGGCAGACTTCCAGCACATCATTTCTGTCCTTCCTAAGGGCAGGCACATAGTTCATTATGGGTGGCTCTTCTTTAGTCCAGAGGTAAACGATCTCATCATCGACATTCTTCTGGGAGACCTCCTAGAGCTACAGAGTTCAGATCCGTCCATGGCATCTTCTGCATTCCTCTCGTCTCCCTCTTCTTCTCTCTTCTTCTTCTTTCCGAGAGATTACCTCTTTGTACATGGGTACCCTTTCAGGCTTGTCTATGGCCGGGACCCATATTTGGCATCTTTCTTAGATCAGAGAGTGTGTTGTTCTCTTGTGGTGGGTTTTTTTCCCTCTGGGTTTTTCCTTCACTGCTTGGGATCTTCTTCTTGTACATGGGTACCTCATCAGGCTTTATGTCAGGACCTATTTCTCATTTCTGACTTTCCGCCTCATCCTAAGTTACGATGAAGTGGGGTTGTTGGTGTGTGTATTTTCCACATCATTAGGTGAATAATCTCACTTAGGTGATATCGTAGGTCCATGTTTCATTTAGGGGTCATTATGAGATTCCCTTACGTGTCAGTGCATTAGTGCGTCAGTGCGTCATATGCGTCATTGGGAGTTACAATTATATTCTAGGAATGTAACTCCCCCTCTCTACTCAAGTTGTCATGATTGCAGCACTGGGGGTTACTCAGCGCCTCCTATATGTACACCCCATTTGATCTATGAGATAGAGGAGAGTTTTATGGTTTAACCAGGTTCTACCCGTTTGTCGAATCTTTGCATACACATTCGGTTGATGCTCACTCCTCCCGAGATCTCTTCACACTGTCATTCGCATGTCCGTTGATGTGCACACCATCCCTCGTGATCCTCGCTTGCGGGTTTTCAAACCCTCTTTTAGAGGAACCATTTTAAAAGGTAGATGAATATTTGTTACAAGTTGAGGTTTCGGTGGTAGAGTGGGATCATCATGATTAGGTTGTTCATCATAAGTATCCTTAAGCAACATCTTAGCTTTAGATGATTTTTTAGGATTTAGGACTAAATATTTATGTGTGGGCTTCCATTGATAATTGAATTTAGTCACATTAAAATATTACAAACTAGCTATATTGTGGTCATAGTATCCCTTAATGGTGATCAAAAAAATATTCATGGGTGTATTATCAGGGTTACAAACCATTGTAGTGTTTTATTATTGATGAGTGTTATGAGCTTGAAGGGGAGATTTGTATTTATTAGTTCATTATTGATTGATTGATTTAATATTAATGTTATATTATGAGATGAATTAAGTGTAGATTTAGGAATATCACGATAGTTCTTGTGATAATTCCTCACATTAGCATGCTTCCAACAAATGAGATTGAGATTATATGAATTGGGTAGAGGTTTAGAAGAATCAATGTGATTCATTTTAGGAAGAGGCATTTTATTTATTTATTTCTTAATAACTTAAAGGTGAATGATGGGTATTTGATTGAGTGGGTAAATTAGTTTTATTATAATCCTTAAAAGAAGCGAATGTGGCAAATTTTCCCTTAGAGGGATTATGGTTTTGAGAACATGATTGATAACATTATATTTGTTTGAATATTATTTTTAATTGGTTTTTGAGGTGGATAAAATACTCTCATAAGGTAATAATGTCTCTTTTATGGCAAGATCACAACACCCTTGATTGCTTCCAAGTGAATGGTTGAGGCAGTTAGTGTGATTTGTCAAATATGGAGTTATCCCAAAATGTGGGACTTTGCAATTAGGATAACCCTCTAGAGAAGGACGATTTCCTATCCTATCCTAGCGACAACTACTCCAAAGTGCAGAAAGTTGTAGATCTAACACTAGAAAAAAGTAGAGAGAATGCATGAAAATTAAAACCTACTCTAAGGAAAGGTGATGCACCAAGAAGGATGTTGAACAACCTACAAAATAAACACAACACAACTAGAATTTTGTAAGGAAAACACAACAATACACAATAACCTTGCATGCAATGAAAGATGAGCAAGATGCAATAGAACATAAAAGAGGTTTTGAAACATCCACAGATCTGATTTTATTACTCTCAAAGTTGATACAATACATCACATTCAAGCTCAAAGGCACATATTTTGCATTGCAATGTCCACTAGGGAGTTTTGGAATCTACACAAAATCTCTTACAGACAAGAATAAGAAGGGAGGGGGATATACTAGGTGTCCAGCTTTTTAAAATGAGACCCTCCTTAAAATATATAGGAAGAATGAGAGAAGGGAGAGAAAGGAATTCGAAATCTTGCTTTAACTACCCTAAAATGCATTAAAAACACATGGAACAATGATGGGTTCCACTGCAAAACCCATACCTCCATGTACTTTGCCTTGTTGAGGAAGAAAGGAATCCCATACCTTCATAATTTTTGTAGGTGAGAAATTTGGAAAATCCTTTAAAATGGCAAACTCTATTTCTTCATTTTGAAGTACTTAGTCTCACTGAGAGCTTTCCAAAAAGTCCTATTTTGTGAAAATCTAAGCTCCTAGTCAAAATTTATGACCATTTAAAGATGAGGGTGCCATATTGTAATAAATGTGGGTGGTTGATCTTATTTCAGACTCTAAACTTGCATCGCACAGTCCAAAATCTGAAATTTTGGCTTATGGGATTCAGAGCTTTGGGATTTTGTGCTTCAAAGATCACCGTTATTGGTCACCGCTCTGAGCTCACGAAACCTTTGAAATGCCAAAACCCCAAAGTATAAAATTCAAACTTTGGGTTTTAGACTTAAATTTGTGATTGTTGCACACTGGGGTTACAATGTTCTGAAATGCCAAAACCCTAAAATTCAAAATTTTGACTTCAAGTTTCAAACCTTTGCATTTTGGGGGGTTTCGGGATTTCAGGTTTCAAGATTTTGGGTTTCGGGGTTTTAGGAGTTCAAGTTTTAGGATTTTGGGTACTCTTCATCCATCTGGGCGTATGAAACCTCCAAAATTTTGAAAACCCAAAGTTTGAATTTTAGACTTTAGGTTTCTGACCTTTTTCCTCCCCATGTGGCACTATTCATCACGACCTTGTGAAACCTCCGAAACTCTAAAACCTTGAATTCTAAATTTTGGACTTCTTTCTCCCTTTTCACGCTCCTTTTCGTCGATTCCCCAAATTTTTCTTTGGCCTACCTCTGAACGAACCCACCTTCGTAGTATGAAATTTGTTCTTTGGAGCTTCTTCATTTCCCAAACTCCTCTGCAATGTGTTTTGTCCTCTTCAACCTGTTCGACAAATCGAAAAATGTGATTTCCCATGGCTGAATCGATGCCTCATTTTCTCTTTGTGGGATCTTGTTTGTCCGATTTCACCTGAGGGGAAAAATTGGATAATAGTATCTTAGCTTGTTTAAAGACATCTTCTAATGTGTTAGAGACTGGATAATTATATCTAATGAATGAAGGAAGATATGTGTGTAGAATTAGATCTAACGAATGAAGGAAGATATGTGAGATATGTTTTTCAGCAAAATTATGATTAGATTTGTCTTCCATAATTTTTCATGTATTTATGAAGTCATGTTCTGACGTACTAGGATATTGTGTCATGTTGACAAACCCTTGAAAGATATTTTTAGGAAGTTCAAGTTGTTGGATTTCCTTCAATAAAGGAATGACTAGTGCTTAAAATTTGGTTATTTAGTGTTGATAAATTTGGTCACACCATTATAAAGTATCACATGTGAGGGTTTCAACAAGTATTTTGGTAGTGATGTAGGTGTTGCGTTGGATCCAATCTTTTTAGAGGTTTTCAAAAGAATTGAGATGAAGAGCAAGGTCATTTTTCCCATCATAAGCGATTGATGGATAAATCCCCCCACACCCCCCCTCATGCACCCTATTCCATCAAAATAATGTAAATAGTTAGGGGTTTAATTACATAATTTAAAGAAATTTATTGTAGATTAGAGATTGGGTATTTGGTTTCCTAAGGCATAAAATGCAGTAGATGTATAGTAATGGGATTTAAAGGTCATTAAATGATTAGAGAGAGTTGAGATGTCATTTCTAATAATTTTCTTTTTTGTTTGGGATATATTTTGAAATTTTTTTGATTACATATGAGCCATTTTCCCCATCAATTGAATCATCATATTGTTGATGTCAATTAGTGGGGTATGGATAAAGGTGGGAATGGGATTTTTAGTAGTTTCAATTGAAATTAAAGGTGGATTTATCATATTGGAAGGATGATGGGAAAGAGGATTAGAATTATGATTTAATTTTATAATTAGAATAAGGATCCATAATGAAATTGTTGAGAATAATATCATGAGAACCAATTATAGGATTTAAAATGGTTTTATTATAGGTTAGTTCCATGGGCATATCAGTATGAGGTAATTGGACAAAGGATTCATCCTTAATAGAGGTGACTACATCCCCAGTATCCCAATTCCTTAAATAGTTTCTTAGGCTTTGTTGCTCCAATTTGGATTTATTGCAATTAATGGTGAGAGTTAGTTGTGATTGTTAAAAAATTACATAATGAATGATTGGTATTGATGGTGGGCTTGGGAGGGAGAAAGGAACATCTCATATAGAATTTAAATGGGTTAAGGATTGCTATAAATACCCTAAGAGGTGATAACATGGTCATAATAAGATAGAGATTATATTTTTAAGGGTAATAAAAAAGATAGTAATAGATTAAAGTGAATAATAATCAATAAGAAGAGAGAGTAAGATTCACTTCCGGTTCACTAAATTCTATGCAATTAAATAATGGTCTAAACTAATATCATATTCGTCTCATACAATATAGATTAGGATAATTAAAGAGGGCATACTAAATATACACACAATATGGGTGTAGGATGTGTGAGATGTGGATCTAGGAAAGTGATAGTCTATTCCTTATGAAATATATAGGATTCCAAATCCTAGGTCTAGGATATATGAGTGACATCTAACTAGGTCCTAATAATAGATTGATAACAACAAATATATATATATATATATATATATATATATATATATATATATATATATATATATATATATATATATATATATATATATATATATATATATATTCTCTTATGCTATGGTTTTAAATGTGGGTTGTAATGACTCATAGGTTATAAAGGAGTTTAAAAATCCCAAAGGATGTATTGTAAGTTAATAACCAATAGATTAATAATATACTACTATGCTCTAATATATATGGCCATGTAAAAAATCAATCAAACATGAAATGAGAAGTTAGAGATACTTACCTTTGTGCAGACACCATTTGAACATTTACCTCTCCCAGAGTTAGTAGAAAAATCAAGTGTATATTTTTGTGACCAACACACCCCAATTGTTGTTTTTACAAAATGGAGAACCACTAAAAATATTTAAACTTACTTGTGGATTAGTTTTTTGCTCATAAAAGCACACCATTATCTCATAATTTAATCTTTATATAGGTTTTCTATCTGTAAAATAAATTTCATGGGTATGTTTAAGTGTTTTCAATGTGTGAAAGGGGTTTATGAAGAGGAAAACAAAGGAAATAATTTTAGATTTTTATGAACATTAGATTTTAGTTTTCATTTGATTTTCTAACTCCTCTAATTTTCAGTCATGAGATGCTTCAAATTGCTTGAAAGTTTTAAATCAGCTTCCACTATAGTCTACGTGTTGTGGGTTATATTTCAAAAAATAATTGACACTTATCAATCTTACGTGCATGTGGTCTTCATACAATCTTCAAAATAATGAGAAAATACTAATGTAAAGGCTCAAAGCGAAGGTTTTACAAAACAACAACAAGTGGAAGTGTTCTATTCTCTCACAACCAATCACTGTAAAACTCCATCATGTGGCTTAATCTTGTATATCCATAGGGAATTCATCTAAGGAAAAGAGGTTCAAGTTCACAAAAATCTTCAAAAAAATATGTTCTGAAGTTATGTAATGCTAAGTGACAACATCACATAGTTTCACACAATCATGGTAAAAGAAAAAGTACTTAAAATCATTTTAATTTTCCTCAACCCAATAATTTATGGGTGGAAGATATTTTTATCTTCTTGTACTTCAAGAAACAAATTTAATAAGGTTATATAGTTCAAAGGTAAAAATTATTCTATAATGAATATTTTACAAATGGAGGACACCTATCATAATAAATAATCTCTACACATTTTGAGAAAAATGCAAAGTGAAAATGGCCCTCCACAGGTACATTTTATGTGTGGAAGACATGTTTCATCTTCTTGTTCTCCCATAATTTAAGGATTGCTACAATAATTTACAAAACCTTACGAAAGCTAATTATATGGATTTTTGACAAAAGTAAACACCAAACAATATTGGATAATACAAAGGAAAGAAAGGTAAAACTAAATTTTTTAAACCATCACAAAGCTTTGGGCCACAAAATCAGTACATGTGGAGAGTCCTTGTGAGTGCAAAATTCAAAAACAATAGTCATCAAAGTGTATAGTTAAAATTTTTCCAAAAGGGGTGCATAGTTACCCACACAAAGAAAATATTAATGCTGAAGATATTTAATAATACACTGTGTTAAAAATATTAGTGTTTGATTCCCGCCATTTTTTATTTCCATAATTCATTTCATATGTTTTGATTCCTTTATGTTAAAGAATTTTAAAAGGAGAATCAATGTGAGAGTAATTGTGAACTATAGTTATACTCTTTAGGTGGTTGTAAAATACATAGTCATACAGGTCAATGGTGAAAACTATTTTGTATGAAAACTTACATTATAATAATAAAGAAAAAACAAGAAGATATACCGTCGAGAGGATGAAGACAATCTTCAATTTCCCTTTCACCAAAATTATTTAAAGACGTGTTCTCTAAAATAAAGAATTATAGTTATTTATTTTGGGAGATAAATAATTGCAAATAAATTTATAAGGACGAGGACATGAGAACTGAATATGGAATATATCTCAAGTATTTAAAATAAATTAAGAGCTTAGGATTGCACAGAATCACTTTGACTCTAAAATTATTTCCTTGTTCCAACCTATTTGAAGAAGGATTCACAACCTACACCATGAAAGATAGATGTGTCATCTCTACTACAACACAAATTACCATTGTTATTGTTTATAGGTATTATTTTAATGTTTTATACAATATTTCAGAGCTAGGATGCTTATAAAAAAGTTATAACCAATGCTTTACTGATCAAAGTTGATATTTTTGATTACCTAAAGGGTTGTCTTGTGAACCTTGAGAGGTTTAAAAGGAATAAAATGATGTAATATTTTATCAAGACTTATATATTATGTCAATGTATCAATAGTCTTGCTTAACCAAATATATGGTGCAAGTAAACATGACCATATCTACAATATTTAGGTTCCTCTTTTGAGGGAAATAATTGATGGAGCTAAACTAAACTTCAGAGATTTCTTGGATTATAATCTATAGGACACATGGGACTATTCCCAATAGTTGGAAATCTTTTACATGTTTTCATACTTAAAATATTTCTTATGTACATATTATAGCTTTAATTGTAATAAATTTCATAATTAAACAAATTATTCTAATAACCCAATCCACGTTGTGTTCAACAAGTTATATGGGCACCGACATCAATTGTTCATAATGGAGATTTGTGATGTTTTTTATCCAACAATATATGAGGTTATTCATGACACATAGAGACTAATAGTTTTATATCCAGCAAGAAGGTATCTGATGCAAATTGCGACCTACTACTATTATAATAATGAATCTCTTATTAAAATATAAGATTATATGGAACCCCCACTAATTTACCTCACCATTTATCAAATAATCTTACATCAATTGAAGTTTCAAATAAATTTGAATGAGGATTTGGTGGATGGTGTAAGATCAGATCATAGAAACCTTACCCAAACCTCCCATTCTCGGTAAGAAATTTTAATTTCCCCACCTATCCTACACTAAAAATATCCCAATTCCATCATGAATTTAATTTTCCCCGAAGAGGTTAATTTGGCCATTGAGACCCATATGGAAGGGTGGAAAAACATATTAAAACCATTGGGACAAGGTACGCAATATCTTCATCAATCTACTCCTGATGATTATATTTACCTTAATCCTTAAAGTGTAGAAGAATTTATGGATGCGATATAAACGTTAGAGAGGAATCATACGTAGGCCAATCCTTTATGAAATTCATCACCAAATAGGCTCGAGTCACTATAATCAACACCAACCACACTAATAAATATCTTATTACAAGTTGTACCCCAAGGTTCTTCAAGTATTGGTGGTTCTTAAGCTAATATGATACATCAGATAAATGATAACCCTGCCTCAATTTTAACTCTTCCTCTTGGTTTTAGTGTTTCTCAATCTTTTTATTCCACTTTGTATCAATCTCCAATGGTCAAAAATTTCTTTCCTCTTTTAAATAAGACTGATATTTGGAGGGTCTCCCTATAGGAGCTTTCAGACCGAGATTTAAGTTTCAAATTAGCAGTGTAGGAAGAATACCACAACTTGAATTCATATTCACACCTTCTTCTTCTGAAGGAACATGTTCTTCCTCAGCTACCTTAGTAGAGGCATTGAGGAAATCTTCTTTATGCCCCACCCAATCTTCAAGAGAAGTGACATCGAAGCTAAGGCCTAAAGCAATTCCTTCTTCGAATAAAGAGAGGATGCATGTAGAATCTTGAACCACCGAGGCCATTTCTTTTACAAAAGAGATGGTGCCGGGATCTAAGCTTAAAGGTACCACAAAAAGATAATTTTCTTCAACAAGAGGAGGTGGAAAGAGAGGCTCGGAGATAGGAGGAGGGTTCGTCGCAATAGGAGATTGAGACAGGGAAGGCTTCTTCTCTCAAACAGCCTTCCTCGAAGAGGGAGGATCTTTACAGTCATTCTGGAAGTGACCCGGTTGTTTACAACAGAAGCAACAATTTGAAATGGTTTCATAGTCCACCCTTTGAACCCATTTTCCGTTGGGGGAGTGAATCACAATCCTATCTCATAATTTTTTGGATAAGTCTATAGAAATACAAACCCTTGCAAAGGAAGAAAGAGTGCCTTCGAGGGTTATGGGGTCAATACGGATGACTCTCCCCAAGCCAAAAAAAAAAATTGAGAGGGAAGAAGGAGACCAAAACTCACTAGGAAGAGAATAAAGGCAAACCTAGACCTAAAACCCTTCCATGATGGCTTGATCTGGATCGAAATGAGCTGACCATTTCCGAAGATGCAGCCCAAAATCTAGAAACAAAAGCTCTTTCCTTTTAAGGGAATCATCCCTTTAAGCTTGGCTACGAAAAATGACAAGGAAAAATCCCTTATCCAAGAATCTTACGTGAAGACCACTCCCCCATTTTGTGTCACACCAGGCTCCGACACCGTCAACTTAGAGCCACCGACCCATGAACTTAGCGATGATAGCCCGCTGACCAAGAAGAAGCAGTTGAGAATTGAAGTCGACTAAGCAATCCAAGGAGACTGTCATGAAGTCCATTTCCTCCGAGGCAACAGAAGAAGTAGAATTCCCCAGACATGAGCTAGGAAACTATGACAAATATCCCAATGTGGGTCCCGAACTAAGCGAGTCAGAGAGAGCAGGTCTCACCGAGTCGATGGGCAATCCATTCGAACCAGGCTGGTAGAGAAGGTTGTTGCTATCTAGGTAGTTTGAAAAAAATGTCCATTCTACGACCTGACTTGAGGAATTCCGGGATAATTTTTTCCACCTCATTTTTTCAATTCGATATAATCTTAATCATTTTATTAGTGGGAATTTAATAAAATGGGTCACATTTAGTTATAGAAGGTACAATTAGTTAAAGTAACCTCATTTGATTATATAAGTTAAAGATAACTAAGTTGGTCTCATTAAATTATAGGATTGAACATATTTAGCAACTTGATGAGAATTTTGACCTCAAAATGAAATATGCAATCATGAAAAATCCATTATTTTACATTACAAAAACAAAAACCAACCCCCCAAATTCAATATTAGTGATGTTATTATCATCTTTTCTACGACATTTAAATAACAAAATTTTACAACCATGGGTTTAGAAACCCATAATTTTGCTAACATAGAACTTAAAATCAACCCCAAATCAAAAAAGGTGTTACTAGATGAATTTATTTTAGAACTAAAGTAGTGCTACTAATATAACCCTTTTTTAAGGTTAGAGATGCAATAGTTTTTAAACCATGGCCTTACCAACTAGTACCATTATAACCAACATATTAAAATCAATAATCATCAATGGGGGCTATATAAGTGTTACAAAAGAGGATTTTTCAAGGTATCCTATATCCCTTTCCATAAGCTATGTAGGATCAAAAGAAAGAGTTTATACTAAAGAATATCCCTTGGTCGTTGATTTAATTTAAATTTAATGAAATCTATATTTCAGAGTAACTAATGTAATAAATGATATACAAATGATAAAATATAGTAATGGACAAGAAACAAGCATATAATGATGTGAAACCCTAAGAAAATGAAAGGGAAAGTGACTTAGCAAATGTTGTGTGATGTAGGAGTGATCTGGACTGAGTATTGTTGAAATAGGATGGAAACAACATCGTAAAGGCTCGGTGAAGATTCAGAAGTGTAAAAATATGAAAGAAAAAAATGTCAATAAGAGGACAAGAGTAATTGGGTGTTAATGTCTAGTATGGGCGCTAGTGTCTGCTTAGATGCTCAAGTTCTAAATTTTATTGGATTGGAAGGTCTTCACTCCAATATTTTCTATGGCTCTAACTTCTCTATTAGGGTTCCCATCACACCTTTAACCTACAAAACAAATTGTCTATCTACACAAAACACATAAAATCTAACAAAAAAGATGTAGAATGTGGAGTCGGATTGACACTAGTGGTCACCCAAAGAGTGATATTACTTTTGATCGTTGCACTACATATTAGACTCCATGTAGTTCTATGTGAAAGTGTATGTAATGATTCCCTAGGATTCCCTTGTGTAAGTTACACTAATATGGTAGGCTAGATCTAGAATTCCCTAGATGTAAATGTGTATAATGGAATAGAATAAACTTCCCCTCTTATGTAATGTATGCAGAAGTGTGGTAACCATTATCCCTGAAGTGAGTACATGCTACATGGATTCCTTTTATGATCTTTCACCTTTTGGATGTAAGCTTCGGTGATTCTTGGTCCCTGATTTTGGAGAAGTAACCAAGTATGTGTGTGTGTGTGTGTGTGTGTGTGTGTGTGTGTGTGTGTGTGTGTGTGTGTGTATGATTCCCTTGTTTGAATTTTGTAATTGAAAATTGGAAGGTCATCCCATAAGTGAAAAATATTCCCAAAATATAAAAGATATCCAAAAAGAGCAAGTAAAGGTAAGAAAGTGTCAAGAGCGCCCAACATGGACAAGAGTGCTTGAGCAGTGGTGTACTATCTGGGCACAAGTGCCTAAGGCCATAAAAGATAAATAAGTTAAGTTATGACATGGCTGTAGGGTGTGTAAGACCAAAGAGATAGTAAGAGATAAATAAAAGGGGCCAAAGATAGTTTTCAACGACTAGTTTTATTGATTAGGAATCATGTATACATTAGTATGCAAAAAGGACCTAGAAATGTACCCATGTGCGTGATTTTATGTCTACATTCTCCCCCACTTTATGTTGTTGAGTGAATACTTGATAACATAAAGTATATAGAAGATGTGTACCTTATGATCCATTAGAGGAGAGCGTGCTGAGCAAAAAGTGCAGCATGAAGTGATCATACAGAGAAGCGTGGAGAATAGGAAAGGGAAGTTGAGGCTAAGGGTTAAACCTATATATTGTAGCATGCTATTGTAGCTTCTGTGAGCCACTTCTTGTTGCGTGTAAGGACAGACCTACAAAATAAGAGTAAGAAAGTAGTCAAATTTATGTATTTAAATATGTAAAAGCATGTAAAAATAAAGTGTTCACCTAATGACTTTACAGGATATACGTAATAAACTCTATTTTTTGTTTGATATCTTAACTTGTCATGAATGTCTCTGAATTATTTGATTCAAGAGATTAGATGATTTCCTTATTTACATTTGACGATTCATTTTTTAATCATTGTAGGATGAATTGTGAAAGGATGGTTTGAAGAACTTTTTTCTTGGCTTGAAAACGTAAACAGTGACTGTGTATGCAAGTTTTAATGATCTGTATTACGAAAACAGTGATAGTTTTTGCATATAATTTTAAAATGACTCCAAATTTGGGATGTATGTGAAAAAGGTCATTATATAGAGGAAATTTTTAATATTTTACATTGATTATGAATATTTTTGGAGTTGTGAAGTATTTTCTATCTGGACTGAGAATGTGTGCAAAATGTTTAATGTAATGTCTTCCCGAGAAAAAAAATCATAAATTTTAAATTCCATAATGAAAATGGATGTAGTTTGGAAAATATGTTCCTTTTAGAGGCTTATAAAGCTATAAAATTTTTATAGTCATTGGCCTTGTGTAGCATAAGATATACACGACAGAAATTCGTTCTTGAAAGCTCCAATTGGCAGTTTTGAGCATGATAAGAGGAAATAGTGTTCTGATCTCTTTTCTAACAAGTTAATGTTTGGTTTAGATTTATATTAAGCTGTTTGAACATGATACAAGTTTGATAGAGGTCAGAGAAGGCTAAAAAATGAAGATATTGCTTTTTTGAGCCTAAGAAGCTATTGATAAAGTTAAGGACATTTTGGAGTATAAAGAAGATTTGATTATTTCTTTGACCAAGAATCATTGTGATAGTATAAATGACAGGGTATGAGGTTGATAGAGCATAGTATGGTGTTTGTGAAATCTATTTTAAGTGAATTTGATCAAATTTAAAAGATTAGAGCCAGTTTAGGTTAGTTGAAGGATCCTCATTTTCAAAGCTTGGTAGAGGTTGTTGTGATTCCTCCTAACTTATTGAATGCATGATGAAATTCATTTTTCTATGCATCAAACACCAAAACTTTACATATGTAAAAGTGATGCTTTTGCATCAACCCTACCTTCCCACAATATTTTATCTATTACTTCCCGACCTCATTTAAGGATCTATAAACCTAATATGAGGATTAAATAATGGTGTGAAAAGTTAGGGGCACTAAATGATAGATATGAGACCTCCTACCCTAGTTATAGAAACCTACCACACCTCAAAGGACCAAACTAATATTATTATATGCTGGTAAGGGGTAGCTAGGAATGTTATACTAACCATCAAGGAAATAAGATATATGATCATGAAGGATAAAATAGGATGTAAGGTACTAAAACTGATTATTAGGGATCAACCAAACTACAAAGCATGTATACATAGTAAAATAGGATATAAACAACTAGTTGGGATATTATGGTTTGGCCTAATTAATTGGTATACAAATTTTGGATGTAAAGGGGTAGATGAGAATTTCAAACTAACTAGACTATAAATAAGGGATACGATGTATTTTGATAGAAGGGATATAAGGTATCAACCAAAAAAGGTGGCTTATAAATACAAGGACTGTTAGCACCAAAATCACTACGCCCCCTAATTAAAAATATATTGTGACATTATTAATAAATGGTAATATTTTTAATAATGAGTTTGAAGAGCTCATATTAATAATATAGTTGTAATAGTTAGTATTAGTATTTGGGCGAGTTGTGAGAACAACTCATGTAGCTATTTTGGTGTGTGAGATAATAAAGGGATGAGAGAGATATCCTTGGCATAAATATGAGAGATTCATGGAGAGAGATTGTAGTGTTTGAAGATGAGTGTTGACTCCACCTTTGTAGAAGATCAAACACTATAAATTGTATGATCCATCTATGTAAAGATATCCCAAATGATTTCTAAATTCAATATAATTATATTCGGTGTTTTTATAATTGTGCAATGTTTAACATTGGTATCAAAGTGGGTTACATATCTGGTTATTATTATGCAGAATTAGAAGAAATTGAAGGTGTAGTTGTGTTTATCCATCACCACTGCGGACAATATTTTATTGATGTGTGAAAGAAGTCTTATTGGTTTCATGCAGATCATCTGAAAATGTTACCTTGGTAAATTTACACTTAAATTTACTGTGGATTCACTAGCTTAGCCTCTTTCATCAATCTCTAACTACATTGTATAGTTCTAATTTGTTAGCCAGCAGATCTTTATTTTCCATGTGTCAAAGTTGATGTCTACATGTGAAGAAATTTTTTTGACATCCATTTTTGCTCGCAACCCCATGTGTAAATCTGAATCCATTTGAATTTAATACCATTCTATGTCACTACAATGATATTGGTTTTGCAATAAAAGCGTGGTTGACCCATCCTGAGCACTAGTAGAATTGCATGGTACTGATCGTATATTTACTCAGAGGTATATTCCCACACAAAGCGCGATCCATACAATAGAAGAAACACCAGGAAGAGTGTCTTCTTCCAAATCCAACGTGTACGATCTAATTCACACTCAATGGAATAGATCGGGCTGCTCCATGTTGAGTCCTAGTATCTGGTTTGACACATTGGGTCTACGACCTATTCTCGCTACATTGTAGCTGCTCGTTTGAATGGAAGTTGATTTGGTGGTTTCATTTGGTATGCATCCACCTCCATTTATTTGATAGTAGATTGGAGACTATGAATCTACACACTTTATTGGCATAGACAACTGTGTGTTTACCTTGGCATTCGAATCTGGTTTTTTTTAGCCATGCAATCTACTCTGGCAAGTTTTATTCCTCCACGTAGTACCATATTTTCTGCCAAGTAATTATAAATTGATTCCATTCAATATAAAAGAATCCTTGTTAAAATTCATGTATATATTGATTCAATTAATCAAATGTTATTGTTAATTCATTCAATCGTCTCATTGTTGAAGTGAGTCATAAGTAGTCTTCAGTTTGTGTCATAGTAGTTTGTTATGTTGTATTATTTCAAAGTCATTTCTATAATCTAAATTTGTTTATATCAAAATTTGTTGAAGTATTATCAAAGTATCATTGTATTTTCAAGAGTCAAAATTTTTTTAGACGTCAAAAGTTCATTGTGAGTCAGAGTCAAAAGTCTGAATTATTTTAAAAAAACAAATTCCTTACAGACGCATTTTCGATGTTACCTCACATTCTGGAAACCATTAAGGCTCATGATCACATCCAGATTAACTAGCAACATGAATTCTAGAGGATGGAGGTAACAGAGACTGGAGGTCAATCAAAGACCTCTTGTCAGTCACTAGTGATGGGGACGCATGAAGTTGTGGTGACAATGTGTGTTAGTTTGCTTTTATTTTAGAGTTATAGTTTGCTATGTGTAGTATTATTTCATAGTTCATGTTTTGTCTTGAATAAGTGAAATGTTCACATTGGGGGGGAACATGATCTCAATGTTCCATTTTCATTTTTTCCCTCTTTTCAGTTTGTATTTGGTGACCATTGTTGCCTACATACTTCCCTGAAGGAAAGACATAGTGGACAGACGAAAGCACAAAGAAAAAACAACAACATGATATTTGGGTTATTGCTTTTCCTGTTAAACCATCCTTTGTTTTAGGTTGTTGGTTTTCCTATAAAACCATCCTTTGTTGAGGTTGTTGGTTGTCCTATAAAACCATCCTTGTTGAGGTTGTTGGTTGTCCTACAACACCATCAAGATCATGAGCACGCATGGGCGACAAGCTGCAGAAGGAAGTGTGATTTTTGTTTCTATAATGTCAACATTAAGGAGTGTATAATAGGAAGTTATAATGTTAACAATAGGGGAGTGAATGTTTCAAATATATTGTGACATTATTAATAAATTTTAATATTATTAGTAATGAGTTTATAGAACTCATATTAATAATATAGTTGTAATAGTTAGTATTAGTAATTGGGTGAGTTGTGAGAACAAATCAAGTGGCTATTTTGGTGTGTGAGATAATAATGGGATGAGAGAGATATCCTAGGGATAAATATGAGAGATTCATGGAGAGAGATTGTAGGGTTTGAAGATGAGTGTTGACTCCACCTTTGTAGGAGATAAAACACTATAAATTGTATTCTCCATCTATGTAAAGATATCCCGAATTATTTCTAAATTCAATATAATTATATTTAGTGTTTTTATAATTGTGTAGTGTTTAACACCCCCGAATGATCAAGTGATGAATAGGGTATTCAGTATGATTGGGTAACATGGGATTACCTCTCAAGATGTGGGATATGTGGGCTTGAGGTGAACCACCAGAGAAGGTCAGTTTCCTCTTCCTAAAATAAGCACTACAGTACTCCTAATGCAAGAAAAATTTCTAACTTGACCTATACTAACGATTCCAGGGGATTATGGAAAGAGATTGCATGAAATAGAACCTATAATAGAAGTGGTGATGCACCAAGAAAGGGTTTGCTAGAAAATGTTCCTATTTGCAAATGAAGGAAGATGAACATGGGAAGAATGGACATGCATTACGAACCTAACTACATATAATACTTCATTTCAAGATAAGAACAACAACTCCCAAAACTTATAATGGAAACCAAGGTTGCACAATGTACCTGTAGACATGAGAGAGGAAAAAGAGAGCAGAAAAATGATGAAAGGAAAAAAATTAGTCACAAAATATATTTTATTACTCTAAGCACTTGCACAATGCATCATTATAAAAGGATGAGGTAGAGGTTTCCATTATAATGTTTAGAATGAAGGCATGAAAGCCTCTAAATTCACAACAAATTGAATTATGAAAAGAGCTAAAGCTTAGAAAAAAATTTCTAACCCCTTTAATTTTGCATTCTCATTTATATTTATAGAAAAATATGAGCAGAGGAGAGAAAGAAGGAAGAACTCCTATGAACTAGGAAAAATTGGAGCAGATAATGAAACCATGCTTTATTGTAGCATCCCATGTTTTCTTACATCACTGCATACACCCAAAAAATATCCCCCAATATGTCTCCATAACTTCAAAATTTTGAATTAATATCCATTTAAATTTAAAAATAATATTTTAATAAAGTTTTGGATATCATTCTTTAACCCCCATGGTGGGCCCCTGGGTGAAAAATTACATTCGGGGGTTTTAATGTTTAACTTGGTAAATGGCTCGCCACCTAGCTTGGTGAGTTGTCTCGCGAGCTACCTTCTTACATCGTTGGACAAGTTATTTATTTTACATGGTGGGTTCTCTTACACGAGTAAGATCTTTGTAATCTTCCACATTTCACAAACTCCATGTCTTCTGTTTTAATATTTCCCTACTGAGTCCTCCATTCAACATGTCTTGCAAGGTAAGTAAAATCCTTTCGATCTCATTAAATGGATCGTTGTACTAATTGGTGAGCATCATCAAAAATACCAAATTCTTCTACTTGTGCATTGAGAATACCCCAACACCAAATATTTCATTTAGTTGGTCTCTTACTTCATGACACCTCAGTGAACCATTTGAAACACCTGACAAAAAAAATCTCCACATCTTCACCTAACACTTCAGGCATGTTGAGTTGCTTTGAAACTAATTCTCGATTCTTGCACTAACATCCAGGTTGGCCCCTTTAACTCACTATATATTTCATTGAGTTAGGCCCCCACACATTGTTTTTTTCCATCTCATCTGGAAACACCAGCTCGCCACAAATTATTTGTGCCGACTTTGATGCCATTCAGTACGTAACCCAAACTCGACGACTGATGCCACATCTAACTCCTAAACATATGTTTTATTAGCTCACCAATCTTCAAAAATCATGACCAACTCAAACTTCCCTAAACTTCGGAATCTGATCATCATCCGATGTGCCATACTCGCCAGGGTTCCAAAAAATTGAAGACAGGAACTCCTGCATTGCGAAAATCGTAAGCTCCAAACTCTAATTTTCAGATTCCAAGCTTCAGAACTTTCCCACAACTCTTGTCAACTCATTCAGGGTGAGTTTTGAATCAAAAATCCCCGAAATCCTGAAAGGGATATCTCTGAAATGAACTTCAAAATCTTTCACCTTCTCCCATTTGATACAACTTGGCTACCTATCTTCCAACTAGATGCTAGCTCCACATCCCCAAACTTATGTGCGTGTTTGATCACAATTTCCCCTATGCCAGCTTAATCTCGAGGCCTTTGAAAAAACCTAAATGAGCTCTATCGGATGGGCTCGTTGAGCCATTCATGAACTCACCGTAGCTCAGTGCATTGAGCTACACTTTTGTTCAACCCCATGCTAACTTGCATCAATGTGCCCTACATTCCAATGCCAAGTTGTTTTCCTTCTTCCTGTGGTAACATGCCTTGCCATATTCTCCACTCAGCTCCATGTTGACGTTAAATTCATCGATGCGTAGTTGACTTAGCTCGGCTCAAGCTACTGATTTTTCTACTATTCGAGCCATGCTTGTGAGTTTCTGAGTCCCCACGAACTCACTGAAACTTTACAAATCCCTACTTGATCGACCGAGTTATTCCCCGAATGCCAAGTCCAAAATGATCACCTTTTCAAATCCTTCCGCCATGTTCCGAGATCCCTCCACTAAAACTTCATTCTCAACCACATCCTAATCAACATGGCTCGATCCACCAATTTCAACTATAATGCCATCGAAATGAGTTTAACTCACACCGATTGCACAAAATCTCCTCATGAATACCTTGTGAATCCTGAGCTTATGTTGACCATCCCAATACTGGGTCTTCCATGTTAACTCAGCTTCAATGCTTGATAAATTCTCTACATAGTTCTACCTTGATTGAAGAGCTTGACTCCATGTTTTTCAACCTAGCTCGCATGAGCTACAATAGATATTGATCCCGAGCTCGCTATAAGACTAAAACTCAATTCTCCAAGTTTTTTAATCATACCAGATCAAACTCACTTTTCTCATCTCTCTCAATGCCAAGCTGATAGCTTTTCATGACTAAAATAGCTCAATCGAGCTACCCTACACATAAAAACCCATACACCCATATTAATTTGGCAAGATATTTTTAGCTCAATGTGATATTACCCCCTGAATATGATCCTAACCTAGTTTTTGGACTGGTTTTGAATTCCATGGATTCATCTTGAAACCAGAGGGTCATAGAGACGCAATAAGACTCTTAAAACATAAAGTATAAATTTTGATTTTTTTTTCTCATGTTGGACAAATGTGGACCCATTGGGGCCAATTTATCACTTTGAGAAAACTTGGAATCTTCAAGACCCAAAAAAGGGGAGGATAGTTCAAGATGATTTGAAAACTACCATGAATGCTATAAACACTCCCTAAACACCAAAATTTTACATTTAATGGCCTAGAATGATTCATGAAGACCCTTGTTCCCCAATTTCACTCCAAGGGAAAAAAATGGATAACATTTTTGGGGACCTCGTAAGGGTGTTTTCCTGTTAAGCATTATTTCAGTAGCCTTGTATATCCATTGGGCATGGAGTCATTATTATAGATCTGAAACCTGATACTAAAGCATGAAATTATTTTCCCTGAGCTACGTAAACATTGTTGCATATAACATCCTGAAATTGGAATGACCTCTACAAAATGAAGGATAATATATGAACCTATCTTGAAACCTAAAATTCGTCAAGTATGAATCAGTTGAAACCCATGATTGCTTGATATGCATGAAACATTATAGAATTTTAAGTAAACATTTCTGAGCTCAAGACATCATGAAACTCTATTAAATCCTAATTTTTCCCTTCTTCTAAACACTTAACCTTCGAAACATTGTGCAAGATCAACAACGAAAAAACAACACACACAATAACTAAAAATCATACATGCTTCAAATAAAACATGCAGAGTGTGTCATGAACTTATTCTGCTGAAAACAAACCTATTCCTACTCTACATTAACTAGAGGCACATGTGAACTAAATGAACCTTGCAAATGGTTGTGTAAAATAGTTTCCCTTCCTCACAATGGGAATTCATGCAGATGATGTGGTAATAGACATGGCTGAGACTAAGATTGAAAAACTAAAACAATCCCAATTCTCCACTTGGTTCACCAAGGCATCAACTGGAAAGAGAATGTATACCTCTTTTAATTTCTCTGCATCTTCTTTGTATAGGCATTTCAGTTGATCCTTGGAACTGTGAAAATTATCCTCACATTCCGAATTGAATGTGACTAGTTGTGGCTCATCTTCGGCTCCAATGAATCCAAATATCTAATGGGACAATATCTAACCCTTTGAATATGTCTGCTACTCTGAGCTTCAACTTTAACAAGGAATGTTTCCTGTAGAAATTCCTGGATGAATGGTGTTGAAGTGATGTCCTTTTCATTTATTTTTCCCTCCTTGAAAACCAAAAGTTCCTCCACAACACACAGCTCCTCTTGATTGTTTGCAGTCTCTAATTGAAACGTGGGTAAATCACTCCATGTATCTGGAGTTCATTGCTCATGTACGAGTTCCTCCTCCTCTGATGGATGACAAAGATGATCCATAGTTTTAATCTCATCATTCAACATGAAACCTATAAGACAAAAATATTTCATCTCTGATTCATCAACTAAATTATATTTCCTAATTGAGAGCAAGAAACTCTCAATGATGTCATCTCCGCATAATATTTCTTAATCTGACTTATTTTTTCCCTTGTGCTCCTCTTTTCATTCATTCAATGATTCATATGGAATATTCAATTCATCAAATATTGGCTCAAGAAGATGGTTATGAGAAATATGTTTCTCTCCTATATTTTCCTCCAAATAAACAACCCCTTTCTATTGGAAAAGAGGTGATGGAATAACAAAATTGTCAAGTTTGAAAGGTTCCTGTCCATCGCAATATTCTTTCAAATTCAGAAAATAATCAGCCTCTCCATTGCTTAGCCGTGTCAAAGGTTCAATTTCTACCTTCATGGTGTTCTTTAGATTGGAAACTGGTTCACCATAGCCTTCTTCATCATCAAACATAAAATTTGTAAGATCAAATTCATCTAAGAAATTTCATTTTTGAAAGGATGGGGAGGGTGAAGGATTTGAAACCTCCTATGTCACTTATTCAACATTCAAGATCTATGAATCCACTTTTGTTTCCTCCATTGCAAGAATCTGCTTGTGATCGGATTCACTCAAAATACCTTGCACATTTGATGGATTTATTCTTTTTCCTGTACATGATCCTCTTCTAGTGGATTTGGAGCTAACTCTTATTCTTCTACAAATGGCTTCGTAACTTATGGGGAATCAACAATCTCCCTAAACATAGTGCCATGATGTACACTACATTATGAACACATAGATTTATGATCATCATCTCCCTGTACTCGTTCTTGTGTAAATTCAGTCTCCATCGCCTGCTCTTGAATCTCAACCTTGGTTGGAGGCTTAACCATGAGTGGAAGTTGTTTGATATTTATTCTTGCAGCCCACTCTTTCAAATTCCTTGCTCGTTCTTCCATTTCCACCTCCATGATGCTCATTTTCTAATCATGGTCTTCCCAAAATGGTTTTGGGACTATAAGAAGAGGGGTGAGTTGGGATTCAATTGATTTATTCACTCTTTTAGGAGGTGGAAGAGGTGAAACTTGTGGATTTTGTCGAAGAGAAAAAAATTAGAAGAAGCGGGGGTAGGAGAATCAAGATGGGATGGAAATATAGGAGATGGAGAAATGGGCTTCACTATATGAGCAACAAATGAGAAGCTTGGGAATTACGGTTTAGGTTGTAACTGCATGGATGAAGGCATGAGAAGAGGGTTGTGAGGTGGTAATGCATGGATTTCCCATTGATATGGTTTTCTAGAGTTAGGTTCATAAGTATCTATCTTCTTGATCCATTCTCCAACTTGAGTCATCGTTTTGATTATGAATTGAACATTTTGTTGAGGATTTAACTCACCTGGTAAAGGGCTAGTCTAGGGGTATGGAATACTATAACCTATTTGGGCTAACTCTTTCATTTCCTTAATTCTTATTTACAACATGTTATATTCCAACTCTCAAACCTTTCTCTGCAAGTGGTCCTCTTAACATGTAGGGTAACTTCCAGAATCTGCATACCCTTTTTCTTTAATAGCTCCAAAGTTCAATGGATGACCAAACTAATCTGCATCTTGCTCATGTGGACATGCATGCTCAAACTGACATTTATCATAAAATTGGTCTGGAGGTGGATTATAATAACATGAAGATGGAAAGCATTGTTGGTGTTAAAAGTGGGAATTCCACTGTGGGAATGAATCCATGATTGCACAGATTCATGAATGGGAGAAAATGGAAAGATGTGGAAGAAAAATGGATGGAAATGAGTGAAAAAGAATGGTCTACAAATTAGAGAGTGGGTTACTTGAACCAATGGAGTCACCAGTTGTGCTTGGGTTTACCTCATAAGGCTAAAATTTCACTAAGAGCACAATAAACTATGAAATAAAGTGAACACAAATACATACACCTATGAAATTTTTTTGTTTGATCTGACTGGGCGTGAAAAAAATTGTTAGCACCAAATCACTGCACCCCCTGAATTTCTAAGTGATGAATAGGGCATTTGCTATGATTGGGAAACATGGGATCACCTCTCAAGTTATGGGACTTGCAGGCTTGAGGTGAACCTCCGAAGAAGGTCGGTATCATCTTCCTAAAATAATCACTACACTACTCCCAATGCAAGAAAAATGGCTAACTAGACCTATACTAATGATTGCATGGGATTAGGGAGAGGGATTGCATGAAATAGAACCTATACTAGAAGTGTTGATGCACCAAGAAAGGGTTTTCTAGAAAATGTTCATGCTTGCCAATAAAGAAAGATGAACATGGGAAGAATGGACATGCGTTATGAACCCAACCACATACAATAGTTCATTTCTAGCTAAGCACAACAACTCCCAAAACCTGTAATGGAAACCAAGGTTGCACAATGTACTTGTAAACATGAGAGAGGCAAAAAAGAGCAGTAAAAATGTTGCAAGGACAAATATTAGTCACAAAACATATTTTTTTACTCCAAGCACTTGCACAGTTGATCATTATAGTAGGATGAGGCAAAGGTTACCATTACAATTTTTTATAAAGAAGGCTTTAAAGCCTCTAAATTCACAACATATCAACTTGTGAAGAGAGGGGAAGCTTAGAAAAATTATCTACCCCCTTTAATTTTGCATTCCCTTTTAAATTTATATAAAAATATGAGATGAGGAGAGAAAGAAGGAAGAACTCCTATGAACTAGGAAAACTTTTAGTAGATAATGAAACCATGCTTTGTTGCAACATTCCATGCTTGCTTACATCAACGTATGCACCTAGAAAATTTCTCCCCACTATGCCTCCATAAATTCAAAATTTTTAATTATTCTCCATTTAAATTTAAAAATAATATTTTAACAAATTTTTGAAATTCATTCTTTAACCCCTGGGTGAAAAATTGGATTTGGGGGTTTTAATGTTTAACTTGGTAAATGGCTCACCAGCTAGCTCGGTGAGCTGGCTGGCGGGCTACTTGATTGCATTACTAAATGAGTTATTTATTTTACATGGCAGGTTCTCTTACATGGGAAAGCTCTTTGTAATCTAGTAGATTCCATGAAATCCATGTCTTACGTTTTAATCTTTCCCTACCGAGTCCTCCATTAAACATGTCGTGCATAAGAAGTTAACTCCTTTCAAGATCATTAAATGAGTTACACTGACTGGTAAGCATCTTTGAAAATACTGAACGCTTTGACTCATGCATTGAGATTCGAGAATACCTCGACACCACGTATTTCATTGAGTTAGTCGCTTACTTCATGCACCTCGAAACACCTAAGTGCACAATTCTCCACGTCTTCATCTAACACTTTGGGAAAGCCAAGTTACTTTGAAACTAATTCTCACTTCTTGCACCAACATCTAGGTTGAACCCTTCAACTCCCCACATATTTCATTGAGTTGGGATCCCTCACATTTTTCTTTTCCATCTCATCTAGCAATACCATCTTGCCACAAATAATCCTTTCCGACTTTGAAGCAACTCGGCACCTAACCAAACTCGACGACTGATGCTGCTTTCAACTCCCTAACATCCATTTTATTGGCTCACCGATTCTGTAAACCCATAACCAACTCAGACTTCCCCAAATTTCAAAGTCTGATCATCATCCGATGTGCCAAACTCACCAGGGTTCCTAAAACCCGAAGACAGGAACTCCCGAATTTCAAAAAAGTGTCAACTCCTTCGAGGAATGTTCCAAATCAAAAATATTTGAAAGCCCAAAAGGGATATCTCCGACAGAAACTTTGAAATCTTCCACCTCTTCCCATTCAATGCAGCTTGGCCACCTATCTTCCAACTTGATCCTATCTCCACATCCCTAAACCTCCTATGCATGTTTGATCAGGAGTTCCCCTATGCCGACTTAATCCCAAGGCCTCTGAATGAACTTGACTTAGCTCTATCTAATGGGATCACTAAGCCATTCATGAACTCACCCTAGCTCAGTGTATTAAGTTACTCTTTTTTTTGGGCCCATGCCAACTCACATCAATGTGCCCTCCATTCCAATGCCTATTTGTTTTCCTTCTTTCTATAGTGACATAATTTTCCATATTCTCCACTCAACTCAATGTTTACGTTAAATTAATCGATGCACAGTTGACTCATCTCATCCCGAGCTAGCAATTTTTTTCACTATTTGATCCATGCTTGTAAGTTGCTAAGTCCCCACGAAATCACTTGAACTTAGCAGCTCTCTGCTCAATCAACTAAGCTATTCCCCGAATGATGATTCCAAAATGACCACCTCACCAAATCCTTCTGCCATGTACCGAGCTCCATCCGCTGAAACTCCATGCTCAACCATGTCCCACTGAACATGGCTTGATCTACCAATTTCAATCATAATACCATCGAAATGAGTTCAACTTACACGAATTGCACATAATCTCCTCATGAACTTGTGAAACTTGTGCTTTTATTGACCATCCCAATACTGGATCTTCCATGTTAAATCAGCTGCAATGATTGAGCAATTCACTGCATAGTTCCACCTTGATTAAAGATCTCGACTCCATGTTTTTCAACCTAGCTTGCATGAGCTATAATATATCTTGATCCTAAGTTCGCTGTAAGACTAAAACTTGGTTCTCCAAGTTATCTAATCATACCGGCTCAAAATCATTTTACTCCTCTCTCTCAATGTTGAGTTACTGTCTTGGCATGACCAAAATAGCTCGATCAAGCTACCCTACACACAACAGCCCATACACTCATATTAGCTTGTCGAGCTACTTGATGAGCTATTTTCAGCTCAATGCCATTTGACCCCCTCAAAATGATCCTAACTTTATTTTTGGAATAGTTTTGATTTCCATGGCTTCATCTTCAAACCAAAGACATAAAAAGAATATTAAAACACAAATGATCAATTTTGATGATTTTTTTCTCATGTTGGATGAATATGGGCCCGTCGGGGCCAATTTCTCACTATAAGATAATTTGGAACCTTCAAGACTCAGAAAAGGGGAGGATAGTTCAAGATTATTCGAAAACTACCAGGAATACCATAAGCTCTCCCTAAACAATTTTGTTTTACCTGTAATGTCTTGGTGTGCTTCATGAAGATCCCTTTTTCAGTCCTAGGGCACAATAGGCCCATATTCCCCAATCTTTCCCCAAGGTCAAAAAAATGGATAACAAGGATGAAGAATAGGTACATAAGAAAATATATGAGAGATTAAAGAGGAAACATAAGATGTTAATATCATATTATTACATAAAATCATAACTAAAAACATTTTAAATGATAAATTATGATAAACATGTCTAGTTTATTATAAAATAAGAAGAAAGTACAGGTATGTACTAGAAAAAATGAATGATCTAAAAGTTCAAGCATAATAATTATTCAAGAACTAACCATTTGTTAGTTCTTTGAATATTTTTCCTTTATTAGTTTGTAATCAATATGATCTCAATTCTAAGATATCCTTAACTAGATATAGACCCCACCATGTTTTGTTATATTTTTCCCTTCTTATCATGGGTGTAATAAAACTTCAAGACTATTTATATGATTTCAATGTTCTAATGTTTGAAAATTTTGGAATCTATTTAAAAAAAACACGATTAATAATAATGCTAATGTTGGAAAATGTTGGAACATGTTTCATCCAAAAAATTGAGAGGTTGAAGGTAGGATTTACAAATTTATTCATCATAGATGATTCCATCAAGTGAAATGTGAAAGATATTAACTCGAATTCTAGGAATGGTACTGCTTCATAAACTTATACTAGAGAGAAGGGAATTTTCCTATTATTGTTATAGATACTAGTGTGATATTCCCAAATTGTGGGATATAGCTTAAGGTCCTAATTTGTACATGAATCTCAAAGGTTTTTTGAAGGATTTTCTTGATAATTTTACTTGTATATTATGATTTTCCATTTCATTTAGGATGACATGGATTTGAAAATGTGTGTTTAATCTTGAATTTAGCACAAAGTGTATTAATTATTTTGTATTTGAAAATCCCACCATTTTCAGAAATGATGGTTTACATATTTCCTAAGAAATACATAGTTTGATTAATGATGAATTTTTCATTTATTGTACTCTTCACATTAGTGAGGGGCATGGTATCAACCCACTTACTGAATTCCTTATTAGATGTGATGATAAATGTATGGTCATATTTTTAACTTAGTAATTTTTTAATAAAATCCAATCCTTACATGGAAAAGGGGCATAAATATTTAAGATATTGGAGCCCAAACGAGGGAACATGGATAAGACCTTAATGTATCTCAAAAGGTTTTCATAATTTAGAAAATGGATGAGAATCAACCTTGAGGGTAGGATAATAGTAACCCATGCTTAATAATTTTCAAGTGGTAGTGTTTCTACTACTGTGGCCTCTAAAAATTCCCCCATGAGGTTACTTGAGGAGGTAAGGTACCTTATCCTTAGTAGATCAATAGATAAAGGTACCCTAAAAGTTATGGTAGTAAATAATGTCATATTTAATATGATATTATTATATATTTTTATGGATATTGGTTGGTTCTCAATAATCATTATCTTGGGGAAAATTTTAGTGCTCAATGAATTGGATGATATCCTTGTTCCAAGGTTTTTTACATTTTGAGACAACTTGGATATGACAAATGAGAGTGATGGGAGTATATGGTAAGGCAAAAGGATAATTTTTATCCTGGATTTAATAATTATCCTAAGGAAGGAATTTTTGGGGTAGATAATGAGCACGGTTCATTGTAAGAAGCCTCGAGTAAATTGGAGGTGGAAAATCCCTGGCAAATATACCTCGAACCACTTTCATCGGAAAGGTGAATTTTCCAGGATTTCAAATTCAAATTTTCACCTATCATTTTCTTAAGGGGGAGAACTCGGCATTTTTTTGGTGTCAGGCGACATCAAGGCTTGTTTTCGAGTAACATCAAATCTTGTTTTCATGAGACAACAAACCTTGTTGTTTCATGACACCAAAAAAATGCTTCATTTTTTTGGCCGTCTGCAACCCCCTTTTCACTTGTAAACAACACTCATTTGTCACCCACCTATAACCCTCCCTTGTCGTGTGTCAACAAGCCTCTGGTCATGCGTCAACAACCCTCTTGTTGCGCGTCAACACCTTCTCTTGTCGCACATCAACAACAATATATTGTCACTCATCTGGAAATGAAGATCTTCCTTGTCGCACGTCACACTTTCATATTGCAAGTCTACAACAACCAGTATGATACTCTGATCCACACTTTATCTGGTTGTAATTTACAAGTAATTCAGATGGTACCTTAGTAAGTTACTAGTATACTACTAGGTGAATTACCTAGGTTTATATAGGATTAGTTTTCAATGGTAGGCGAAGCCGACCCCTAAAAAAAATTATACTAGAGATTTTAGGTGAACAGTACACTGACCCACTCTAAAAAAATTACCTTTTCAAATTTTCCAAAAATAGAATATTCATAAAATTACAAATATTTGCCACTTAAAATATCCCTGATAATGAGATACTATGGATGTTAAGGATTCAATCTTGGATGTATACTTAAGAGCGGTGGATTCTCTTTTGAAGGAGGTAAAATGTGTGACTAGATCAATAACTATCTCATGATAGGTTTTGATATTTTTTCTTCTACAATGGTATTTCTCACTAACTTATTAGTAGAAATACTATAAATCACCCATAACATGGCAATAGATTATGTTATTCATATTAGCATCTTACATACCAAGTATGAGTACCTCATATTTATACATGTTGTTAGTGACCTCGAAGTTAAGAAAAACATAAAATGAGAAGATCTTATATGATGGGTTACTAAGATAAAATATTACCCAAATCCTTCATGACACTTGGCTCTATCAAATTTTAGGGTCCAAGTATCCACATGGAGGTTGATGGTTGTTTTTTTATCTTTTTAGTTTTCACTCCATACTTTTTGGTCATGGGCTATAGTTCACTTACTTCAAGGGTTGGAACCTAAAGATAAGAAATAAAATTTTAAAAATAGTATTCAGGGGTTATTTCTTAGTCTATACCCTAAATGGATAGAATATATTTTTCAGGTATGAAATCTAGGATATGATGATTGGTAGGAATGGGAGCAAAGGAGTTTTGATCAGCTAGAACTTTCCCCTTGACTACTTTTTGTGTGATGAAACACAAATCAAACTCCATGAAAATGGTCATCCATTTTCTAATGTAGTTTTTAGGGAGGATAAATATGGAAAATAAGTAACAAAAAGGATTGATGTGGAAAACTATATAGGTCATTTGATTCAACATGTAATGTTGAATTTTATTTGTCATATATAGTTAATCATGCTCATTCTAAGGTGTTGTATAACACTCGTAATAAATGAGTGATTAAATAAGATAGTATATAACATGTTATTTTCCTATCTCATAATATTGTGTCGGCATATCCTAAAATGATATGGTAGTAGATTATATAAACAAGATGAGAGTGCAATATAAATTTATAGGTTGTAATGTTGGAATGTTGAGTAATGATTTCTTCATAAAATTGAATGAATGTTGGAAAATACTTTGGAATTCAAACTTTACACTTTTCTTAAGCAGATTATTGATGGTATGAGTCTGATAAGAAATTTTGGTAATAAACAATCATATTGCCCTGAGATTTCCTAAGAAGGTAACGATATCAAGGATAGAATTAGGACAAGGCATTTTTAGGCTAGCTTATGATTTCACAGGATCTGACTCTATTCATCATTTGGATATGAGAAACTTGTTATCCATTTCCCCCAAGTGAAATAGACAATGGGAAAGGAGTAGACATGAGACGAACCATGCCTTCATAGCTGGATCTAGGTTTTTTGTCATGATAAAGGGTTTTTGAAATGGGAGGTTGTGAGATGAACAACAAAGAAAGAATCGATTTGTTAAGCAGATCAATGTAGTGGGCCAAGAACATTATAGAGGAGCTCAGGATTTCGAGCTAGTTCAGGATATGAAGGAATTCTGAAGTCCTAAATTTATACTTTAGAGGTGAGGATGTTAATAGGTAGTCTAAAGTGAAATTCAGGGACTCAGCGGAAAGAAGAGTGAAAAAGGGAGAGTAAAGTCCAAAACCTGAACTTTGAATTTGGAGTTCACAATTTCAGAGATTCAGAGGTTTCATGAACACAAGTAGGAGAACAGTGCCATGAACCCGAAGTCTGAATTTTGGACTTCAGGGTTTCAAGATTTCAGAGAAATGCATCGCTTGGATAAATGAATGAAACTTGAACCCCTGAAAACCTTGAAACCCGAACTCCCTGAAAGCCCGAAAAACAAATGTCCGAAACCCAAAATCTGAATTTCAAACTTTGGGGTTTCGGCATTTTGAATTATTTTGGCTTGAACAATGAATAATGCCACACAATATGATTTCAGAGTCCAAATTCAGAATTCTAAAATTTGGACTTCGGAGGTTCAGCATTTTGGAACTCTCTAGCCAACCCATCAGATAAACAATAACAAAGACCTCTAAAGCATAAATGCCCAAAGCTCTAAATCCTAAAAGTTTGAAATTTTAGATTTTAGAGGGTGTGATGCTAGTTGGGAGTCCAAAAATGTAGATCAACCACTTGCATTTATTGCAGTATGGAACCCTCATCTTCAGATGGCTATAACTTTTGACTGGGATCTCGGATTTGCACAAAATCAGACTTTTTAGATATCAAATTTCTTAATTTTAATAAGGTTAAATATTTAAAAATGGGAAAATACAATTTTCCATTTTAGAGGAATGGTTCCAAATTTCTCACCTACCCAAAATAATGAGCTATGGGTTTCCTTTCTTCCCTAACAAGCAAGGTATAATGGAGTATGGGGTTTGCAGGCTTGCCCATCACTCCTACAAGGACAATGATGAATTTCGTAGGATATTGGAGTGCATTTTCAGATTTCCTCTCTCTCTCTCTCTTCAAATTTTCTCTATATAAATTGTAAGGTCCAAAAGGTTTATCACCTTTCTTCTCCCATGCACCCCATTCCTTTTTGGGCTTCAATCCTTCCTCAAATTCTTGTAATCGCTTCATGCATATTCTTGCTAAAACAATGCACTATGTATAATTATGTGGAGAGATAAGATTATGTCTGTGTTGACCTCTTTTAGCATCTCATGGTTTATTTTCTTCACCTTATATCTCATTATGCAATCACACTGAATGCCCCATATCAAACCGGATAATTAGATCAGATACAAAGGAAAAGAAGAACATGAAATATGCAAAAGGGGAAAATATTCACATCAAACAAAAACTATTTGAAGGAAAGAAGGAAACCAAACTTTCATTAATCATTCTTCAACACACACATACGTAGCTGAAGTAAGAAAACACTAGTCACAAATTACATAGGTTGACAGCATGAAGTTTTGAGTTTCACGTAAAATAGCTCAAGATTAAGATAAGGAAAAATGGAGAAAAAACCTTTCAAATTGCATCGACTCTATATTTATACAATTAGTAACATGAAGAAAGATAATAAAGGGACGGAAAACAGGGCCACTAATATGGAACTAATTACATTTGAAATATGCATTGAATGAGTGTGGGCACCATGATTCATCCCTTAAGTTTAATTGTAGTACATATATAGTCACCTCCAAATGTAATCAACAATTATAGAATTGCCTTTGAGCCCAACTCATTCCATCAAAATTTAAAGAGTGACATCATTAAATTTTGGTTGTTGGGGTGGTTGTCTTGCTGGTTCTAGTATGGCGTGAATTTCAAATTTCATGTGGTATCTACTATATCTCGTGGCTTCTACCGTGGCATTTCATGGTTTATATTTTCCATGGATCCTCGTAATCCTCCATGCCACCCACAAGGGCCTCACTTCTTGATCCATGCCACTCATGGGCAATTACATTTTGGTGAGCCCGCAAAACACTAGACTAGTATTCTGTGGATTTTAAACTTAGACTATCATTTTGATTACTTCATGGATAAATAACTCTATGGTACTCATCCCAACATAATTATTCTAAGGAATCACTTCTTCAGTTTTGCAAAAAGAAAGATGTCACATAACACTAGACTTCACATTTCTTTTCTCTACAGATTTGTCCTTAGCGAATTTTTAATTCCATCATGGGCCTAAAACCCATGGTATTCTAACTTTCCTTCAAACCAAGAGAGGTAAAGTTATTTCCGAAAAGGTATTTACTCATCATGAACCCACATGTTGTGGTGTGGAGCCTATTTTTTGTCTTCTTTAATCAGTGTTGAAGTGTTGGAGTTCGAATGGTTAAGTTTGGATACTTCAGGAGCATTCTGCAGTCGTCTGCTATGACGTTGCTATGCCATCACTATGTTATCTTGTTGCTATTAATATGCTATTAATATGTTGTTAACATTGGGACTATTTTTCCATCCATGGGAAGTTGAAAGATCGTGACTTTCAAACTTCTAGGGTCGGCTTTAGGACTTCTTAAAAGGATTGTAATCCTATAAATAGAGGTGTTAGGGTATCTTGAAGATATCTTGAGTGTTCAATAGGTCTTAAGTCTTAATGATCAAGAGGTGATCAAGAGTGATCAAGGTTAAGCAATTGGGTGTCAATTTTGGTTTAGATGTGGTTTAGCATCTTTGGAATTATGTTGTGAGTTCATAACTGAGAGAAGACTATGAGAGTTGTTTTACTCTTGTTGATAATAAAATCTGAGCAAGTTCTTGGTGGACGTAGCCCACATTGGGTGAACCACATTAAATCTTGTCTTGTCTTCTTTTTCTGCATTATTTATCTATGTTGTTATATTTCTGCAAGTATAATTCTGCTATATAGTTTCCTACTGTTGTGGTTTGATGAATTGTTTCTGCGTATTTGTTCTCTAATTCCTAACCATTGGTATCAGAGATTTGGTGGTTTTTTTCTGAAGTTGTAAATCACAGGGAAAGTTTTAGCTTGAGTGGGAGCTATGGCAGATGAGGGAAGATCGAGGGTTGAGAAGTTCAATGGGTAGAACTTTGGTTTGTGGAAGATGCAAATGGAGGATTACTTATATCAGAAGGACATACATGTTCCTTTGGCTAGAAAATCAAAGAAATCTATAGCCATGTCAAAGAAGGATTGGGAGTTACTAGATAGAAAGGCACTCAGGGAAATTTATTTATGCCTTGCATCTTCAGTTGCTTTCAACATATCGCAGGAGAAGACCATGAAAGGTCTCATGAGTGCATTGGGGAATTTATATGAAAAACCCTCTGCCTCTAATAAAATATTTTTGATGAAAAAGTTATTTAATATGAAGATGTCTAAGAATGGTTATGTTGCTGATCATTTGAATGATTTTAATACAATTGTGAGTATGTTAAACTCAATAAAAATTGACTTTGATGATGATGTCAGGGTTTTGTTGATTTTGTGCTCCTTACCAGATAGTTGGAACAACTTGGTTATGGTTGTAAGTAATTCAGTCTCTAATAACTCAAAGCTGAATTTTAAGGATGTAATAGGTGTGATCCTAAGTGAGGAAATGCGAAGGAAGAGCACCAGAGATTCTTCTACTTCTAGAAACACTTTGACGGTAGAGAGCAGAGGGAGACAAAAGAACAGAGGGAAAGGTAACCATGGGAAGTCAAATGATCGCGGAAGGTCAAAGTCCAAGAGTAAGTTAGAATGTTGGCACTGTGGGAAGGTTGGTCATCCTAAGAAAGATTGTTGGGCTCTTCGGGATAAGAAGAACAAGAAGGAGGAAACTAAAGAGGTCAATTTGGCAGTAGGTGATGTTGTCAAGATGCCTTAATTATTTCTTTAGATAATATTGTTGAAGCTTGGGTGCTAGATTCAGGGGCTTCTTTCCATGCCACCCGACATAGACATTACTTTTCTATTTTTGTTTAAGGTGATTTTGGACATGTATATCTTGGTGATGATGAACCATGCAACATAATAGGGAAAGTTTGTGTTTGGGTGAAATTGCAGAATGGGAACACATGGCTACTTAAGGACATCAGGCATGTGCCTAAGTTGAGGTGAAACTTGAAGTCAGTGGGACAAATGGGTAGTGATGGTTGTACGGTTAGTTTTATAGTGGATTCTTGGAAGGTTACCAAGGGAACTCTTGTGGTTGCAAGAGGTAAGAAAACTAGTACTTTGTATTTAACCAGTGGTGCTAATTATTGCAATTTAGTTGTTGTAGATGAAGATGTAAATTTTTGGCCCCAGAGACTTGGTCATATGAGTCATAAGGGCATGCAGATTATAAAGGACAGGTTTCTCGGATTAAAGGAGTTAGATTTGGACTTCTGTGAGGACTATTTTTATGGGAAATAGAAGCGGGTGAGATTCCTTAAGGTTGGACCTTCCAGGAAGGAGGGTAAGTTGGAGTTAGTGCATACATATGTATAGGGGCCAGCTAAGGTAAAATCTATTGGTGGTTCATGTTATTACGTCACTTTCATTGATGATGCAACTAGAAAAGTTTGGGTATATTGCATTAGAAAGAAATTTGATGTTTTTGAAATTTTCAAAAGATGGAAAGCCTTGGTTGAGAATGAAACATATCTCAAGTTGAAATGTCTCAGGTTGGATAATGGAGGGGAATATTACAGAAATGAGTTTCTTGATTACTGTTTGGTAAATGGGATTTGCGGGAAAAGAACGGTTCTAAATACTCCATAGGAAAATGGAGTGTCAAAGAGAATGAACAACAATTATGCAGCGTGCTAGGTGCATGAGGTTACATGTGGGGATACCACTCGTGTTTTTGGCAGAAGTGGTAAGCATAATTATTTATCTAATTAACAAAGGACCCTCTATGGCCTTGAATGGAAGTATACCTGAGGAGGCTTGGTCTGGTAAGAAAATTGATTACTCATTTCTTAGAGTATTTAGATGTGAGGTACTTTTTCACATTAATAAAGATGATAGGACAAAGTTAGAGGCTAAGTCTAAGAAATGTACCTTTGTTGGATATGGTGAAGATGACTTTGGTTTCAGTGCTTGGAGTCTTAAAGACATGAAAATATTTCGGTCTAGAGATATTGTCTTTAATGAAAAATTCATGTATAAAGATCAGTTGCAGGAACAAAAAGAGGAATCAAATAAAGAATAATCAGTGGTAGAGGACATTGCACACAGTAAGATGTCCAAGGGGCCAGTTTAGATATAACATGTTCCGGCACAGCCAGTTCAGGTGCCTACTCATCAGGAACCCCAAACTCCTGAGGTGAAAAGGTCTTCTAGGGTAAGAAGGGAACCTGAATGATTTACTCCATCTTTGAATTATTTATTGCTCACTGATAGTAGAGAGCCAGAGTGCTTTGAGGAAGCAGTGCAGGTGGATGCCAGGAAGAAGTGGGAGTAGGCCATGGATGAAGAGCATAGATCTCTTATGGAAAACTAGACTTGGGATCTGGTGGAGCTACCTGAGGGCAAGATAGCATTGCAAACAAGTGGGTGTATAGAATAAAAGAGAAAGATGGAGGCAGGAAATGATACAAGGCCTGGTTGGTAGTCAAAGGATTTACACAGAAGAAAGGTATAGACTTTGATGAAATTTTTTCTTTGGTTCTTAAAATGACTTCTATTAGGACTATTCTTGGTTTAGTTGCAGTAGAAGATCTACACTTAGAACAGTTGGATGTGAACACTGCATTCCTTCATGGTGATTTGGATGAGGACTTATACATTCAGTAACCATAGGGTTACGAGGTCAAAGGGAAGGAGAGGTTAGTGTGTGAATTGAAGAAGAGCTTGTATGGCCTAAAACAAGCTCTGCGGCAGTGGTACATGAAGTTTGACAGTTTTATGCAGGATCAAGGTTACTCCAGGTGTCACTCAGACCATTGCGTGTACATCAAGAAGTTTCTTGATGGTATTTATATTATTCTATGCCTGTATGTAGATGATATGCTTGTTGCAGGGAAGAACATGTAGGAAATAAAGTTACTCAAGAAACAGCTAGGTGACTCCTTTTCCATGAAGGATTTGGGGGCAGAAAAACAAATCCTTAGTATGAGAATAACTCAAAACAAGAAGGAGAGGAAGCTGGTATTATCTCAAGAAGAGTACATAAAGAAGATATTGGAGAGGTTTAATATGTAGGAAGCTAAACCGGTTGGTACTCCTTTGGCAAGTCACTTTAAATTATCAAAGGAGCAGAGTCCCAAGACTGAGGAGGATAGAATCTAAATGTCCAGGGTACCATACTCATCAGCAGTTGGTAGCTTGATGTATGATATGGTATGCACTAGGCTTGACATTGCCCATGCAGTGGGAGAAGTGAGCATGTTTATGAGTGATCCAGGTAGAGAGCACTGACAGGCAATAAAGTGGATCCTTTGGTATTTGAGAGGGACCATGGGAGCATCATTGTGTTTCGGTGGATCAGACACTACATTACGTGGCTATGTGGATTCAAACATGGCAGGAGATTTGGAAAGCAGGAGGAGCACGACAGGTTATGTATTTACAGTTGGTGATACAGTGGTGAGTTGGATTTCATGGCTACTAAAGGTTGTGGCTTTGTCAACCATAGAGGATGAGTATGTTGCTGCCACAGAGGTAAGCAAGGAGATGATTTGGCTACAAAAGTTTCTTGATGAGTTGGGTAATAAGCAGGAAGTTGGGAGACTACACAGTGATAGTCAGAGTGCTATTCATTTGGTGAAGAACTCCGCTTTCTGCTCTAGGACAAAGCACATTCAGCTGAGATATCATTTCATTAGGGAAGCTTTGGAAGAATATAAGTTGAAGCTGAAAAAGATTCATGCCAGTCAGAATCCTATGGATATGATGACCAAGGTGGTCACAAGGGATAAGTTGAATTTGTATTCAACTTTGATTGGCCTTCATGGTTAATAATGAAGGGTTAAGAACTTTACTCAATGGAAACAGTATCCAAGTGGGAGATTGTTGGGGTGTGGAGCCTGTTTTTGGTCTTCTTTAATCAGTGTTGAAGTGTTGGAGCTCGAACGGTTAAGTTTGGAGACTTCAGGAGAATTTTGTAGTCGTCTGCTATGACGTTGTTGTGTTGTTGTTGTGTCCTTGCTGTTAATATGTTGTTAATATGTTGTTAACGTCGGGACTGTTTTTCCAGCCATGGGAACTTGAAAGATCGCAACTTTCAAACTTCTAGGGTCGGCTTTAGGACTTCTTAAAGAGATTGTAATCCTATAAATAGATGTGTTAGGGTATCTTGAAGATATCTTGAGTGTTTAAGAGGTCTTGAGTCTTAATGATCAAGAGGTGATCAAAAGTGATCAAGGTTAAGCAATTGGGTGTCAATTGTGGTTTAGATGTGGTTTATCATCTTTGGAATTCTGTTGTGAGTTCATAACTAAGAGAAGAATATGAGAGTTGTTTTACTCTTGTTGATAATAAAATATGAGCCAGTTCTTGGTGGATGTAGGCCACATTGGGTGAACCACGTTAAATCTTGTCTTGTCTTCTTTTGTGTATTATTCATTTATCTTGTTATATTTCTGCAAGTATAATTCTGCTATATAGTTTCCTACTATTGTGGTTTGAGGAATTGTTTCCGCGTATTTGTTATCTAATTCCTAACACCGCCTAAGTCCCCAATTTATGCTCCTCTATCCCGTGGGTTAGGAGAAACCACAAAACACTACATTCCTGCATTTTGAGGTAGAATGAATCAATGTCCCGCGGCTTTTCCAAAGCATGAAAATGGTTAAGTTATTTAGATGGATTTGCAAATTTATATAGGGTGTAATTTTTAACAACATGTAGGTTTGATATTTCATCAATGATAGGGCTAATAATGGTGTCAAAATTGTTGAGATGGGTAGGTTTCTTGGTGAATTTTATAGGATTATGATTTTGGTGAGGTAATTTTTCTTCTCAATAATGTATCAACTCAAGGATGTCCTCGTTGTTTTAAAATGTTTGTAAGAACCCATTATAATTGACATCAATTTAAAGTTATATGTACCTTTTGCCATTATGTTGATGTTATGATTGAATTTATTTAACATTTATGACATAAAAATCAAGAGTGAATTTTGTTCTCTCGGAGGAAGAAGTGGGGATATTTTGAACAATATCATATGTGTTAATATTCAACTATTTGAGAGCATCGAATGATGGTATAATTTGGTAGAAAATAATTGGGATTTTTTTCTAGAGGGTTGATGCCATCTATCAAGCTAGAAATTTTTGGAATGATATTAGAATTTTTAAGAGTAGGTTTATTTCCATTATAATGGATAAATGTTTTCTTCAAGATGAAGCATGATATTTGTTTAATAATCCAAATAGATTTTTCCAATGCTATATTATATGGAGGATATAAAGATAAGGTTTATTCTACCTTTTCATTAATAGAATTATAATGGGGAGGATCAATAACATAGTGATTTTTTATCATATTTTCTCCACAGTTAAAAATTTACATTGAAGCCAAATCCTATTATAGTGAAATACATTGTGATGGTTTTCCCTAACATGGGAAACAATTTAATCATCATCATGAGTGGGTAAAATAGTGATTAGTTATTTGTCATCATGAGTGGGTAAAATAGTGATTGGTTATTTGTCACCATGGCTGGAAGATCGAGAAGATTCCTTAGTAGTTATGCCAAGGTTTCTAAATGATTTTGGTGAAATAGGTGGATGATCTTTGAACATTTTGGATATTCTATAAATTATTTCATTCATTAAGATCCTCCTTGATTATTTATGAGGCATTATTATTTTTCACATATGGTATATCTCAATCATGTTCAGTAATAGGTGGAAATAAATCAAAATTTAACATATATAGTGGGATTAAATCCATAATACATTGTTGGAATGAGTTCTTATTACACATATTTTGGATTTCATTAAGATTTTCATAATCTTTACCTATAATAGTGGCATTAGCTTTAAGTTTATAATCATGTAATTAAAGGTTTGGGATACTATATGCATTCAGTATGGTAGGAACCTAAAAATATTTGTTAGGATCAAATATGGGGATGTCCCATGGGATAGGATCTACCCCATACTTGTAATTTTTATTATTACACATTGATTTAAGGCATTGGTTTGTGTATGAAGCAACTTATCTCATGTAGTGTGTCCATGGATATCCTTAGAGGATATTATAAGATAAAGTTTGGTCAAGGAGAATGACCTTGGTCTTCATAGATTTTGGTCCCATGGTGATGGAGAGATAATGGAAACCAAGGGTATTTTGATTTCTTTAATAAAATGCATAGTAGACATGGTGTATCTTTTCAGGATCGTGCTTGGTAAATCCTAAGGCTTTGATTAATCAAAAGGACGAGACATTGATTTTCAAGCATTCATCCAAAAGGAAATTCCTTATTAATAATTCCACATATATTACATTAGTAAGGAGGGGAAGGTTATTGGCTCATGTTATGACTCAATCATTGACCATGTCATCCTTGATAAACTCTATGGATATTGTTTTTAGAGATTGAGGAAGAATCGCGGTGGTGATAGTTTTTATTGTAGAAATAGGTAGATGTTGGAGGGAAGGCTCTCATTCTATGGTTTATAAAGAATCCTCTCAAGATTGAATTTGATTAGTATAAGGATAAATGTGTATATATTCAATTATTTATATCTTGTAATGCATGGAATTGGTTTCATCAAGGAAGTTCTATAGAATATTTTGTTAAAATTCATAAAGGTACTTAGGTTGAGAATAAATATAAGTGGTTGGATGTTTTATAGTAGAATTCATTTGAATAGGAAGAGGAGGAACCATTTTAAAAGGTAGATGAATATTTGTTGCAAGTTGAGGCTTTGGTGGTAGAGTGGGATCATCATGATTAGGTTGTTCATCATAAGTATCCTTAAGCAACATCTTAGCTTTAGATGACATTTTAGGATTTTAGACTAAATATTTATGTGTGGGCTTCCATTGATAGTTGAATTTAGTCACATTCATATATTACAAACTAGCTATATTATGGTCATAATATCCCTCAATGGTGATCAAAAAATATTTATGGGTATATTATCAGGGTTACAAACCATTATAGTGTTTTATTATTGATGAGTGTTATGAGCTTGAAGGAGAGATTTGTATTTATTAGATCATTATTAATTAATTGATTTAATATTAATGTTAGAGTATG